>OY741989.1:3794844-4394844 GCA_963555575.2 Hygrocybe coccinea | reverse complement strand
CCCTCTACACCGTACTTCACGACAAGGTAGATGATGCCCTGCTTCTTCGAGACTTGCATCACCACAGGGAAATAATTGGTAGAATAGCGTAGAGCAATGTGCTTACCCTGGCACCAGTTGCAGAACGCACAGCAAAAGTGAAGAGTTTTGTAGGGTTCTGATGACCATCCATTTTCAATTCGGCAAATGCAGCGGTGTTGATATGCATCATATGATCCTATGCTCCAAATACACGAATCGGACATACTATACCTTTCCATCGACTATGTCCCGATACCTCACAATCTTATGAACATCTGCAAACTCTTACAATATCTCTCGACAACTATTGATCGCTTCTGAACTTGTCGCACCCACAGAACAAAGCCATCCTACATCGGACCAATACTGTTTCCATCAGACACCATGTCATTTCATTCCATTTCACTTTTCACCTTGTGTCTCTATCATATATCCTTTTATATCACACATTACATTGCTCCCCTATCTCTTCCTTTCTTATTTCTTTGTCCTAATTTCATCACTTGATTCCTTTCTTGACACTTTTACTGACTCCTATCAATATTTCTTTATCTTAGAATCCTTTCTTACATTTACTCCTATTCGATCCTTTATTTCTAACCTTTCTGATTCTCCAATATTTCGTTCCGACCTTCCAATCATTGTAGTATAAAAGCTCATGTATTGTAGCCTTACCCTCAGGGAAAAATACGACTTTCCCTCCCTCTTGATCTCAGTCTAAGAGCTATAAAGCTCTCTTTAGCTTGCACTCAAGTTATAGTCTTGAGTCCTTCAGTCTTCGTCTTCCAATATTGATATTGTTGTCGTGACCGTGTTTGCGAAGTCGCACAGTTAATCACAACTGTCACATCATACGTTCTCATTGTTCGGAAATGTAGTAGTAGTTTCCACAGCTTCCTAAACCTTCACATGTGTAGTAGTCATCTTCGCATTCTCGCACACCACCTATCTAGTAATTTTTGTTAGGGATCTCCCCTTCTCAGAGTTACTCTTAGCGTATCAGCATGTCCTTCGATGGGTTGACTGACACCCTGCTCTTTGCTGTAGAGCTGCATCGTGCCTTTCACCTTGAAAGCCGAAGGATTTGTAGAAAATTTCTGGAAATGCCAATGAGGACAAGCCATTTCTCGTCTACCTAGGCATATGCACGGGTTTTCAAACCCACAGGTTCCATGGGTACGAGTATGGGTTACAAAATGAAACCCGCAGCTAACCCGTACCCGACACTGCGGGTATGGCGGGTTGCTGATGGGTATGGTATGCTCTAAAATAATGTATTATTATTACTAATATTAATTATTTACTACTATATAATTTATTTCAAGCCCTCTTATATAGGAGTGAAACGGCGCACGGACCATGTGACTTATTTGTCACAAGGTCATGCCTCAACAAACGCGGTCACGTGTCTTTGGCTCAGACAAAAACCACCAACCCACACGTCACCAGCAACAACAACACCACATGCACCGACGAGGACAATGAGGACGGTAACAATGGACGACACGAGGACAACGAGGCCGAGGACCATGGATAAGGACCCACCACCACCACCACCACAGCAACGACAAGGACGACAAGGATGAGGACAATGGGGACAAGGACGACGAGAACGACGACGGGGACAGCGATGACAACAACAACAACAACAACAACAACGAGGATGGGGATGGGGATGAGCACGATGAGGACAAGGATGGGGACAAGGATGGGGACAAGGATGGGGACAAGGATGGGGACAAGGACAGGGACAAGGACAAGGACACCACCGTGTTTCCCCCCCTCTCCCTCTCCTCTCCCTCTCCCGCTGTCCCCTCCCCTTCTCCCACTCTCCCCTCTCCCACTTTCCCCCTCTCCCACTTTCCCCCTCTCTCCCACTCTTCCCTCCCCCTCTCTCTCCACCTCCCCCCCACCCCATTTAATTAATAATTAAATAATTGTAGTTTATATATTAAATATTAAATATTTTAGTACATAACCCGTGGATAAAGCTGCAGGTAAAGCCACGGGTAACCCATACCCGCATCACAGGTACAGGTATTTGCCGGGTTGGGTATGGGTTGCCAAAAAAAACCCGTGGGTAACCTGCACCAATGCCTATGCGCAGCAAGTTGGTACGTTATTTTAGCACTGACATCGAACATGTCACAGATGTTTTGATGTGGTGGACTGAGAGGCATGTGATGTTCCCATGTCTCTCCCAGGTGGCACTGGATTATCTAACAATTCCTGGTAAGTCATATACTACTTCACTATCTGAAAAGTGGAACTCATTTTCATGGCAGCAACTTCAGTTGATGTTGAGGATGTTTTTAGCCAAGGACAACTCCTTCTCTCACATGTGCGAAGCCAGCTTTCTGTACAATCAATCTGATGATACGCACCATACAATCCTGGCCTCCGATTCAATATATCTCACGATTCTATGCAATTCACATCAATCTGACACTCTTCAACCTTGTGATCAAGTTGCGACTATTGCAATCACCTGCAACTCCAGAGATCTTTAGTTATCACATTTCGAAGTATTTCCTTTGTTTTCTTTGTTCTACTTTCTTATGCATCGTCCCCTATACCCTTCCTTTATGATACATGCACCCCTCTCTCTGATATCCCCATATAGTATACTCCTTTCATCTCCCTTCCTTTGTCCTTACAGCTTATATACCTGCCTGTATGAGCCACTAGACAGAGAGATCCCACAGAGAACCCAGACAATCCAGATACACCGTCATTCCCCCTTCGTCTCAGAGCCTACTCTTAGTCCTAGAAATAGTCCCTTTGCTGTATATTGCCCTCTCTCACCATTCGACTCCTCCATTTGTCTGCGACTTTCTTATTTTTATTGCACCTCTTCAATTTTTATCACAACTCTCTTATTTTTATCGCACCACTTCGATTTCTATTGCAGCATTTATATTGAGTGTCTCACACCATTCTAGTCATTCTCTTTCCCCTTCTATCCTAGAGTAGGCTTTTCAAAACTTCCTCGCACCTTTCTTAACAGTTCATAGTTAGATTCCCTTCTTACTACCCCCACCTGCGCATCACCGAGCACCCTTGGGTCTTGGAGAGTGGAGCAGGAAAGGCTATGTGAGGAATGGGGATGTGATGTCTGTGACTGTGGAGGACGAGATTGATGGAGAAGAACCTGAGTTGCCGGAGAACTGGGCCAGAATCAACTGTAGCAGTCTACTCATGTATTGTACCTGCGACCCGCAGTATTACCCACATTACCCATGGTACACATTTCTGAAAATGTCAGACCCACAACTTTACCTGACCCATAGGAGTGGGTATGGGTTTTGGGCAGGTCAGGTACGGGTTGCTAAAAATAACCTGTGGGTAACCCATGCCAATGCCTAGGTGTGGGCATGCATGATAAGTAAAAGACATGAAAAAATGGAGAAAAAAACTCACCTGGGCAGCAAGGGTAGACTCACCACTCCCCACTGTGTGCTTTCTTCATTACCCTCTGTTGTCTCTGTCATTATCTGGCACTGCATTGGCATGGGCATTGCGCTGCATGTGTGAGTGTGCAGGCATTGGATGGTCAGATACAAGGTTGTTGATTGTCATGTGATGCATTTCTGGTCATGTTTCCACAAATGGTTGGTGCGCCAAATAAAGGTATATAAGCCCACTACAATCCACTATCTAATTTGGGGCATACTCCCTCATTAAATAATAGTAGTTAATATTAACAATAATAATAATTACTAAATATGTAACAAGGACTTTCAGGGAATGCTCCTTGAGGAGGAATACTCCTCAGGACTCCTCAGGAGGATCAAGGACTCCTCACAAATTCCTTAGGGAGAAGGTGTCTATAGTGGTGAAATCAAAAACTCCTTGAGGAGTCGTGGGGTGTGATGACCTCTTCTAAGGATTTGGATAATCCTTCCACCTCCCCCACCCAAATTTTGCCTTTCATCAGACAGTATACTCTTGGAAGGTTTGGCATTAAGCAATGTTCCAGGCACTCATCATGTCGCTTACCACCTCTTTCTTTTTATTGGGTGTACCATTGGACATGGTGCCAAGTACTTCATTGTGTCAATATTCTCTCTGACCTACAGTTCACCCTCAACATCTTCTTCCCCAATCATTCATCAAGGTCAATTTCCCCCCCTACTTCTGGCATTGCAACTTTACTGGTTCCCTTGGTGTCACCAATTGAGATTAACTTCCTCTACTACCATGTCACCCATTCCTATTCCACTGTCAATGCCAAGGTTCATCATTTCAAACAAACCCAATACAGTAATCTGCCCTAGACCATTGTTTCCAGATGAAGATGATGATTTCTATGCTTTCATCAACTCGGTGTGCATGGAGTTCCCACTGACACCGCCACCAGAAATAATTCCCTTAGACAATAATTTACACAATTGGTTGTTTTCACCAGCATTGCCAGAAGATGGCCTGCGTGAGTGGTTTTATCCACCTGGTCACTTTTTTTAAAGTAACACTGCCACCTCCACTCCAAGGCCACTCTGTCCACTGTGTACCCCATTATCTCCCCTGGTCTGACACACCTGTCAGGGCAATCAATGTCAAGGCATGGTGCAAGCACATGTCTAAACACTATTATGGTGACCAACTACTCTGCAACTTACTCAGGTCCACCATCTACGACCATGTTGAATGCCTGGCACATTTGGGGGATGTATCACAGGTGATGAGGGATTATTTGTGGTCAGTTCTGTGGGTATCATGGACAATATTGATTGAATCGTGGTAGTTTGTTACAGTCTTTCCTCATTCTTGCCTGTTTCTTTTCTTTTCTTTTTATTGCTTCCTTATCTACATTACCCCTTTCTACTTTGTCATTACATTGACATACACATGCCTTCTTCTTCTGCTTAGTTGTGTCATTTAACATATATCTATGTCCTTTCATTCCATTTAGTTGATTATGCTTTTGCTATCATACAGCATTCTTTCCATTTATGTTTCCTTCTTCCTTCTGAGGCATACAGCCTCTATATTCTCCATATGTTCTTTTCTTTATGCTTAGTACTTTGACTTTACTCACATATATATAACACATGGTTTAGTGCATGTACTTTAGATTAATAAATTTGTATCAACTTGCAACTCCCTTTAAAAGTTTTTTCTTCAAAGGCTAAGTTTATTATTCCCTAACCACCTTGTGAAGTAAAGCCACTTCACTTAGCCTCATTTGCATTACAAAAATGCATGTGATTGATTTTTTGCATGGGATTTTGTGCTCAATTTGGCAAGACTTCACAAAATTTTGATAGCCCCTTCTGTTGATAGCTACAATAGCTATCACCCCCCTCTCCAGCAGTATCATCATCCCATCCCCCAGCATCCCCTGTCATCCCTTCTCTCAATATCCCCCCTGTCATCCCCTCAGCTTCCCCATAACCCTACTACCCCATCTTTTATTTCCAAAACCCTTTTGGTTCTAAATTGTAATACCAATTTTGCTCCTAAGATTCAATTGACACTTCAGGCTACCACTAATCCTGAACAACTAGTTACATCTCTGCCCTAGTACTGAACCATCTACATGTTGGTAAAAGCACTGGTCTGCCCTGGGATAAAACCATTGTCCCTGGGACAATAGGTTGGGATGTCCCATGTCCCTGGGATGATATGTGGGATGTCCCCAGGGATGACATTGAGTGGTGTGTCTTGTCCCATGTCCCATGGGACATCCCTGGCTGAGGGGGTGTCTGGGGGCATTTGGGACGTCCCATCCCTAGGTATTGAATTGAAAACTCTGAGTGATGATAGTGTCTAGTTGTAGATTTCAAGGCCTTGTCATGGCCACTATAGGTACCATGGGTGCTATAGCATAGTACAAGATTGTAATATAGCAATCCAGATAAGACAACAGTTGATCAAATTGTGGAAAATACATCTTATAGCCAAGAATGATGGAGATATCCATCAAGTGTCACAGAGTTGATTGTCCTTTGGGTCAGTTGCAGGGACTGGAGATAAAGCAGTTATTTCTACCTATAAAGACAGAAGGAGTGGGATACATATGCATAGGAGAGATTTGATGTTAAGATTAGTGCTTCTTGAGGTGGGCTTACAGTTGAGGGACTTGCAGAAGCTTGGTTGGGTCCCACAAGGCTGTCTAGGACATCCCCATCAACCTCTGCAGTGTCCCACAGGCATGTCTGGGATATCCCACAGACTGGAAGAGATGTCCCTGTCAGCTTTTGGAATGTCCCACAGTGTAGATGGGACGTCCCACTGGCTGGTTGGGATGTCCCACAGTGTAGATGGGACATCCCACAGGCTATATATTCTGTATATAATTTTAGATAATATACATTGAGCCATTTACTTGAAATAATTAAATACATGGCATTCTACATTAATACATACATGGTATTCTACATTAAATCAGGGGAGAGGAAAGGGAGGTGGAGGTGGAGGAGAGGAGAGGAGAGGAGGGGGGGGGGAATGGCAGGGGGTGGGCAAGGGGAGAAGGGGCAGGAGGTGGATGGGGAGGTGGGGATTGCAGGGGGTGGATGGGCAGGAGATAGGAAATGGGAGAAGGGGCAGGAGATGGCAAGGGGGAGATGGGGCAGAAGGAGGGAGGAGAGGGAAGGAGGAGAGGGAAGAGGTGAGGTGAAAGGGAAGAGGAAGGGGGGACCAAAACCATTACATATCTGTATTCCCTCATGTCCATGCCCCTCCGCGTCCTCGCCCTTGTCCGTCGTTGTCGTCCCCGTTGTTGTCATCCCCATCATTGCTGTCCCCGTCGTCCTCATCCTGTCGTTGTCGTCCCCGTCATCCCCGTCCCGTCGTCCTTATCCCTGCCCCCGCCCCCGTGCTCGCTGTCATCGTCGTTGTCCTTGTTGTCCCCATCTTCATTGTCCCTGTTGTCCTTGTTGTCCTCGTTGTTGTCCTCCCCATCCCTGTGTGGTGGCCCACGGCCGTTGGCCCCGTGCCGTTCGTGGTGTCGTCGCCATCCCGTTTGCCGTCTCGTCCTTGCCGTCTCGTTCTCGTCGTCCCTGTTGTTGTCGTCCTCATGGTCCCTTTGCTGCTGTCATCCTCGTCCTCATCTTCCTGTTGCTGTGTTCGTGTTTCCCGTTGTCGTCGTCTTCCCCGTTCACGCCGTTCGCGTCCCTCCTTGTTGTCGTTTACCCCGTCGTCCTGGGTTGTCCCCATTTCCAGCTACATCCTCCGTCTCCTTCAAGTTGTCGCCTGTTCTTGCAGTTGCCGCATTCACGTTCATTTGGCACGAGGGTGCAGGGGAAAACCCTAAAAGTTATGAGTCCCTATGAGGGAATCGTTTTGTATATGGTCAGTTTTCACTTCAGAGTCGCAAATGCCACAAACGCCAATTCGCCATACCATGGGAATAAATTTAACAAACTGTGGGAACAAATTTGAAGTCCTGGGAATAATTATGAAACTGTGTGAGTTTTTCCTCTTGTAACTGTGAGAACTTGTTGACCTAATCAGTAAGAACACTAAGGTAGCTGGATCAAAGCTACCAAATTTGTCAGAGCTGCTGAATTTGGAATGTGGAATGAGCTCCATTCTCCCAACTTGCTTGGTTAATTGAGTGTAGGAAGTGTAGTAAGAAGAAACTCCAGAACTCACATGATGGGCTGGCATACAGACTTTCAAAGTTGAAGATTTGTTGCTTGTTTAGGTCTTGAATTACAATGGAGCTTGGTCTGGATTGGTATGATACAACTGTTGTAGGGTCATCCATAGCATATCTAACACATGCGCATGACATTGGTTGTGCTCATTTATCCACTGGCCACAAATAAATTCCACAACCATTGACAACATATTAGTTGGATGTTGATGACATTTGTAGGATTTATTTACTTTGTTATGACTGGGAAACCCCTGCTGAACAGTTGACGAACAGCTGAATGGCATTTGAGAAGGGTGTGTAAGGTCATACAGAATTTGCTTATATTTATTTCCTTACCAACAGTCACACAACTGTTGTACAGCCATCTTAAGCATATTCAATACATGGGCATGGCAAGGATGTATTGATTCTGTTGTCCACTGGCCACAAATAAATTCCACAACCACTGACAGCATATTAGATGGATGTTGATGACATCTGTAGCATTTATGTAATTTGTCATGACTTGGAAAGCCCTGCCGAACGGTTGACAAACGGATTGAATGGCGTTCGACAAGGGCGTGTAAGCTCATACAAAATTTGCTTGTATTTATTTCCTTACCAACTAGTCATACAACTGTTGTACCACCATCTATAGCGTATTTACTACATGGGCATGGCACGGATGTATTGATTCCGTTGTCCACTGGCCACAAATAAATTCCACAACCATTGACAGCATATTAGATGGGTGCTGACGATGTTTGTAGCATTTATGTAATTCTTTATGACTGGGAAACCCCTGCCGAATGGTTGACGAACGAAACAAACGGCATTTGGCAAGCCTTTGTAAGCTCATACAGCATTTGCTTATATTTATTTCCTTCACCTTGTGCAACAGGTATTTGCAGGCCATTAGAAATTAAACAAGTACAGCAAAAATGTTCAACATCCATCCAAATTGTGGGCTGTATATGGCTCTGGAATTCATTTGTGGCCAGGATGAGAGAATCAATACAACTGTGCCATGCTCATGTATTAAAGATACTATAGATGGTTGTACAACAGTTGTATGACTTGTTGGTAAGGAAATAAATATAAGCAAATTCTGTATAAGCTTACAAAGGCTTGCCGAATGCCCTTTGTTTCGTTCGTCAACCATTCGGCAGGGGTTTCCCAGTCATAAAGAATTACATAAATGCTACAAACATTGTCAGCACCCATCTAATATGCTGTCAATGGTTGTGGAATTTATTTGTGGCCAGTGGACAACAGAATCAATACAATCGCGCCATGCTCATGTATTAAAGATACTATAGATGGTTGTACAACAGTTGTATGACTTGTTGGTAAGGAAATAAATACAACCAAATTCTGTATGAGCTTACACGCCCTTGTCGAATGCCATTCAGTTGTTTGTCAACTGTTTGGCAGGGGTTCCCCTGTCATAGAAAATTAAATAAACACAAGAGATGTTGTCAACATCTGTCAAATGTGCTGTAGGTGGCTGTGTAATTCATTGATGGCCAGTGGGTTTGAGGATCAATTCAACCAATGTCATCCCCACATTTCAAATATGTTGCAATGGGTGTACAACTGTGTTATGGCTAGTTCTTAGGAAAACAAATATATGCAAAATCTGTCACAGCTCCCAGGCCCCTGATGAACAGTGTTTGGCCTGTTCATTAACTGTTCAGGAAAGGTTTCCCAGTTACAAAAAACTAAATACATACCAGAGATATTGTCAACATCTGTCAAATAGGCTGTAGATAGCTGTGGCATTGATTTGTGTCAAGTGGACAAGAGACTCAACATGACCAAGGTCATCCCCAAGCATGAAATGTGCTGTAGATGGACATACAATGGTTTTATGGGTAGTTGCTAGAACAATAAATATCAGGAAAATATATAACACCTCCCAAGCCCATAATGAACAGTGTTCAACCCTTTGTCAAGTGTTTGACAGAGGTTTCCCAGTCATAAAGAATTACTAAAATGCAAGAAATGTAATCACAATCTACTACCACTCTAGATGGTTATGGAATTTCTTTATGACCAGTGGGCAAGAGAATCAATGCAATCAATGTCATGCCAATGTGTTAACCATGCTGTAGATGGTTGTACACCTGTCTCATGGCTAGTTGATCGGAAAACAAATACAACAAAAATGCATAACAGCACTCACACCCTTGTTGAGCAGTCTTCAGACTGTTTGACAACTGTTGGCAAAGCTTTCCCAGTCATGAGCAATTCAATACATACAAGAAATGGCCTCAATTTCTGTCAAATTGGCTGTAGATGGTCGTGGAATTCTTTTGTCATCCATTGGTAGGACAACAGATCTCATGACCATTTGTGACATAGGTTGTAGATAGTTATACTACCCCATTCCAGCCAGTGTTCAGCCTCTTTGACAACTGTTCCACAATGTTTTCCAAGTACTTAGATATCAAATAAATATAACATTGTCACAAACCATTGTCAAATAGCCTGTACATGAATGTGCATTTTATTTACAGCCAGTGGGTCAGAAACTCAATACAGGAAACATGTAGAAAACTTGCAACACCCTGGTTGAATGATGTTTTACACATCTTCAGCAGTGATCTTTGATACCAAGTAACCACAACAACTTTCCTGAACACATGTCAACTTCTTTATGCAAAATTTGTATGGCTCTTTGATAATAAATTATAGGAATATTACCCACTTGCCAAATCATTCAGTGAGTCTTTCAATAATGGGTAATAGCATCTGGGTTATCAATCCACTGAGTGTGCTGCCATTCTATAATTTCCCATTCTCATATAGTTCTGAATGTATTCGCTTCCATTTAATTGACAAGATGGCTTGCAATAGTGGAGCTCATTCCAGCTGGAGCTGAGCTTTTCTTGTTGTTACTGATTCGGACAACATTCTCACAACCACATGGCAGATGCTCATACAACTTTTTGTAACAAGAGAACTGGAAATATATGGTGGACAAGATACTGCACCATGGACGAATAATGTTCAGACTGTTCAAGAATGCTTGTATAGGCACTGGAAATAACATAAGTACAACAATGTGGTGAAGTTATATCAACAAATCTGTACATTGTTGTACAATTTACATGGCTAATTTGAAACAAAATAAAATGCAAGAAAAGTGTGGAACATTTTCATTGACTTGCTGAACACCACTGATTGCATCTGCACGTTCTGACTTTGTAAACATGCCATTTTACCTATTCTAATTTCAGACACACTTTTATGCACTCCACCTATTCCCTACACTCATTTGATGCACAGCACATCATCTTACAACTTCGCATTTCTTCTACTATCTCTTCACTCACGCATTGCACCACTCAACAGACATCACACTAACTTTCTAGCTTAGTCAAGCATTTAGTGCTCAACTCAGCTCATCTCTGACATTATCTGATCCTATGTAGGCCCTGTGCATGGCTGCACTTTAACTGGCTGTCAAATAGTGGGTTTATCAGGCTGTTTCACACAGTTGGGGGTATTATTCCAAATGCTATTCTTCAAATATTTTCTATGCATCTCATCTTGTCTCACTTATTGACCCTATTGCACCATTGCTTCGCCTTCATTTCACATGTAGCTAGCTTGTGTGTCCCTATTTTCATAATAGCTACACTATGGCAACCCTATCATATAAATACTCACTGTACTTAGCATACAAAGAGAGAATACCACCTCCTTTGTCCCAGCTCCTTTCTGACTGCATCCCTGAGTCTCCCTTCATCTCTGAGTCTCCCTTCACCTCTGATTGCTGTGAAACACTATGAATGACCATAGAGTCCATTTATAGTAATTTTTGTTATAGTTGAAGTCATGGTAGAGAGAAGTCATGGAGATTCAGCATTGATATACCTTCACAGAATGTTGTTTGCAAATGTATTCCAATAGTTATTCTCAAAATACTTGATGAAAGCCAGTGAAATTTTTGTAAATTGGCTTTATTTGAAGTCCAAACAAGTAAAAGGATGAAAGCAAAGTGCCAAAAGTGTTTAAAAGTGTATGCAAGCCATCTCCACATTGTTGATAGTATTTCAAATTTTTGCTTCAAAACATTTTGTAGTACTGCTTCAAACATTTTGTAGTAGGTTTCAAAATCTTTGTAGCACTGCTTCAAACCTTTTGTAGTAATGCTTTCATGGTGAGGAGGGACAAGCAGGACTGCCCATGGGATCATGGGGCTGGCCCATTATTGTCAAGACAAACATAGTCTTCCCTGGGACCATGGGTGAGACCACTGTTACTAATGGGACAGACCAAGCATCCCTGGGTCAATGGACCAGGATTTCTTTGAAATACACTTTGCCCAAGCTAGGCCTGGGACATTCCAAGCTAGAGCCCAGGGACCAATATTCAACCCCTGGGAAGACCAGCACATTTATAGCTCTTAGCTGCATCTTTATATAGAATTACAACAAACTGCTAGAGAATTGGGGTAACTGAAAGTGTTACAACTTGCAAATTTGTCAACAGAGTTGTGTGTTCAGGATGGTATATAAATAGTATCGTTTTTGTGGTAATGAAGGGAACATAGATGACTTTGCAAATATTGGTTTACTATCATGCAGTGGTAATAATGTTACAGTGTTCATATATCAGTCTTAATATACCTGATGTTCTCATTGCCAAAAAGGGACAAGTAACTTGCCATGCAAAGCAATGGCCCACACTCCACTAGTCTGTCATTAGTTAGTATACTGAATGATAATGAAAAAGAGAACACTTAGCTGGGGTGCTCTTCCACACCCGTTGTCTCGTCGTTGTCGAAAACAACGAGCGATGTTGAACTTCATGCATGAGAATTTCAACCGGAATTTGCCAATATCCCAAACGGGGTTGAGTTGCCATATATGGAAGGATGGCTACATTTTCATAGTATTATTACATGTATTACAAGACTACAATGGCCAGGGCAAGACCCTGCAAAGTTGTAAGTATAGTATACCTACCCTGAAACAAAACCTTGTATTTTAATTTATTTTACCTAGGGAGATATTCACCATACATTCTATTTCTCTGCCAAATTAGGACCCTTATTCACTTTACTTCCTCTGAAAAATCTAAAATTAAATCTAAGAGTACTAAGTGATGTATATATTGTATTCATAACAAGTGCCTGGCAGTTGGTGCTGCAGGGGGTTTGTTGCAGCCAAAATATATTTGGATTTTTTGCATTGTGGCTGGACAATCAAAATTCCGTATAAGTAGCAAAGTCCATATAAGCATCCAATCAAGGAGTGACAAGTTCATCACATTTTGGCTGTAACAAATTCCCTGCAGCACCAACTGCCAGGCACTTGTTATGAATACAATATATACATCACTTAGTACTCTTAGATTTAATTTTAGATTTTTCAGAGGAAGTAAAGTGAATAAGGGTCCTAATTTGGCAGAGAAATAGAATGTATGGTGAATATCTCCCTAGGTAAAATAAATTAAAATACAAGGTTTTGTTTCAGGGTAGGTATACTATACTTACAACTTTGCAGGGTCTTGCCCTGGCCATTGTAGTTATGTAATACATGTAATAATACTATGAAAATGTAGCCATCCTTCCATATATGGCAACTCAACCCTGTTTGGGATATCGGCAAATTCCGGTTGAAATTCTCGTGCACGAAGTTCAACATCGCTTGTTGTTTTCGACAACGACGAGACAACGGGTGTGGAAGAGCACCCCAGCTAAGTGTTCTCTTTTTCATTATCATTCAGTATACTAACTAATGACAGACTTTTAGGGTTTTCCCCCACACCCTCGCACCAAATGAACGCGAATGCAGCAACTGCAAGAACAGGTGACAACTTGAAGGAGACGGAGGATGTAGCCGGAAATGGGGACAACCCAGGACGACGGGGTAAACGACAACAAGGAGGGACGCGAATGGCGTGAACGGGGAAGACGACGACAATGGGAAACACGAACACAGCAACAGGAAGATGAGGACGAGGATGACAGCAGCAAAGGGACCATGAGGCCGACAACAACAGGGACGACGAGAACGAGACGGCAAGGACGAGACGGCAAACGGGATGGCGACGACACCACGAACGGCACGGGGCCAACGGCCGTGGGCCACCACACAGGGATGGGGAGGACAACAACGAGGACAACAAGGACAACAGGGACAATGAAGATGGGGACAACAAGGACAACGACGATGACAGCGAGCACGGGGGCGGGGGCAGGGATAAGGACGACGGGACGGGGATGACGGGGACGACAACGACAGGATGAGGACGACGGGGACAGCAATGATGGGGATGACAACAACGGGGACGACAACGACGGACAAGGGCGAGGACGCGGAGGGGCATGGACATGAGGGAATACAGATATGTAATGGTTTTGGTCCCCCCTTCCTCTTCCCTTTCACCTCACCTCTTCCCTCTCCTCCTTCCCTCTCCTCCCTCCTTCTGCCCCATCTCCCCCTTGCCATCTCCTGCCCCTTCTCCCATTTCCTATCTCCTGCCCATCCACCCCCTGCAATCCCCACCTCCCCATCCACCTCCTGCCCCTTCTCCCCTTGCCCACCCCCTGCCATTCCCCCCCCCCCCCCTCTCCTCTCCTCTCCTCCACCTCCACCTCCCTTTCCTCTCCCCTGATTTAATGTAGAATACCATGTATGTATTAATGTAGAATGCCATGTATTTAATTATTTCAAGTAAATGGCTCAATGTATATTATCTAAAATTATATACAGAATATATAGCCTGTGGGATGTCCCATCTACACTGTGGGACATCCCAACCAGCCAGTGGGACGTCCCATCTACACTGTGGGACATTCCAAAAGCTGACAGGGACATCTCTTCCAGTCTGTGGGATATCCCAGACATGCCTGTGGGACACTGCAGAGGTTGATGGGGATGTCCTAGACAGCCTTGTGGGACCCAACCAAGCTTCTGCAAGTCCCTCAACTGTAAGCCCACCTCAAGAAGCACTAATCTTAACATCAAATCTCTCCTATGCATATGTATCCCACTCCTTCTGTCTTTATAGGTAGAAATAACTGCTTTATCTCCAGTCCCTGCAACTGACCCAAAGGACAATCAACTCTGTGACACTTGATGGATATCTCCATCATTCTTGGCTATAAGATGTATTTTCCACAATTTGATCAACTGTTGTCTTATCTGGATTGCTATATTACAATCTTGTACTATGCTATAGCACCCATGGTACCTATAGTGGCCATGACAAGGCCTTGAAATCTACAACTAGACACTATCATCACTCAGAGTTTTCAATTCAATACCTAGGGATGGGACGTCCCAAATGCCCCCAGACACCCCCTCAGCCAGGGATGTCCCATGGGACATGGGACAAGACACACCACTCAATGTCATCCCTGGGGACATCCCACATATCATCCCAGGGACATGGGACATCCCAACCTATTGTCCCAGGGACAATGGTTTTATCCCAGGGCAGACCAGTGCTTTTACCAACATGTAGATGGTTCAGTACTAGGGCAGAGATGTAACTAGTTGTTCAGGATTAGTGGTAGCCTGAGGTGCAATTGACCCATCAATAATTACAGTCTTTTTGGAAACCTGGTCATTCCCTCTCCTCACTGCCTCCCCATCCTTGTCCCCCTGCCCACTCCCCCATCCCCCCCCTCCTCCCCTCCTGCCCATTCTCATCCCCTCCCCATCCACTTCCACTTCCCATCCTTGTCCCCCCCCTTCTCCCCCTCCCCCTCCCCATCTCTCCATTTCATTCTCCTCCCACACCCCCATCCTCCTACCCCTGCTCATTCCCCATCCATCCCCATCCCTCATCCCCATCTCCCATCCTCATCCCCATCCACCTCCCTCTCCCCTCCTTCCCCTCCTTCCCCTCCTCCCCCTCTCCATATCCAACTCCCTCCATTTCCTCCACACTCCTATTCCCATCCCCATCCTGACTCTAAATTGGAGTCACTACTCCACTGGCAGGTACTTACATATCCTATCTTAGTTTTCTTAACGGTCTTACTCATGTGAGACTAAGACAATTAAGATGAGTAAGTAGAATTCCTGTTTTACTGATGTTCTACAGAGTGACAGAAATAGACATTTTCACTAGATTTACTTTACTGAGTGTATAGTAAGATTGGCCTCATGCATATACAACAAATGTCACATGAAGTGACACAAATGTGACACATACTAATCTAAGTCCTAAATTAGAATAACGAAGGTTATAAGGATCAAGAGCAGAAATCTATCAGATAGCTAGTTTTGCCATCTCAATTTCTGGAAGTATACTTTCTGTGAGAACTCGATGACTCCTGTACCTTTTGGAAGCCCATGCAGCAAGCTTTCCATTAAGACCCATGCTGTAAAGCATCATAAAACAATGTGATTGCCAAGCATACCTAAGTTGACATCAGAAAATTGAGGTTGATCTGATATGAGCTTATAAAACCTGCTCTGACGAATAATTAATATCATTAGTTTTCATTATGACATGTCTCAAGGAAACCCAAATATTGTAAGTCTGTGTTGATGAAATTACATCATATCACACAACTTGATGTGGGTACAAGAGAATCTATGATATGTTTGACAAAATCCTATCAAATATATCAGAAATCTACAGGATCATGCATTTGTAGCTCTTTAGCCTGTAACAGCATTCTGTTTACACTTTTTTGTAGCCCAATTATGAAGATTCTCAACCCAAGACATGGGATTCCATTTGTGTTTGGACATGTGATAGACAAATTCAAAACACAAATTTGTCATTCACTCACTCAATTCAAGTTTATGAAAAAAATTTAAAATGATCATTATTTTTTGAATAAGAAATAAAAAATATCCCTAGTTTTCATTTAGCCTTTAATGGATTGTACCATTTGTATAACAATTTTCTCAATGTTGTCACACATTTTCATTCATGTGACATTTGTCATATATGAATGAGGCCAATCTTAGGATACAACCCTCACCCAGCAGGCACCTGTTTCAACCCTTTCAGGAAAAGGAGATTGATATACTATACAAAGTCAAATCCCAATTCTTCTGCCAGTTCCTGGCAGATATGCAAAGCAGTCTGCCAAACTAAACGACAAACAACCATCCTCCGAGATGAAAAGTCAACATTGTGTACATCATCCAATCGCCGCTGTAAAAGTGCCACAAAACCAGGTGGAATATGAGAATCTCCAACCTCACAGTTGACCTGATTCAGATTTTGAGGTTGGGTGAATTGAATGTCATGGATTTCCTGTTCCACTGCTTGGGCAACAGCTTCATAGTCAAGTCCACGTGGCCCATCCTCCAATTGTCCAAAAATGTACATGTCACGAGGGCTTCTCTCTCTTTCCCCTCGGAGGGACATTTTGTGATGATTCCAAGTATCAATCCATTCCATAAGATCAGTGTTGATGGCATCAAGGAAGAGCCAGTGGAGTAACCAGATGTGGGCCAGGTTGTTGGTGTCAAGATTGTCATTGCGTTCCAAATCCATGAAGAAGGTCTTCCACTTGCCACAAACACCTTGATTATAATCGCGCCATAAACGTTCAACACGGGTATTGTGAACACTCCTACAGATATAAAATGAGTGATCAACATGTTTCCTGAAGTGAGTATCAGGCTTACCTCCCCCAAATGTAGGAATTGCTTCCACGGATTTGTCCCATCCATCTAGCAACGTCAACATTTTCGACGCCATGATCCCCTCTTACCTTTCTGGGCACGCCATGCTGCAGACAATCGAGAAAAAGAATGAGAACCGTTGCCGCCCTGTTGTTGTTGTGTGCCCGACCACCAACTATAAATCTTGACTTGCCATCGACGAACGCATGTGTTACAATCTTGTAGGCGATAAGTCCTAGTCGAAAAATAGATCAACAGCCAGTATAATACCAGATTAGAGGAACCTGCACCGTGATGGCCATCATGATGCCAAACTGAATTCACCCCTGCCACAGTATATCGTCTTCGTTCAATGCGGCGATTATGAATGCCCTCCGGTCGCCCGTTGACTCGATAACATGAATCTGTGATCCGGCAACGAGGAATTCGTATCCCGTGGGAGCGGAGTGCACCGTCAATCATCCTCCCTCCAAGGTTTGGAGAAACTGTCAGAATTGCAGCAACGACCTGATCCAGGATTTCATCAGATATTTCTGAAAGCGCCGTGTGTTGGATCGGCCCATTCCAAACTTGAACCACATTTCCATCAGGTTGCTCGACATCAAGGAAAGGCTGTTGTCCGGCAGGTTGAAAACCGTACTCCAAAGCTCGTCGTCTGACTGTCCGCGCGCTGCACCCCAGGGAGCGCGCAATATGCGTGAGCCCTCGTGTTTCCAGCGCGAAGGCAAGAAAATATGGATCAATTTCGAATCGTGGGCGGCCTAATTCTCCAGAAACGTCAAGGCCAGCAACTATTAAGTCGAAATCATCTGGAGGGTCATCCATGGTGAAGAGCCTTTCGTCGAGTAATGAAACAATGCTATCAACGTTATGACGCAATGTGTTGAATTCGTCCACCGAAAATACATTTATGTGCTGAACGTGAAATTGTCGTCAGCAGTAGGAAGGATCATACAATAGTACCGAACCGTACCAGGTCGGCCAGAGCCATAAATCTCAAAACGTCCCCTCGCAGGGATTCAAGTTCGTCTGCATTTTGCTGTTGCGCTGTCAATGCAACGCGGGCACGATCGGCCAAAGCTTCGTATTCCCCACGAAAGTTGTTCAGTGTCCAGTCCATGATTCAAAGGTAGGCGTGAGAGCCGTTCCAAAAAGCGGTTGTAGGCGCGTTGTAGTTGACTGCCCTTCGTTCTCTGGAGCAACCTCCGCAACACCTCGTATCCGAACGACAGCAAACCAGTACGAAATTCGGGTGAGTATGTTTTACAATTAAATTATTAATAACAAGGTTGAATGTTCTGGGTACCACGTCAGCAAGAGCATACGTCGGTTCATGCAGTTTGCGTGTTTCAAACTAGTTCTGTTTCGAAATTGTTTTGAAAGGAGTAAGTCAAGATTAATTTGGTGGTATGTAATCAATATAACATCCATACTCCATCAAGGGAAATCAATTGGCAATTCGGCTTTTAACCTGATTGTCCTCTTTGGAGAAGCTTTGAAGAATGTCTTCTCGGCGGTCGCCCCTCCATCGTGCAAGAGATGATTGTAGTCCTGCCACTTCCAGGGTACCCCCTGCACAGAAGGCAAGCCAGGGCTCTAGAATTTCTGCAGAAGCAGTGTCCAAGGCACGGATATAATCAAGATCAGTAGGGAACCCCTCTTTTCCAAAAGCAGCCGCATAAAATATCCACGGCGTAATGGGATCAGGGGTGAGCTTGAGGGTGATGAGGTGGAAAGCTGACCAGAAACCTGCAACCCAGAATAAATTTTCGCGATGAGGCGAGGTCACTTGCAGGAACGACGGATGGTAGAAATTGCCACGGAGGCCAAATATGGGCAAGTCGTGCGTAAGCCTGTTTAACCCTGCTCTCAGTACTGCACGAGAAGGACCAGACCCAAGACCACGCAAGGCTTGTGGTTCTGCTAATCCACTGGCCCCGGATATCAGCAATAGACACCGTTAAGAAAAACCACCCTAGCTTACATTTCAATGTCGTGCCACCGCTGGATAAATGATAGTAATGGTGATACCTCACAAGTCACACCATCTGGTGGCATAAACTGGGCTCTTGAACGATGGCACTCGAGAAGAAGTAGCAATGTTTCAGCGACTGCTTCTGCTGTTGGACCAGAGACTGCAAGTCCCGTACGCCGCTCCGCTTCAGTATAGACTTCGTTCTGCCATGTATTTACCTCGACGATGCTTGCCATTGGAATCGTAAAAACAGGCAGAGTCGCCGACACCAGTGGTACGGTAGCATTTACAATTTGGGGGCGTGTTCCCGCCAAGATCAAGCGGGTATTACGACTCGGCGATGCCTGATCCGACGGTGTCTGGCGCCATGAGTCGATGGTCAAATCTACCTCATCACTTTGAGATCCATCCACCGTTTCATCAGTGAGGTGAGCCTATGGTGATGTGAGCAATAATCCTGAACAAAATGACGCAATCGTCCTACGTCATCTGGGTTGCTGACTCTTGTAATCGCCGACCCACTTGCAGGCGGATTTCCCTCTAAGACCGGACCAATTGGGTTATCCTATAAATACATAAGCAAATATGCAAGTCTACGTTATAGGAAAACCTGACCTTGGGACATTCAGCGGTGCAGAGTCCCTCCCTGTTGTCGCGGGTAGAAGATATAGCTTGTAGGTCCCTCCAGACCTTCCATGGAAAGCAATGGTGACTTGTGTTTTGCCCCAAGATTGGACCGAATAAGTGCCGATAACGGGGTGCTGGAAACCATGGTGAATACATGGAATTAATGGGGACCAATAAACCTACCGAAAAAGAGGAGACCATGTTGAGCGTTCTCTTCAGGATTACTGACTAATTGCGATGTCTTCCTTAGTTCCGCAGCAGTGAATTTGCTGGCCGTGAGGTCTGATTCGATAAATGAGCGGCGGATCACTTGTCGGCCTTTGTTTGGTTTTAATAGGAATGTGGGACTGGTGAAATAACCGCTTGCAATTCGATTGGGTGCTGAGGCGGCGGAGATCTCATGTCTGTGGAGATGATCTGAGATTTGTTGCTCAACCAGTCTCCAGACTTCCCCAGCACAAGGAAGGGAGAGGATAAATGTAAGTTTATGTTCCCGGAGAGTGGAAATGATTTGCTCGATGTCAGATAAGCCAAAGTAATACAATGGGCTGTCTTCGTGGCCAACCTATGAGAGTATAAACCTCTTGAGGCTGAGCGGAATGATGGTCTGACTTACCTGAAATGGCAGCAGAACAGCCAAGAATTCAACAGAAGACGGAAAATTATCCTGTACTGTAGTCGTGAGAGACGTAGGTAACCGTTGTTGCCCTCGCCCAGTCGCCTGATCTGTACGACAATGGTTATTCCTATTGGGACCTCGGTGGTTATTCGCTCCGCCAGCTCTTGCCCCCCTTTGTGCCGGTTGGCCATTTGCTCCTTGTCCAGAAGCTCGGCCACCATTCCGACGGTTGCCAGTACTGAAGGCTGTGTTAGCATGGATCCTCTGTAGAGAAACTTCGCGATTGGCAAGAGCACCACTAGCAACATCAGTCACAGCCAAGGAAAAAGCGGTCAGAGGGGGTCGAGATGACGTAAATTCTGCGATCTGTGGGACAACAGGTCGATTGTTGGCAGTTGCGACTGGTTCCAGTGAAGAGGCCATCGGCTGGGTGACAGGCACTGGCACAGAGCTGCAAAAAAGAGTCGGGATAGCGGGATAGTCTGACCAAGGCAAAACTTACTGTAAGGTGCGATGTGAGAGCCACGAACGAGAGCAGAGACATATCATCTGAGCGTTAAAGGGACCAGGGGTTGACTGGTAAAAGCGAAAGTAGTCAGTGTCACTGTAGTTATCAAAAGAGTAGCGGGGGTTACTGGGTAGAATCCACCACATTCCGTGGCAGGCAGACCTCCCCGAGAGTTCGAGTAGGAGTTTGGGGCTAACATCAGGTGTTGCCACCATTGGTGACCGCACAAGCAATTTTCTGTTGGACATGTGGGTCGCTGTAGTACCAAACGTGAGTAGCACGGTCATGGTGGGTCAAACAAAAAACCTGTTGGACGGCAGCATTCACGAATCCTCCACATTCACAGTTCGAACGCTGGCATTCCCCTCTACCGTCAGATTCATACATTGCAGTAGATGATAGTGGGGAAAGCCGATAAGTACAAGGTCCAACTCGCTAGAAATGACAGGTACTACGTGTTGGAATAGTGGCCAAGCAGACGTCAACACAACTTCGAATCACAATATCTCCACAGTTTTCTGTGCAACTGCTTTCTCTGCATGCCGCTCAACAATCCGGCGAAGCCATGGGAGGAGCGTATCATCTTCTGCGTCGAACAGCTTATTGGCAACCCCAAGGAATTCGGGGTCCTCGATTGGTACCTGATGTGTGATGGTGGTGAGGTCCGTGTGTCGTCCTGTCGCATCAAGGCTAATGATGCCTAACGCAAATATGTCTGGGCCTCGAGTTTTCATGCGGAGCTGCACGGCTCTAGTACAACCCGGACGGAGGCGGTCAAGGGTAGTGATCGACATAATAGTGGCTGAGATGAGGCGGAGGTGGCGCCAGTCAGTTAGAGATAGGCGGGGATCAGGTTGGACGATAAATAATACACAAGAGCGGTCCGCAACTGCACGAATAGCATTGATTCTACGGGGCCCAAGTGGAATTCTATGCAGTCCCATCCAGCATGTTGCCGCGAAGATAAGCCATGGTTGGTTGTGGTATGCAAATCTCAATGCAACTGCAGAGACGTCGCTGGCGGGCGGAGCACACAATATTTTATGCACAGGTTCATCTAATTTGGCGCAAGTAGCGTTCTGTAAGACGGTGAGTCACACGATGTGCTCAGTGGGTTACAATGAAATAGAACGTACACAATAGGTTTTGGCTTTACAAACAGAACAGACCTGTCGATCTTGCGGCCTTATGATGGCAGAGCAGTAGCCGCAAGCACGGTGCGAATGGGTGGTCTCAGACTGATGTAAATTCTATGTGAGCTGGGATATAAGCCGCTCAAGCCGGTGATCTGTACGCACCATTCAAAGACGATGACACTGGTCAAGTCCAGTACCAAAGTGAGGAGAAGCGAATGCCACCACTTGTACGATGCAACCCCGCACTTCCGCATGTGAAATGGGGTCTTAGATGAAACCATTAGTATGTTTTACGCCATATACGGTCTAGCTTGTCATTAATGCTGCCATCAGTAGGTCAATAATCCACATTCTAAGATAGGATTGTCAGACTTTTGTCGCCGCTAAGAACAGAGATGGGTGGGCGAAGTGAAATCGTCGGCATGTCTCAATTAAATCAAGCCCAAGGTTGAATAATCTAGGTACCACGTCAACAAGGGCAATGTTGCTTCATGCTGAACCAACGGCCTCAACCCTCGTTTGCGTGTTTCAAACTAGTTCTCTTTTGGTCTATCGCCGATCCCATGGGTCGGATTTTCGAATTGTTTTGCAAGGAGTAAGTAAAAGTTCCTGTAAAAATCAAATTGATGGTAATTAATATAGAAATCGATCAGCAATTTGTTGCAGGATCCTTTTAAACTGGTCGGTCCGACTTTTTGGAGAAGTGTTGGAATGTCCTCTACTCGGCGGTCACCTCGGCGACCCCTCCGTCGTGCAAGAGATGACGAATTCGCAGTCCTGCCGCTCACTCAGCGTCCCAGGCTAGGGCCGGTTCAAAGTCCCAGGCGAGGTGATATTCAAAATGACAAAGACAGTGATGTTAGTCTCGAAAGTGGGTACACTTCATTCATGGAGCAGTGATCCGCTAAACATATTTACTTGTGCGTCACAGTTCTAAGCGATTTCAGCGACGCAGGTAAGATCAACTTATCGGCCTTTTGATCTCATGCTGAACTCGGCATGTGAAGATGTTATGCCTTATCCCTGTGCGCAACCTTCTGGTCAGCGCAACCCAATTTCAAGACGTGCGATGAGCATTTCGAGTACAAGTAGTTCAGGTATAGTCATTTCTCGCCCTTCCATCTCAACTTAAACTCATTTAAACCTTCAAGAAGTGCTCATTCAACCTGCCGACCAGGGCAACTGCCAACCAGGATGTCTTGGTCAGCCAGTGAGAGGTGATTCTGGGGAGGAAACTATTGTTATGAGTCACTTGGATCTGTTGGGCCGGCCAGACCCACTCATTTGGGGGAGGTAAGTCATCATCTCTTTCTGCCCCACATATGCTCATCACTCATCACGTTCTTGGATATTCCAGAAGTGTCCCAAATAAGCGGGTAGAGCAGTTGTGGGCCAGGGTTATGTCAAGCTGCCATGAGAGGGTAGAGTATGGATACGATTTGTTAGCTGAAAGCATGTAAGGCGAGTGATAAACCAGTTCAGTAGTTAGTTAGGAATACGGTTTGCGGGAATCATATCACTCATATGGTTCAAAACTATACAGTTGGTTGCATAAAGATTGAGAGAAACACAATCCGCAAAAACTTGCCTTGCAGAAATGCCCGTCTTGAGCCATTCCTATGATACATGACTTTGCAACATTGAACCAGGATATCAAATTTTTGAGTCTTCATTGACTTTACGCCCTGCACTCCAGAATATTCGCAGGGTTTGCATCCATTCCAGAAGGTCCTCAAAAAATAAAGGTGAACTCAGAAATAGATACTATATGCATCACAGTAAGCTGGGCCTCATAATACGACTACTGACGTTGCATGCGAGGGATTTGCTCTGTCAAAGTGCAATTGGGTATCTTCACTGTGATCCACATTTGCCGACTGTGGTTGAATATTGGAAGCAGAGTTGACATGCATGGTCGGCATCTCGAAACGGGTCATTATTTCAAATTATTGAACCTATCGAGGAACATTTAGACCAACCTTGTCAATAATAATATAAAGCAAATGAACACAACAGTGGTCCAGCAACTCCATTCTCCAGCAGAATTCCAAGAGTTCTTTTGATGGTGAACAGGGGTTGACATATATACTTCCCAGCTTGTCAGTCAAGACATTGGCCAAAGTTGCAACACACATCAGCAAATCTACAAAATGGCTTTTCGGCACTTTTCATACTTTTAAAAGCTGTTTAAGTTCCTAAGCAGCTCAAGCTCAAACTACTTTTCTACGCTATGTCCATTGCTTAGAAAACTATCCAGCTTTTCAAAAGAGGGCAAAAAGTGGCTCAAGCGGCCAAATGTTTTCAAGACGAACAATGTGTCTAAAAGAGGTGTCAAACGATAAAAAGGTGTCGAAAAGAGGCGCTCGAAGATAAAAGAGGTGTCTGGATAAACAAGTGTCGAAAAGATGTGCTCAAAGATAAAAGAGGTGTCCTAAGATGAAAAGGTGTCCAGAAGAGGTGTTTGAAGATGAAAGAGGAGTGTCTGAAGAGCCGAAACAAGATGAGACGACGCCACACACCAAACCAAGACCCAAGGATATCAATCCATATTGATGTCGCCATCCAATGAATTATCTGCGGATGGAAATTCGACCTTTACTGTGACTTGCTTGAGGTCGTCATCATCATCTTTGATCACATAGTCTTCTGAATCTGACGAATCAGGAATTTCAATGACAGTCGTCAGCACTTTCTTTTGCTTGGAAAGAGCAGCAGCTGTTTTGTATATCTTCTTCCACTGGATGTCATTCAACTTCTTGACGAGCTTTACGAGGTTCGACGTGGATTTGATGGTAACATCACGGCCATCCTGCCTCTGAACGCGATCACCCCAATTGGTTTTGGAGAAGAATCCAGGTGGACCAGTAGGTACCACTTTCTCTCCGCTCTCCCAAAACACAAGAGCACGTATACCCTTGTTGGAAAGATGAGAATTAGTAACACTAGTAATTGCAAATGAGAGATACCGCTTGTAGAGAAAGCACAAGAGCCGACTCGGCATTCTCAGTCATGCACTTGGATGACTCAATGTTTGAGATCGAAGTGAGGTGAGTTGCGAAGGTGTATGCAACAAGATAGGATTGAAATATTCCCTGCATATGCTTTGATTAGTCACTTCATTGCTGTGATAGAGGGAAAACAAACCACAGGCTTCTTGCCATCCTCATACTCTTTATAATAAAAGGGGTGTGACTTATCAGTTTTGCCAAGCATCCACTTTGCATATTCGACGCAGTCTTTGGCCTCATCTATCTGCAATTCTTTGAAAATATTCCCAATGGCAGTAAGTGCTGCAACACCAAAGTCATGGTGCCAGGACACAATTCGATCGGTAGCCTTATTAGTATGATTGTAAGCATATATTGATGGTATAAGAAGGGGGTACTTGCTAATTTAGATACGACATCATAGAGGCAGTCATCCATTTGGGAACCATCATCAGGATTTGTTCGGCTCCAGGCAAAACGAATTTCCATCTCAGGAATGGGGTCCCACGGCCCTATCGTAGAGGATCCCATTGCTTCACAGAGGAAAGGGGCCACAGACAGACGAAATCCTTCTTGATACGGGTAGGGCAGATAAGCCATGCCAATGTCTTCTTTTTTAACTTGTGATTTTGACCACGAGACTTCGACTTTGGTTCTGGTAATTTCACATTCGGGGTGATTTTTGCAATCATATTAACCTATGGTATCATTATATTATCTGGCGGTAGCAATGAACAAATGGAAGACACACCTGGTTTTCTTTCTTCACAGAGCCACCGCTGTAGTAGTGAAACGGCTCAGCCTTGGTGGAACCTTTGTTACTGAGAATGGTGCTCTCAAAACGGTCAGCCTCGTTATCATCATCAAAGGCGGAGATAGGCTCATCGTGATTGCCTTTCCCCATGGAGGATTTAAATTTGGTTGCTGATGTGAGAATGGTGCGTGCTGAGACAATTGTGTTTTGAGACTCGGCACGATGCCAGTTGGGGTGGAGCCCCTCGAACTTGGAGAGTTTGGGCTTCTTTTTGGCAGGGCTAATTGACGTGTGGTTAATGAAACATACTAAAATATGGAAAGAGAATGTCCACGTACACCACAATGGCACTGTTGGGTGCATCGGATTTGACCTTCCTGTCAGCGGGGCTACATGTACAAGGAGCAGGTCATAAGAGGAAAAACAGTGATCGATGAGACATAAACAAGGCAGGGAAATACGTACATAGTAGAATTGACTTCATCAAGGGGTCGTTTGCTTGTCTTAGTTTGTTCTGATGCACGTTCATCCATCACACGCGGTCGAAGCTCAACCTTGTTCTGCCCTTTCTTCTCCTTCATCAACCGCTTTCTTTCCTCTTCTTGTGTACGTTCTTCCTCAGAATCCTCTACAACAGAGAGGTTCGCCTTCTTCACAGTGACACTGGTGTCACTGCTAGCATTCACATCCATCTTATTCAGTGCATCCTTTTCGTTGGCTCCTTTATCAATGCAAATCAGTCTGTGGCTCTATACTCACAAGAATCTCACCTATGGTAGACGTCTTGCTATTAGCTACCTTTCGTGCCACTTTAGCCTTCGTCGAGACAGGTGGGTGGTCAGTATTGATATCATTCTCTTTATCCTTTTGCATCATCTTGTCCTCAAGTTTTGCAAGTGCCTTGACGCCATCATCAATGGCCTTTTGCTTGTTTTCCTTGTCTTGTTGTTTTTGAGCTTTTTCAGCTGCGACAACTGCTGATGACCTCCTCGGTGCAGGCATATCAGGTTTGCCAGGTGCAGCCAAACGGTTAGGCCTGAGACGCATTTCGAGAGCAGGTGCAAGAGATGAAGTGATTTTTGATGGCATGCTGAGGCGAAGTGATGGTGCGATGAAAAAAAAGGGACACATATGTCAAATTGACTTTGAAAACAATTCCCGACCCTGACTATCTATATGCGGACTTGAACTTATTTAACAGAAGTCATTTCCTTTAAGTCGTTCAACTTCGCCCATTTTGCATCATCTCACCGGCAAAATTATATCATGAAGCCTAGCCGCAAAACCTTCAGACCCCCCATTTTCATTTGTCCCATACCAGGTTGCGGAAGGGCTTGCTGATCAACAAGCGGGCTCACAAGGCATACCAATGCTGTACACAACTTACCCCAAGGGACATCAAATCTCAGCTATGAATCCCCTTCACCGCAGGGCTCTCCACTGGCTCACTTTTCTGATACACCATTTCCTGTGGAGGAAGTGTCACCATTGCCACCACCGACTCCTCATTTGGAATCTCCACTTTCTTCCTGCTCTGTTTCCCCAGCCAATGAACTTGAAATTCCTCATCAGCAATCATCCCCACCGCCCACTCGAGGTCGATCAACCGTTTCCCACCTGATTATTGATGGTACTCCATGTGATATCCATGGCCAAGATCTTCCACCTGGCACTCCCCCTCCCCCCCCTGAAGAACGCATGAACGACGGTTACTTTCCTTTCAAGGATCAAGCCGAATTTGAATTCGCCGACTTCATTTATCGGGAGGAGCAGATGTCAGGAAAGAAATTCGACAGATTGTGCGATCTACTTACTGCACTTTACCCAGACAAGGACCCTCCCTTTGCCAATCATTCAGATTTATATGCAGCCATTGATGCTCTACCACAGGGAGATATCCCCTGGAAATCTTTTTGTATTTCATACAGTGGAGGATGCCCAGATGGCCCCATCCCTTCATGGATGTTGGCTGAATATGAAGTTTGGTATCGTGACCCACTCGAAGTGATGGAAAGTCAGATTGGCAACCCTGATTTTGCGAATGACTTCGATTTTGCACCAAAGCAAGTCTTCGATGAGAATGATAAATGTGAATATACGGACCTAATGTCTGGGAATTGGGCTTGGAACCAAGCTGTACGATCGTCTATGCCTATCATACTGGCATGATCTGACAATGCAATTTTTGTTTTTGGTAGGACATTATCGCAGGGGATGAGGAAACCCATGGTGCCATGTTCGTGCCAGTGGTCCTTGGCAGTGACAAAACGACAGTATCTGTTGCAACAGGGCACACTCAGTACTATCCACTCTATGTATCATTAGGAAATGTCCACAACAATATCCGTCGTGCTCATCGCAATGGTGTTACTTTACTTGGCTTTCTTGCCATCCCACACAGTATGCTATACTCAGATTAAATGGTAGCAAATCATGAGATTAACTATTTCCTTCAGCGACATGGCAATATGCAAAAGCTGAAGATTTCCGTCAATTCCACCGACAGCTATTCTACACTTCTATCCATGGAATTCTTTTACCCCTTCGACAACATATGCTTGCCCCTAGAGTCATGCGATGTGCTGATGGACACTTCAGGCGAGTTATATATGGTTTAGGCCCATATATTGCAGACTACCAGGAACAGGTTTTCCTGTCCTGCATTGTCTCTGGATGGTGTCCTCGGTGACTTATTCAACATCCTTCCTTGTAACGAATGCTAATAATCTACCCAGCTAGTTGCACTGCACCTGCAAATGATTTAGATTCTCCCACAGCTGGTCGACGTTCACATGAGCATACAGAGGTGGCCATGGCATGCGCATCCCTTCGAGAGCTGTGGGAAAACTATGGGATAGCGGGTGATCTCATCGTGAGTTTATCAGAAATCTCCCAAATACCTACATATTTAGATAATCCTCAGCCCTTCACCAGTGGATTTCCACGGTCCGATATTCATGAACTCCTATCGCCAGATTTGCTTCACCAGCTCATCAAAGGTACCTTTAAAGACCATCTTGTTGCCTGGGTCGTAGAATACATTGAGAGCACGAACACTGCAGCTGAAGCGGCTCGAATACTAGCCGATATTGACTTACGGTAAGCAGATTTGCTTGCAATGAACTATTACTGACCACACTGTGATTGTAGAATTGCAGCTGAGCCACCTTTTCCAGGGCTGCGCCGATTTCCAGATGGCCGTGAATTTAAGCAATGGACAGGCGATGATTCAAAAGCACTCATGAAAGTATGGACATTTTTTATGTTGATACAAGACCACAGAATTTACAGAACCACAGGTATTCCTTCCTGCAATTGCCGGTCATGTTCCCAGTGAGATGGTCCAAGCAATCAGTGCATTACTTGACTTTTGTTATCTTGTTCGCCGGCCGGTTATCACTGAAAGGACTCTGGTAGCTATTGAGGAAGCTCTTGCACATTTTCACCAATATCAAGAGATCTTTATTGAGGTTGGGATCCGATCTGATTTTTGCCTTCCACGACAACATTCCCTGAACCATTATCAATATCTTATCCAAATGTATGGTGTGCCGAATGGCCTATGCTCTTCAATTACCAAGAATAAACACATTAAGGCTGTCAAAGAGCCTTGGCGACACTTGAACCGACATGACGCCCTTGGGCAGATGCTTATTATCAACCAGCGCCTAAATAAACTAGCCGCTGCCCAGGTCGCCTTTACCAGCCATGGGATGATGGAAGGCATTTGTGTTCCTTCGATCCACCATCCCAGTTCAGCACAATTTGCCAACCCAGAACCCAGTTGTCTCCAGCCCGTTAACCTGGTCGGTATAGCAGAGCTAGAAAATGACGAGGAGAATGATGCAAGTGATGCTGATGGTCCAAAGTGCATCGCAGATGTCAGGTTGGTGAAAGGCCATGGTATGACAGTCACTTGTCGGCATGTGATGTATCTTGACAGATAATCCAGTGCATGGTCTACCCCGGGATATCGATGACCTCAGAAAACATATTGGACAGCTAGACCTTCGTAATCTACTTGAACAGTTCCTACATGAACAACAAGGCCTAAACTTGCCTGTGGGCGTGGCCAAAATGCAGTGCATCCAATGGAACGAGTGACTAGCAAAGTTTATGTGTATCCTTCTGCCATTGCGACCTACTATTCACCAAGTGATCTATCTGGTGTGGGCGGCATGCACCGGGAGATTATATGTGCAACCCCTTCATGGCACAAAGGTCCTCCCCGTTATGACTGTGTTCTTGTTGAACATGACCAACAACAGGAGGGTTTTCGGGGACTGCATGCAGCCTGAGTATTTTGTTTCCTTGCCTTTAAACATCATGGAACCACATACCCTTGTGCCTTGATCCAGTGGTTCTCTCAACTTGATAATGGACCATGTGAGGACACTGGGATGTGGATCGTAAAGTCTGATGCAGATTACCCAACAGAAATGATTCACCTGGATTGTATCCTCCATAGCATACACCTTATTGAAGTGGCAGGAAAGAACCTCCTTCCTGAAGACTTTACCTGCCATGACTCACTGGACATGTTTCAATCATTCTATGTTAACAAATATGCTGACCACCATTCTCACGAAATTGTTTTCTGACTCCAAGTTACTTTTATGAGCCTGAGCGCCTTGGAGTCAATCTGCTACAGTCATTGTTGAATCCAATGCCAAGTTTTCCGGTGCCGTGGTTCTGGTCCCGATGATGAATCGAGTGACTGGAACCGGAACTGGGTGTCTACCCAGGAACTCCAAGGAGGTCAAGATCAACACGTTGTGCAAGATTCTTGTATTGACGATCAATGGAAACTCTCAAGTGAGCTTAACCTTTAGTGACCATGTTGTCTCCCTTAAGCTCTAACACGACTGTTATACAATTCAGCCGATGTTGTTGATGCCGATCATCCAATATGTTATGCCGTCATGAAACAAGAAATTGAAAAAGCTGCTCCACTTTTATTGGGAAGTGTGCCCAAAGTATGACGAGAATGGGAAACTCAAGCAGGAGATCCTTGTTGTGTACGTGTCATATACTGCTCTGTGCATAACACAAGGCTGAAACCACCTACAAAGCAATGCTATTCGGAACGACCTTGTGAGTTTCCTGTTGATCGATATTATCCTTCGCTAGCAACATCCCAACAAATACATCTGTGGAGCAACCCTCTGTTTTCTCTAAAAGATTTCCAAAGATGCCAAACTTCTCAAACCACTTATCCCCACTTGCCAGTCCTGCCTTGAGCACTGCCATTCCTATGTCTGCAAGAACGCCGTATTCACGGTCTATTCCATCTACCGCGAGTTTGAACACCTCATCCCTGACGCACCTGAGCTTATGCAAACCTTCCTTGCTGCCGAGACCGATGCAACTTGTAAACACAATGCGTTCGTATTTCTCTCACATCGCTCCATTCCAAAAGCCACCGAATGGATACTAGGTGTATATGATCATATAACAGGCCTTGATGAGTTGTTGCAAATGAGCATTACAGAAGTTATTTGGATAGACAGCAAAAATAACGGTACGCATTGAGTGAGTTCTTTTATAATTATAATTATTATGAAGTGGCTGAAATTTTTCAGGCTCGCTATATACAATGTATATTTGATCTTCTCAATGCTTCGTCTCATGCGGTGAACTATGAGGCTGTGACTACGCTTACCATGCTAACACAAAATCCAGCCACCGTGAAAGGTGCGAATTTGCCTTATCCGCAAACCTAAGTTGCCTTCAGATTCTATGACGTCAAGCTTATCATCTTAGACCGTCTACACTGCTTGCGCTCGCAGCACGGGCATCTGCTTGATGGCCTCATCATGGATGTCCTTCAAATCCTTTCAAGGTACATATTTATCAAAATTCTCGTGAACCCTGCTCATACCATCAGCCAGCAGTGCGGACATGGAGGTTCGCCGCAAAGCTATCAACATCATCTTGAGCTTGACGTCGAGTCAGAATGTTGAGGACGTCATGCTGTTCCTGAAGAAACAACTGCAAAAGACGCAAGAACAGGACTATGAAAAGGTGTGTACACGGTATTTATAATTGACAGAATCATTGAGCAAGCTTGGGGAAAGGCCGAGTGTCAAGAAAATCTTCGTAAAGTATACTCAAATGCTTAGCGCTAAGGACTCGGAGGTTCGTATAGTATAGCCTTGCCACGTGCTTCATTTCTCCTGACATTCATCACAGAAAAAAGCAGCGAGAAAAAAGCAGCTGAAACTTCTAAACCCCCATTGTGCAAGTTGATGACTTGCTCACTTTCAGGCAGTTCTCGAAAAAAGCAACCAATAATACTATAGACGTTGCCAGTGGTTATCCGGCCATATGATACTTATAAATATTGCTTTTGAAACAAAAAGGGGAGAAAACTCCCAAAGCTTTAAGGGATAAAGGGGAAGTGTGAGAAGCTGCAAGGCTTTAAGAAAAGTAAAAGTGCAAAAGTGGGAGAAGCTGCAAAACTCCCAAAGCTTTAAGAAAAGTAGAAATGGGAAAGGGGGAGAAGCTGCAAAACTTCCAAAACTTTGAGAAAAATAAAAAAGGGAAAGAGGAGAAGCTGCAAAACCTGCGGAAAAGCTCTTCGAAAAGTAAAAATGAAAAGTGATAAGTAGTTAAAAAAAGCCCAAGTGGCGAAAAGAGCCCAAAAAGCTACCTGTAGATTTGCTGATGCACTGGAGGAATGCTGACAGTGAGTGATGATCATCCACTCCCGCAATACTCCGACAGGATGGCAGGAGGTGAATATGAGAGCCTCTGAGGAGCCAGGAAGTTTAGTCAACATTTTAGCAGTTGGAGATTGCTGGTTCTGTGCAAAAATTGAACCAAGAAGTGGAGGATTCTCTGGGTGAAGGTTACGTTCAAGGTAAAGACATCATATATTCTTCAAATCTGGAGATCTAGAAGCAAGGCAGACTGGATAGGGTGACCTTCTCCAGCTGATAATGGATTCAATGGGATTGATGCAGGACTAGGACGCCAAATTGGACTTGAATCACCTTGCTGATTTCACTCTCAGTCTTGTTCTCCCAAGGGTTGGAATGAAGGGACTGACTCAGCCAACCCATGTTTCCCTGATGCTACTAGTGTATTTCAAAGGGTATATTTGCATACTACCAATGCCACAAACATCACCTGGTGTTAAATGGACATGATAAACATTCACTTGCCCTGAAAACATTGGGCAGTCGTGAATAGAGACATTATCTCCAGGAATAACACCTTCATGACTGCATGTAATTCATGGGTAGGGATAGCTGGTACTCTACCCACCACTGCTCCACCCACATAACATACAATCTGTTGTCAACTTTAATGCCAGATTTTTTGAGTGAGTGAAGCTGGAGAGATGAAAGAGTAGCCATTTTGGCTATGTGTATGAAACACTGTGGCCCAGATCCCAGGGGTCTGTAGTGAATAGTTTGTTTTTCAACTCCATACACAAACAACTATCTGGCCTTTCCATAAAACAATATACATAATATATATATAGTTGCATGAGCTTTGTTGTAGAGAAATTTTGATCATAGTGTGACAATATATTCGGTTGGAAAAGTTGTATGACATTCTGTGACATTGATTTTCATTACATATCCAAACACTCTAAGTCAGAGTTGATGTCTCAGTCAATGCCTGACAGCTAAATCTCTCACTCTAAAAATTAGAAATGTAGTTATATAGTTTAGATACAAGTTCATATCTGTACCAAGCATTAGAGGCAAGGAACCTATAGATCAAGTTCAATATGACCCAGAAGAAAAGATTTGCACTTCTACTACTGTAATAGTAAATATATTTAGTGGATCACTGCTCCATGAATGAAGTGTACCCACTTTCAAAACTAACATCACTGTCTTGGTCATTTTGAACATCACCTCATGTGGGACTTTGAACTGATCCTAGCCTGGGATGCTGAGTGAGCAGCAGGACTGCAAATTCATCATCTCTTGCATGATGGAGGGTCTGCCAAGGTGACTGCCAACCAGGTTAAAAGGCTTCTGCAACAAATTCCTGATTGATTTCACTCTGGCCTTGATGGAGTATAGATGTTATATTAATTACCATCAATTTGATTTTGACAGGAATGACTTACTCCATGCAAAACAATTTCGAAAATCTGACCCACAGGACTGGTGATAGACCAAAAACAGAACTGGTTTGAAACACATAAGTGATGTAGTCCCTCATTGACATGGTACCATTGCCCTCCAGGGTCATGGTCTATTTGACTTTGGCATTACCATTTGTAGTGTTGGTCCTAACTGACTGATTGTGTTATGCATGACAAACTTGAAATCTTAGTGGCTACATCATATATCACCATTAATAACAATGTTGAGAACAAAATAACTGCCCATTTCCCCCTCTTGTGTTCACACTATGATCTGCAATGGTTGTGGTGCAGACTTTCCCAGGCTTCTCACTGAGACTTGTAAAATGTGTCTTGATTTGGAGGGCAAATCCACTTCTGAGAAGGCTTCTCTCAGGGAGTGCTAACTTGAACTTACATGCCTGGATTGTAAATTCTCACAAAAATCCAGTTGAAACCACAGTGCAATTCCTGTAGATTGGTTTATTCAAACATGACAAAAATAGTGTGCAATAGCTGTCTAGGATACTTTGGTGAGATTACTGTAATGCACTCAACCAGATCACTGGTATATCCATAGTGATTGTACCAGTGACTCGTCCACTGGATGCTATTCCTGAATGAGGGTACCAGGTTTTGCAGAGCAACCTACAGGCACTGCTGACACTGCACTATTTTGCACATGGGAAAATCATTGTAAAATTATTAGCAGCTTGTTATAATTTTGCAACCAATTTTGTAGTTGCAAAATTCAATCCAAATATATCCTTTTGTCACTTATTTTTCATTTTGCACCCTTCAAAATGAAAACAAAGGAACAAAAGGATATATTTAGATTAGATTTTGCAACTGCAAAATTGGTTGCAAAACACTTCAGTCACCTCCCGCCACACTGCATCCAGCTTGATTAATTTACTGTACAGAATCAAGCTGAATGCTATGGCATTTGTGGTAGCTGCCACTCATGGCACCTGCCATCTGTCAGCTGCCAGGTCCATGGCATCTACCAAAGCACCTATATTAATGTCACAGAGTACTAGGGGTACCACTTGTCTCTGTTCTTCCTGTGATCTTTTAGATTATGCCTTGACAAATATCATTGCAATGCAGCATATATATTCAGATCAACTTAGTACTTATTCAGTTCTTTATTTTACATTCTCAAATTCAAATTCGTGCTCTCATGTTTCTTTCAAATTAATTATCCCCACTGCTGTAAACAAAATCTTTATCCCAATAACAGTATAATCATACAATCAAATATTCAACATGAAATGTTGTACAAATACTTTCTATTTGTCTATTTTTCCAAATCCATCATTTTTCCTTATACATATTGCATCTTCTGCTGACCATTGTATTGCTTCTAACATTTCATAGTCCACTTCATTTTCCTTCCGACCTCCCCTCCCCACCTCTGACACATTTTATTCGACTTTCCATCAGTGCCCCACTCTGGCATTCAAACCAACATCACCAATATACCACCTTGATGAAAACTCATTTCATGTATATTGGCTTTCAAAATCAGATGATCCCCATGATTCAGGCATTGGATAGTGTGGGGGTATAATCTGAACTTTGGCTTGCCAGACAATGCAAAGTTTACAAAGACAGGCAGCTTCATTACATATCTGGCATTTGCTATTATATATTTGGCAGCTGCCATGGCTGCACTGGCAGCTGCCATGGCCCCACCAACAGCTCCCATGGCCTCACCTACTGCCCAAATTTCTTTACTTGTATTTTCATCTCTATGATGGTATTTAAGTAGCTGCATGCTCAGAAAATACCTAACAGTATAATACAGCACAATATTCAAGATAAAATATTAATACAATGTTTACAAACACTTTGCACTTGTCTATTTTGCAAAGTCAATAATCCTATTCATCATAAACACATTCTTCTTCTGACCATTCTGAAACTTCTTCCATTTCATAGTCTGCTTCATTTTCCTCCTCATATTCTCCCATCCTTAATACATTTGAATTCTCATCACAACTCCACTCTGGCATTTGAACTTGTGTAGTTTCACCAATATCCCAATTTGGTGAAAACTCATTTACATGTGCATTGGCTAATTCAAAATCAGATGGTCCCCATGATTCAGGCATTGGATAGTGTGGGGGTATAATCTGAACTTTGGCTTGCCATGCAATGCAAAGTTGACAAAGATGAGCAGCTTGCTGTTTGAGCTGATACATCAAATCAAGGTCATCTGAAAACATGTTTCAGAATTAATAGACTTGAAACCAGAATATAGTACCTGTAGAATTCATTGCCAAATTCACACACTTCCACTCCTCTATCATCCACTCTTGCAAAGCACATCTTTCTTTACACAAACGACTTTTCTCTTCCATACCTCTATCAAGATCCAACAAACTCTTAATTCCCTTCTGAACATTATCATCAGACATCCAATGTGGAAGTCTATTACTGCCATCAACCTCCTCCAATCCAGTATCTTGCCATATATTATCATCAATGTCAAGATCAAATACCCCATCTCTTTGGATAGTTTCTGGAGCAATTGCTCCACGTGGAGCCTTTCCCTCTTCAATGAGTGCCCTCAGCTTTTGACAGAGATCATTATAATTCTTCACAATCTGCGGGATACTTGGCTCTTTTCGTTTGAGTTGAGTTTCTGCATGATGTTGAAGTTTCTTCTCTACAAATAATCCAATACTCAGAGGGGTGTACATTCTGGCTCCACAAGATATCATACCATTGCTAGAGTGCCTATCAGCACCTTCTAACCGCTGGAGCTCAAATTTCCGCTGTTGCAATCGGTCTCGGATTCGTGTCATCAATGCTAGAGCATTCATTCGATGCTGAATAAAGCCATCATTGATCATGTTTTGAAGACTCAGTTGACCATCAACACCCAGAGCCGTTCTTTTGCACTGATATGCATCATATGCTTCAATTGACTTGGCTTGAGCATCAGTGATTTGACTATTGATGTCAGTTAAATCAGAATCAGCATCAGTCAAATCAACAGCCATCATTCCTTCCAAACCAGCAACATATGATTTTTATGATGTCCACACTGCATGAAGGGCCATTGCTTGCTGCACAGCCTTTTTTCCTTTGTCTTTTGATCGTCCTGCAAGTAGCTTGAGTAGTCAAAAAAAATGGGAAATGATTTTGAATACACACGGCTAGCAGGTTTGGTTTGTTCCTTTACCTGAGCTGCCCATTCTGCACGCAGTACATCTTCATTGATATCTGCTTCCTCCAGCTCTGCAAGTGCCTTTGAAATCTTAGCTTCACAATTATACCATTTATGATATAGCCAATGACCCAATGACCCCAATGACACATTGTGGAGGTGCTGAACCTGAGTATCAATTGTATAAAGTCGTCTATGAAACTACAAGACAGTCAGACAATATGCAAGTTGAAATAAAATAGAAATGACTTACCCCAGAGACTCGCAAAGAAGGTATCAGAAGCGTAATGGAACTCCAGAACTGCTCACATCCCTCTCCATCAGAAAGTCCAAAGCCAACACATTTTCTGGGATGATAGATAATTTGGCAGGGCCATTGGTGTTCATATGCATGAAAGATAGAGACACCAAACACCAAACGATCAAGGTATTTCTCCAAAAAGCCATATTTGACACAGCTTTGGTGAATTTTGCAACCAATATCATACAATGCCCCCACAGTCATGGTGGAAGGAATATGTTCAAACAAGGTTTGAAGCAATGCCAGAGCATAATATTGCCTCTCCCCTGCTGATGTCATATTAAAAAGCCAGAGAACACGATCATGGCAGCAGAGTAAGGCCATGAGACAGTGTCGGCAAAGAATTTTGTGCTTGCCTTCTGCCGTTTCTCATCAGCAGCAGTGAAAGACTCCTCACACTCATCAAGAACAGATTTTGGGACTCGCATTGTCCCTTCATAATAATCATCATCTGGATGTGAATGAGATCTCCCTCTATCCAATGGCCGAATGTCTTCCACGAAATCTCTCATGGCCTTTACTGAATCTTGTGAGAGAAAGACACTCTCAGGATGGGTATAGTGCAGGTCACGGGTATACCCACAGGTTATGGGGCCTGGACTCATACCCGTACCCACCACGGGTACGGATTTGAGGCCACAGGTATGGGTTCCATGCAAGTTTTGTGCAAATCCCGCAAAAAACATGCAAAAAACATGTTTTTGAGGTAGTATTTGATTTCTACAGGATTAAATACTGATCGGATCGTCTTGATGTAAACTGGAGAACTGTTTAGAACACACTAGAGAGCATCCCTGCATTTTTTAGGGAATTGTAAGAGCTGGGTATGTACAGGATTGTGACCTGATTCCCTCTTCCGGTGTTTTTGAGTAAAACAAGCATCTAAAGTCACAATGCAATCAACACTGAATAAAATAAGTAGAGAACTTCTAATCTGAATTTAATCGCCTACATATTTTCATGATCATGCCAATTCACTCCACCGAAACACAGCGGACAACATCTCCGCAAATGTTCACTTGGCCGGGTCCAATTAGAGGAATCCTCTGCTTGTACACCTTGGAAAGCAGTTGTTGATTCGCAAAACATGACAGGGTCATTGCCATTGGACTCAGCAACAACCGTAACTCGCACACTGTCAATGTACTTGTACACCACTGAATTTGCATGGTTCACAAGTGCAGCATACCACTGCAGTGCGGCAGAGAAACATCGGCGAAGAGTATCCTGAAGTTGAACTCAGGTTTCAATCACACAAGATGAACAAAACTGCGTACTCGTGTAGTCAACTTGTAATTCTTAGTCGCTAGAATCGCTTCCAATGTATGACACCATGCTGTTGTGTTGGGAGGAGATCTTAAAAACAGGTTGCTAGCAAAGTTTAGCATATTGACATCAACAGCCAGAGTAGGTGCCTTCAGTGCACATGGGAATAGTCCCTGTAATAACAACTGTATTGGCCCAGTCAAGCATTTGCACGTTTCAAGCGTGATACTCTCGATCCCTATGAAATATGAGCATTAGCCAACAATTTGGTGAGAATGAAGTGAGACTTACATGAAAAATATATACATGCTACTTTCAACTGAGTGACTGGGCCACTGCAAATGCAAACAGGGTTCACATAACAGATAGCATTGCAAAAAGATTTTGTTTCATGCAAGAGGGAAAGATATGGTGCAAGTAGCAGGGGAATGACTTCATCCGTCCACTTGGCCCACTGTTTAGCTTTCTTTTCTCGGGCCTGTTGTCGCAACAGCGCAGTTTCAGTAAATTCAGTAGTCCCAGAGAAGACAGCCGGTGGGTCTTGGGTCATAGTGATGAGGGGATACTTAGTGGGCGAAGGAACATTTGGTTGTACGTATGCACCGCTTGGGGTGTGGAGATCGCCTCCTTGGCCTATGTCCCAATCACTCAGGCCACATGGAACTTTGTCATTGGGGGCATTCTCCAGAGGGATTAGACTATATGGTGGGAACCCAGAATTGGCTGAAGGTTTTACCAGGGAGCGGGAGGATCATCGTAATGTCTTTACACAGTGAAACATCAGAGAGATGAAACAATTGGTGAATATAAAAGTTAACAAAAATAAATGTATTAGAAAAGTACTGCCAGAACGCATGACACCAAGTCGCTGTGCCTCCTCCAAACCTGGGTGACAACCAAGTCACCCAAAGGTCCACCGCAAATGTGACACCAAGTTGCCACTGCAGCAGTATCCAAAGTCAACCAACTTACCACAATAAGGCAAAACCACATATCAAATGAAGACTCAATGACACCATGAAGCCTGACAAGTCAAAAACATGGTAAGCGTGGACAAAATGCTAGGACCACAAGTCAACTCACAATGAGAGAAAGTGGGGCAACAACCAGTGATGGTAGAATTAGATATCAGGACAACGATAGGTCACTGGTTTGTCATCTGTACCATGACAGAGTGTGAATATAAACATGTGATTGCTAATACATAAGTCATTTAATATACATGAGCAATACACTGAAAGAGATACAGCAGCAGTGACAATAATGGAGATGGAAAAAGTGACCAAGCCTAGGACACACAAGCGGGAGCCACAGGAAAGTGGTGGGGAGGTGTAGGGATGCGTCCGAGGTGGTTGAAGAATGTCTGGCAATAAAATTTTACTAATGCTCACTCCCATGCCAGATTGTCTTTGTCCGATTGCTCCATCTTCACCTCAATCCTCCAACTTTTTTTGAAGCCTGGGAACAGCTGCAAAACATCAGAAAAAGCCTCCAGGTATGGCAATCGCCTTTGCAAATTTTCATCAGCTAACCCTTCATTACAGGCAGGGAGATCCCCAACAAAGTAACCCATGTCACCAGGGAAAATCCGCTGGATGCTTGCATCAGCCCCAGCAGCCCACTCTGGATACTTCCACTGATCAACATGGATGACCCGGTGAATTGTCAATATTTCAAACCGAAAATTATGTTCATAGAGATCCCACAGGACCTCGGCGCACGTGTCATCTCAAATTTGGTCTATCTGACCCCGCATAATGAGTTTTTCTCGCCATGCAAATTGTTCCGGAAGCTTTGGGTCATCCATGTAGACTTGGAACATTTTCACCACCTTCTCCTGGTGCTCCTGGCGTTTCTTGGCCCTACGCCCAAGCACAGGACCAGGACCAGGTGGAAACAACCCCAGCTGATGAAGGAAGGTGGTCGCGTCGGTGGACTCTGTGACAGGCCATGACCTCACAGGCTTATTACTGGGATTGGTAGGAACATCATTGATAATTAACTTTTGCTGGACTGTTTCTGCACCCCATCCAGCACTGAGTAAATCCCGCCACTGGGCCACAGTAGCAGCTGGTAAGGAACCCATGCCAAGCTTGTTTGCAACTGCATATGCCCAAGTGTGCCTCCAAGAGAGCCAGGATCCAATATATTTGTAAATCCGTGTTGAACCAACAAAGACAGAAGGGGAGGGAAAGTTGAAGGAGTGGCCGAGGGCAAGGGTCACAATAGTATTATTTGGTGATGTATCAACCTCCTCAAGCGCCTTTGTCCACAGTGGATTTTCAGGAGGCATGAATGCTTTTCAGGGTTCCTCATACACTGGACGAGGTCTAGCTACATGTTGGAAGTTAGAAGGGCTAAATAGAAGGAAAACACATGGTAACCTACCAGAACGCTGCAGGACTGAAGCCGGAGCCGGCCTTATGACAGATTGGGTAGGTGGGTCAACCATGATTGACTGGCTAGATCGGCTAGGCCCTGATGCGGGTTCTATATCAGGCTGCAAATTGAGAAACGGGTCAGGGGCATCCATGTACCGAAAGAGATTCCTGCAGATCATTGAAATACGATGCGGAAGGGGAAACCCAGTGTAAATGACAGGGAATGCTTCGGTATACCCTCTTCTTTGTACATGGCTTCAATGACGTGTGAATCAGGACTCTGCATGTAGTTTGTTTCAGACCCAAGATCATAATCGACAGGGAGATGCGAGTCGGGACGATAATGCCAAACAGGAATTCCCATGACAGCGAGCTTCTGTACATCGACTGGATTAGTGCAGATCGCGCCCATTAGTTGGTAATCAGGGTCGGGCACCACTAGGTTCATCAGATCTCCGTCTTCCTTGATATGTGCTAGCTTCGGAAAATACTCTTCATGGAATTGAAGATATGCGTCTGTGTCCTTCCAGACAGTTTGGAACACCGACATTTGCACGATAAGATCACGAAAAGTCGAAGGGACGCCTGCGAGGCGATGGTAGCAGTTAACAAGTTCCCTAAGAGCGAGAGCCAAGTACGCATCATTGCCATGCTTCTGGACGTGATCGGCTGCCCGCAAATGCATCTGAGTGAGGACATTTTTCAGAGCATCAAGTCTGCTATCCTTCAAGTGCCCAATCTCTCCGAACGCGCAACCGACTTCCATCTTCCAGTCTGCGAGAGTGGGCGTTACCCAGAGTACGTGGGGAGTAACATCATGGGGTGGAATGCACAACACACAGGCAACATGCTTGTGGTTGTGGTCGAAAAATTGCAGTACAACTGTAAAATCTTCATAGCTGAAATGGCCATCCTGGTGCATCCGAACTTGGCGGCTGCCCAACTTAACCAACGGGATCCACGGCATATTGGGCGTGGTGATGATCCAGCTTGCATCCGGGACAATTTCACCTTTTAAGGACACTGGCTCCTGTGTGTTGTACCAAAGCACAAAAGATAGCTCTTGAGGTTGTGACATCTACAGCCTGAGGTTAGTTCTACACTTGTCATGGATGGGGCAGCACTAACCTGCGAAATAATAAAAGAGAATGACAAGGAGACACGGAAACATTGGATATGGTGCCAGTGAATAAGGAGATGAAGCATAAGTGGTCTGGTGGAAGAAAATCAACAAACAATATTAAGGGAACGGCAAGAAGGCGGACTCACAGTAAAATAAGGAAGGAGAGTTCCAAGGGAGCCAGAGTTGGCAAGCGGCGAATGAGCAAATATTCGCTGGAGTGATGGCATCACTAACCTAGAAGAGAGAAAGATGGGAACAGGAGACCTAGGGACAAAACAGTGTTGTGAGTAAATGATACAAAGGAATGACAAGACAATGATAGCACAGGACACCAAGTCGCTGTACTGCTACTGATCTCTGGTGACGCCAAGTCACCCAGAGAACCAGCTGCCGGTGTGACGCCAAGTCACCACTGATCACTACCAAACTCAATGAAGAATAGAGCGGAAAACTCACAGAAATAAGACGTGGTCCAAAGCAACGGGAGAAGAATGAGAGTCTATGGGCGACAGAGTTTCGAGCGAAAGTTGGTTGAAAGTCACATGCCCAACACGTGGGATGTTTGGTACTTTTTCTCAAGACCATGGGAAAACAATCATGTATTTATTTAGAAGGGAAAGGGTTAGTGACAGTGTGCAGGTTGAGAAGCTAAGTAGCACTAAGTAACTACACCACAATGGATGGCAGTTGTGGAACCCAAACGACAACCTCTGACATCCACAAATGTAGAGACACCAGGAAACCCTCTCCCATAAGCATGCGTAGGAGACATGCGTTGGGTGTCGGCTTGTAAGACGTATCACAATGGAGAAGCTTGGCGAAAACCTTCTCACTATAACGTTGGAGCTGAACTTTTGGCCAGACAACGCACAAACATTACCAGTGAATTGTCGAATGACTGCGTCGCTGAAACAATCATCGTTCAAGTCTAGAATGTATTGAACGACCTGCAGGACTTGTTCATGAAGTGCCATCATAAGCTGTTCAAGTCATTAACTCACGTAATTACCGTATGGATGTTATGATTTTTACCTCTTTGCCCCTGTCTTTTGCTTTGACAGCATGTGATACCCATTGACCTCTACATTCCCATGAAGATGTGCCAAGTCCCACGCTCTGATTGGACGATACCTTGTTACCGAACTCTCGGACGCATAACCATTCATACACAACCAGGAGCCGAAGGAACCTAAAGACAATACAATCCGAACTTGACCATTCCATTCTTGTCACAACCCATGACCAGTGCGCATACCCGGAGACAAGAATACTCCATGACCCAACCACCGATCATACCCAGCAATCGGAATACTTTGGTTCTCTGCCAACCGATCATATGTCCACACCCACATGCTTATGACATTGTTATTGTTCTTTCACAATTCACCTACACGGTTCCTTGTGCCTGTCACAGATGAATGAATAGCCTTGTGCCTGATGACCGATCGACTTTCCTATTTTGAAGAAGACCGACACGTCATCCCGAGCCTCATGGTTACCTTTGACGCCCAGCTCATCGCCACGATTGTCATATGTTCTATTGGCATCTCCACCCTTATGGGCATCTATGTCTATGCAACCTATATTTGGATAACACAACCTCCCCAACAATGACTCAGATATCGGATCTGTCATAGTTGCTGACAACCAATGATTCCTTTGACCTACCTTGGCTGACCATCTTGTTCTTCTTCACACGTCACCTCCACATTCATTCGCTTTCTTCTCATCAACTGACCGCCGGTGCTCAGCTAACAACCCGAACTCGCATGTATGACAAGTTCCCTTGATGCTCCACAAAGACTTGCATTCCGACATGTTTCATCACCTTTGTGTACCAGTTCACTGGTCAAGAATATCCACACCTAGTCGACATCCCAGTCATCCAGTACCCTGTAGCCAAGAAGGGTTATATGAAGCACCCTTGCTTATCGTACTACAGGAACCACAGTCGCTGGTGTATGATTACCAGTGTTCATTGCATCGCCCCCCATCATGGTTCTTCCCCATTCAGTGATTCACCTTCTCCCCTGCCTCCAATGATGAAGCATCATGTTCACCTTTCCATCCCGATCCCGCATACACATACTCATAGTCGTATGCTGCTATTGGCCAGGCATCCACTGCCAATGCAAACCATCAGGAAGACGAACCAATCTCATCATTCCCAAACTAGGAACTCAGCCACATGACATCCACATGGCCGCCTCATGTTCATCATGTGCTCACTGACACATCCACTCATGGATTGTTTCACCTCCTTACCATGAGGCAACCATGAGGCGCAGGGTCTGGACCCTTGATTGCTCCGAACCATTTCTTTGCAATCACTACCTGAAACATTGATGGACATGCTGTATCTGCAGGACAGCCTTATTGTTCTTGCATTTCTCTCGGTTTGTACATACAGACCCGGTAGTCTGTCTTTCATGGCATTTCCCTAACTTCTTTGTATTTAAACCTTCATCTTCGAACTGTTCCTCTTTTTCCCTTCCCTTTCCTCACGTTTAGTCTGGTTTTCTCTCCCTGGTTCGCTTTCCTAGACTCTCTCCCTCCCCCAGACTACACCAATCCTCTTGAGTTTCCTCTGGTCTGATCTCGACTTGTTTTAGTTGGTTGTTGCTGGAGCCTGCTGATCTAGCGATCCATAACAATGGATCTGGAGCGAGAGGGGTGGTGGTCCAGAATCACGGTCATGCGCGTCGTATCGTGGGTCGCAATGCCGTGGAGGTTCATGCTGATTACTGGATGGAGGAGGCGAGCTGCGTGTATGAGACTGGCCCAAGGAGTTTGAATCTCAATGCCCACAGTGTGTCAACTGGGGAGAACGTTCAAGGAGGACTATGACGATGAGGACCAGGTGAACGTGACTGCGGGTAAGATGGTTGCTGATGTGCAGGATGAGACGAATGACCAGTATACTCACCACTGTGTCGTGGACGGCGCTCGCGCTCGCGATCCCACTCAAGAGGTCCCCAGGTGGACGGTGTTCCCAGCCCACATCATGCTCACCTGTTTGAAGGGATCTCTGCAATGGCACAGCATTTGGCCAGGCCTATAGCTTGTTGACTGGAGACAAGAATACTCCATGACCTCCTGACCACCAATCATGCCCAGCAATCTGAATACTCTGGTTCTCTGGCAACTGATCATATATCAAAGCCCATATGCTTACAACATTGTTATTGTTCTTTCACAATTCACATACATGGTTCCTTGTGACTGTCACATATGGATGAATAGCCTTGTGCCTGATGACTAATTGACTCTCCTATTTCAAAGAAGACTGACACATCATCCTGATCCTCATGGTTACCTTTGACACCCAGTTCATCGCTGCCATTGCCATATGTTCTATTGGCATTTCCACCCTTGTGGGCATCTATATCTATGCAACCTATATTTGGATAACGCAACCTCCCCACAATGACTCAGACATCAGATCTGTCATAGTTACCAACAACTGATGACTCCTTTGATCTATCTTGGTCAACCATCTTGTTCTTCTTCACATGTCACCCCCACATTCATTTACCTTTCTTCTCATCAGCTGACCACTGGTGCTCAGCTGACAACCTGAACTCACATGTATGACAAGTCCCCTTGATACTCCACAAAAGACTTATACTCTGATACATTTCAACACTGTCACATGCTGCTCTGTTGGTTCATACCATCTGGACAGAGTGACAGCTATAACCACCCACCTCGATTGCTGTTGTCTCACTCCTTCTTTGATGATCCAACTAACCTCCCTGATCACACCATGAAGGTACATACTGCACATGTGTATCCACAACCCCAGTTCCTGGGCAGTTCTGACAAGTCTTCACTTGACATGACATCACAGACTTCATACAATGACCAACACAACATGACTACTGACTATACCAGTGGTTGTATAGTAACAGTCAGTTGTCTGACCCTCTATCATCTTTCCTCTATGACACCGACTACTCCTTTGCCATCCCAGTTCAACATTAATCAGTCAGGTGACCAGTATCCTGATTACTCATCAATATCCCATGATATCAAGCAATGCTGTGCATTACCACTACCTCAGTTCAATCCCATGACATGTGACCAACCACATGTTCCATGACAGGTTCCAGAACATTCCAGAACATTACCCTTGTTTTGGTTGAGGACATGTGATCCAGATGGACAGATGGACATGCTGCATCCTCATGGCAGTCTTATTATTCTTTCCATTCTCCATTTATATATTACTGACCCAGTAGCCTGTCTTTCATGGCAATTTTCTAACCCTTTTGTATTTAAGCCTGTGCTGTTGAGCCATGTCCTCTTTTTCCCCTTCTTCACATTTAGTCTGGTTTCCTCCCTGGTTTGCTTACCTAGACTTCCTCCCTTCCTGGACTGCTACTTGTTGTATAGTGGTTGACCATGAATACACCTTTTTTCTTGTGTTTCCTCTGGTCTGATCTCGACTCAGTTTATTTGGTTGTTGCCGGAGCCCACTGATCTAGCAATCTGTAACACCTATTTCCAGAGCAGAAAAATCAGCTCTTCAAGTATTATGACATCAATTTCTCTTTCAATCCATCCAGTTCTGCTTCCATTGGGACGCAGGAGAGAAAAGTCCAGAAAGTATTACTGGCTTTGCTCAAGTAAGTTTACAATTACAGCCATTTGTGCAATGGTTTGCAGTAATTCAGTTTTTTTCCATCAATTGAGAAATTTGGACTTGGTAGAAATTTGAGTGCTTTGTTTTGTATCACAGGGTGCACAGTAGCATACTATGTAACAAAATATGTTGAATGTATTGGGAAAGTATACTAAATATTGTTATCATATTTTTGCATACAGTATGCAAAGAGTATTCAAAATAGTGCTGCCGAAGTTCAGTTCAGTCCAGTTCAGACCCTTTTTTTGTAAACCCTGAACTGAACTCGGAGTTCAGTTCAGCTAAGTTTCTGAACTGAACTGCAAAATTTAGTTCAGTTCAGTTCAGCCTAGGCTATGAACCCTGAACTCTTACTATATAAGGCAATTGGTTCAGTTCAGGGTTCGAACCAAGTTCGGATCAGTTCTGAACTGAACTTTGGCAGCACTAATTCAAAATGATGATTCAATATTTTGAAACAAAGTACCTTACCAGTATCAAAGAGCAATTTTACAGTACTGCTTCAATAATTTAATAAGTGTCTTCTTATTGAAGCAGTACTCTAAAATTGTCATTCAGTACTGGTAATGTACTTTGTTTCAAAATATTGAATCATCATTTTGAATACTCGTTGCATACTGTATGCAACAATATGATAACAATATTTAGTATACTTTCCCGATACATTCAACATACTTTGTTACATAGTATGCTACTGTGCACCCTGTGTATCACATGAAATACTGCATGGATTGAGATAATTATGAAGGGAAAGTTGTACTATTTCTTGAGGCCTATCTACTCCTGTAATTACATTTGGACAATATTTAGTGTGTGGTAAGTTGTGGATGAAACAAAAGGTAAACCAGTACTTTTTGACACTCAAAATGATATTGTCACATTGGGTTTGAAATATCACAAAAGTCATAATTAAGGCTGAAAAGGCAAAATAAAGAAAAACATGGTATATGTACATCTAGCTCTTGAAAATATGAACAACTTTCTCCTTACAACCTTCTCCATAACAGCTCATTTGATGCCATAATGTGACAATATCATTTTGAGTGTCAAAAAGTACTGGTTTACCTTTTGTTTCATCCACAACTTACCACACACTAAATATTGTCCAAATGTAATTACAGGAGTAGATAGGCCTCAAGAAATAGTACAACTTTCCCTTTATAATTATCTCAATCCATGCAGTATTTTATGTGATACAAAACAGAGCACTCAAATTTCTACCAAGTCCAAATTTCTCAATTGATGGAAAAAAGCTGAATTACTGCCAACCATTACACAGGTGTCTGTAATCCTGTCAGCTTTTCTAGTGCTGACATGACTAAAGGCATGGTTTTACAGTGTGTTTTATAATGGTGTGGGATCCAAAAATTAAAATCTGATGTTGTACATTGTTTGTCACTGAGACCCCATGCCTCCATGGTTCATTCCCAGAGATATCAAGGTGCAAATCCCTATACTACACCATTAGCTCCATTACTCAGTAAAAGAAATCTGTACTCTCCTTGGCATCTGCAAGAGCCTTGTATATAAAACTCTCATGTATCACCACAACTACGGAGTTCCCTATGATCTGCATTCTTGGCATACTGGTCACCCTCACACTCTTACTGTTACCTTTTCGCCCCTTTTCACCCTGCTTACTCATCGCTCAATTCCCACAGCCACTTTCCCATGGAGAAATGCCAAGTCCCACGATCCCATTGGCTACCGTTCCTTCGGTTCCAAGTTCTCGTGCTTTGACATCACCACATGTATGATCAATCACATGTCTGGTTATCGTCCAATCACATCGCGCTTACTCATCCAAGATAAGAGAGCTTATTGCCATTGGCTGGAGATAGGAGGGCTTAATGCCATTGGTCAGAGATAAGAGGGAGTTATGCTATTGGACGATAGGTTACTGCCTCCCCTCAAGATGTTTCCTTTATATACCATTGATGTATGTACAATGTACTTTACGTTTAGTCTGGTTTACCACACCGGATCAATATTATCACCCTTCTCCCTCTCCTCGCTCGAAGTTAGCCTGAGTCAGTTTGTTGTCGGAGCCGTCCCGTAGACGATCTGTAACAAAAGACTAAACGTTCCTCTCTCCCCCGACAAACCGACTCACGTCACGAAGAAGCTTGTCTGCAATCCCTGCGTTTGTCATTGGTATTACCGAGACAAAGCTTGCACAAGCCCCCAAACCCAAACCCAAACCCAAACCCAAACCCGGTAGCCCACCATGGCAGAGTACTTTTACTTTGAGGACGGTTACGAGAACTCCAGAATACAATTACCATCACCAACCGTCCGCTTTACCTACACCTTCCCCAACACCTTCCGTACGGTCAGAAGAAGTGATCGAGATCGTACCCATCGAAACCGAAACAGTCGTTGAACCCGCCCGTGTCGTAACACCTGATCCGCCCAAAGTTTGGACGTATTATCGTTCGACAAATCCACACCAGACTTTCGCTCAGACCACTCGAACACTGGATCACCACCCGACTATCAGAGACATCCTCAGTGCGACGAACGCCCCCGTCCGACATCGTATCATCTATAACCAGTGGAGTGCAGCCCAAGCCCTCGAAAGAAAAGGATATTTCAGACGTCGAAACATACCCGGAAAATCCTACTTGGTAGCCGATACACCGACTGTCTATCCATTCTATCAGATCGTTACCTGGACAAAGTGGTACCAGCCGTTCGGAAATCATTTCCCTTCGGATTGGGCAACTGCTGTACATTCCGGTCTGAGCCGTACCTATGAATTTTATCGTGAATACATCCCCATCCCGGTCAAACATTTCATCCGTTACACACATCCTACATACGGCGAACCCATTCGTCTACTCCCCGATCCTTTACTCTTACTTGAACTCCACATAACACGTCGCCGTATCGAAACACAGTTGAACAATGACGCCGGTTTACAGCGTCTGCTCAAAACGCTACATCCACGAAAACGAAGACATATTCCTGCCCGAACCACTAGTCTCGTCCACGAGTATCACACCCGACGTAAGAGACGAGCTATCCGATGGCGTCCATGAAATCGCTCCTCCCCCTTCCCCCCAAGTTCAACGGTGACAAAGAAGAGTTTCGTTCCTTCATGCGCGCAGTCATCATCTTTTTGGCTGCAAACTCGGCGTACTTCGAGGACTTTGGGACTACCGACAATCCTCTCCCAGTCGAAGTACGACATGAAAGAAAAATATTCCTCGTCCTGTCGTTGATGGACAAAGGTGTCGCTGCCGAATGGGCCAACGACTTCTGCGATACTGTCGCGACTGATTATCATGCTCGACTGGCCGCACACGTTCATGGAGAACCGGATCCCCCGCAGATGGATTGGGGAACATGGCCTGCCTTCACCACGTCGATGCAAGCACAGTTCGACAAGCCCGACGATAAGCGAGATGCCGCGATTAAACTCAACGCGCTTCGTCAAGGCAAGTTGACAGCCGACGAGTTCTGGCTTCAATTTGAAGTCCTATATAAACACGCTGGGTGGCATCCGATCACCCAACAGGAGCAATTAATCCCGCTCCTCGAAAATCATCTGAACAAACCACTCGTAGACCGAATCTTCGGTCTCGAGAACATGCCCATTACCGTTGCGGAATGGAAGACGAAAACCATCTTGTTAGACCGCCAATGGCATCGTCGCAATGAGATCGAACGACTTACGGGTGGAAAACCCGATGAAGAAGAGTGAGAAGTCAAAGACGACTTCCACTTCTATTACAGCTGCTGCAGTGCCTGTATGAACGAAAGACCCCGACGCCATGGACGTCGACCGAGCTGCTGTTGCAGCCGAGAAACTGAAGCAGCCTATGTCTGCTGAACAAACAGAGTTGATGAAGGCCGGCCTCTGCTTCAATTGCAAGCAGCCCGGACATCTCTCGCGAAATTGCCCGTCCCGCGTACAACGTGTACGCGTATTGAACACCGAACAGGAGCAGCATGTCTGCTCCATGAATACTGAACCCGCGTCGAGCGGCCAAGACATCATCCAGATGCTCGAAGCTCGCTGCGCCCAGCTTGAAGATGAACTCGTTCAGGCTAAGAAGGATTTTTAAAACGGTCGAAGAAATGCATGGACTCTTCGACTACATCTCATTTGTCTATCGTCCCTCCTGTAAATGTAAATACGCAGACTATCAAATTCGATCGCATTTTACTTGAACTTCGGACAATGAGAACAGACATGCAAAAAGAAATGAATAAGAAGAAACAAACGGAACGGTGGCCTCAATCGAAGCTACCAAAGAAACAACAAAAACCGGATATACAACCCGAGTATACTGTGACGCCAGTAGAAAGGAAACCGGTATCTGTTACGGTCGCGACACTCAAACCAGTCATCGAAAGTGAGTTTAACGCCGAAGAGACAATGGTCGCCATCATGAATACCGATATGTATGGCGCCCTCGACCTCATAAACGATTGGGACATTCATGGACAACATACCATGAAAATCGGTCCAGGACTAGTCGTCAAGTTACGACGAATGCCCATCGACAAAGCCATTGAATATTTGGTCACGGAACTTCCCCAAACATACCGAAAGCCCACGGAAACAAGAGTAGAACCGATTGTGAAGTCCACAGCAGTCAAAATCCATAAGATGCGCCAAATGGAACCCCTCGTCACGAAAGTCGACAAACGATCCGCAGAATGGAGACTTCGGGAAGTCAATCAACGAATTGCACATCTGGTTGCATCACAGGACGACAGTACCATGATGATGTCGATCTCCGTCAAAGGTCAATTGACTACGATCGATGATCAGCGAAGGTTCTCCGTCACTTGTCTATTGGATTCTGGTTGTACCGTCTCAGCTATCAATTCTGGTTTTGTACAACAACATCATCTTACGACACAGAAGTACGAGAAACCCTTCCCCTCCTACAATTGGGATGGTACGATGTCCAAAGATGGGTTGATCACGGAATATGTTGAAATGAACCTACAACTCGGCAAACACATGGAACAGATACATCTTACGGTCATCCCCCTGGCAAAAATCGACATCTATCTTGGCTTTGATTGGCTAAAGAAACACAATCCCGAAATTGACTGGGTAACCCAAACGGTCGATTTTACTCGTTGCCTTTCTGTCTGTGGTCATTCCCCTGGCAAAATCGAAGGTGTAGCGTTCAAAACTGCGATTTACGACAAACCGGCTTGGTATCGTGCATTCCAAACAAAATCTACAGAATTGGCGGGTGCCAAAATGGTCACCGAAGACAAGAAACCGGAACAATCAATCATCAACCAATTGCCGGACGTATACAAGGACTATGCCAACGTCTTTGACCCCAAAGCGACTGACTCGATGCCTCCATCTCGCCCTTGGGATCATGCGATCAACCTGAAACCAGACACTCCCGATCATCTGAACTGCAAACTATATCCGTTGTCACCTCCAGAACGCGAGAAACTCGACGAGTTCCTCGATGAGAACTTGAAGGCTGGCAAGATTAGACCGTCAAAATCACCTTACGCCTCGCCATTCTTCTATGTACACAAGAAGGATGCTACCGAATTACGTGGTGTACAGGATTATCGGAAATTGAACGAGCATACCATCCCAGATAATTACCTGTTGCCGCTGATCGACGATATCATAAATCAACTCGACGGTGCGGAGTATTTCACAAAACTGGATGTTCGTTGGGGTTTCAATAATATACGGATCAAAGAAGGCGATCAGTACAAAGCCGCATTCCTAACCCCAAAAGGATTATTTGAACCCACAGTGATGTTCTTTGGCCTACGGAATTCTCCTCCTACGTTCCAGAGGATGATGAATCATATATTCCGATACGAGATACGTGCAGGCTGGCTACACATATACATGGACGATGTCATCATCTTCTCAAAGGATCTGGAAGAACATCAAGAACGGACACGTCAAGTGTTACAGAAGTTCCGAGACAACAAATTGTTCTTGAAGATAGGGAAATGTACCTTTGATACCCAACGAGTGGAATATCTGGGTCTCATCGTCGAACATGGAAAAGTACGGATGGACCCCACCAAGACAGATGCCATCACTGATTGGCCCGTCCCAAAAAACAAGAAAGAATTACAGTCGTTCTTGGGTTTTCTCAATTTTTATCGTCGATTCGTTCAGAATTTCGCACAAGTCACATTACCCCTAAATTCCCTGACCGGCAAAAAGGATTGGGAGTGGAATACAGAACAACAAGTCGCATTCGAGGAATTGAAACGGATCGTCACGACGGATCCTGTCCTCGTTATTCCCAACAATCATGGAAAATTCAAGATTGAATGCAATGCCTCCGATTTCGCCACAGGTGCCATCCTATCACAACAACAAGATGATGGCACGTGGCATCCGGTAGCTTTTCTATCGAACAGCATGTCTCCCGTGGAAAGGAATTATGATGTCCACGATAAGGAATTACTCGCGAACATCCGATGCTTCGAACAATGGCGGCATTTCCTTCTTGGTGCACCGGAAATTATTGACGTCTATACCGATCATCAAAACCTCACGTACTTTAGGCAGCCACAAAATCTGACTCGACGACAAGCCCGATGGATCTCATTTCTCCAAGACTATAATTTCCAACTTCATCACCGTCCTGGCACCCTGAACCGCAAGGCAGACTTGCTCTCACGGCGTGTTGACCACGACCGAAGTCTTGACGACAATAAAAACGTTGTTGCACTTCCTGACTCCCTATTCATGGCTTTCCTCGATACCACCACGATGAATCCCCAATGGCAAGAACAATTTATCAAGTATGGACTCCAACTGGACGGACAGGTCACCGAAGGATTAAAAGATCCTAACTCCCCTTGGAAATGTATGGATGATGGTTTGATCTATCACCACAATCTATTATATGTTCCAAAAGACGACCATCTCCGAGGTGAAATCATACAAGAACATCATGATACTCCCTTATCTGGACATCCTGGACAGGAAAATACATTCAGGGCTATCGCACGACATTTCACTTGGCCGTCTCTCCGCGCCGACGTCAATAAATACGTCGCAGCATGCTTACCATGTCAACAGAAGAAAGTCCATCGTGGAAAGAAACCGGGATTATTACATCCCCATACGATTCCCCCGTACCCATGGCATACCGCCACAATGGACCTGATCGGTCCTTTACCCGAATCACAGGGCTTCAACGCCATTCTAGTGGTGATGGACAAGTTGAAAAAACAATCAGTCCTCATCCCCACCACTACCGCGTTGACCTCGGAAGGATCTGCACGTTTATACCGAGATCACGTCTTCAAACGATTTGGGTTACCTCATGTCATCATCTCTGATCTCGGGACACAATTCGTGTCCGGTTTTACGAAGGAATTAAATCGTCTACTGGGAATCATCGGACATCTGACGACTGCTTATCACCCACAAGCAGATGGACAAACTGAACGGGCTAACGCCGAAATCGAAACATATCTCCGTCTGTTTATCAACCAATGACAAGATGATTGGGCTGAATGGCTAGCCCTAGCAGAGTTCGCCTTAGCTAATCATGAATCTTCGTCCACCGGTATGTCCCCGTTCTACACGACGATGGGTTTCCATCCCTGGAAGGGAAAAGAGCCAATCAAGGAAGAAATCATCAATGAATCTGCCGCCTCTTTCGTAGACTGAATGAATCGTATACAGGAACAGGCAACCAATGCCTTAGCCGTCACACAGGAAAAGATGAAGAAGTTTTATGATAAGAAACATCATCCCGCCCCGGAATACAATGTCGGTGACAAAGTATGGTGAGAGTCCACGAATATCGACTCTCTCCGTCCATCCAAAAAGCTGGATGATAAACGATATGGTCCTTTTCTCATTGTGAGGAAGATTGGAAGATCATCTTACGAACTGAAGCTTCCCTCTACATGGTCAAAGAAATATCCCATCTTCAATGAAGTCCTTCTGTCTCCATATGTTCCACCCGCCTTCCCTCAGCAAACAAACATATTGCCACAGCCACCCGCAGAAATTGTTGATGGACAGGAAGAATACGAGATTGAAGAAGTCATCGATTCCGTCATTCGTAGGAATCGTTTGTTCTACCTCGTTCACTGGTTGGGATATCCCCGCGAAGAAGACTCATGGATACCTGCATCAGAGACAAAGAATTGTAAGAAACTTGTCTCTGAGTTCCATCGATTACATCCTCGTGCGCCGACATCGGCCAATCTTCATGTCTCGATCATTCCTCGTCCCGTTGATGCCTCTCCATTGCGTTCCCCTGCTACCGACGTCATTGTGTCCGTTGAACCCAATGTCATCGTTTCATTCCTCTCACAGCATGAAAATCACGACTTTCGGTCGTTCGCTCTTCCGACCTCAGTCCGTCGTTTGTGGCTGTTCAAACTTGGCGAGGTGAACGCCATCACTCATGTCATCACAGTCGGTACACCACGAACCCGTGGCCACCTCCATGATGTTGCGGGTGGTCTCAGCAATCTTGCCTTCAATGATGGTTGACTCTCTACTTACGCGTACCCGATTGCAATGATGCATCGTATGCGTACTCCCCTTCCTTCCGCCCTGTTATGGGACCGGTACGATGTTCTGCCCCCTCTTCGTTTCTGCGAAGTACCACCCCGTCTCCTCTCCGACCACCGAGTCAACCCTTTCCTCCGGATCTTCTGATGGTCGCTCGTCCGCGACGACGTTAAACTATGATGTACAGAGTCGAGGGTTTGGAGACCCCCTTTCTGTTGTTGGCTACGTTATAACTTATCCGCCGGATCTGCGACCCCCCGACACAGTCTGCCCCAAGCAGCCTTGCTGGCTGCCATGTATGGCACATGGTCCGTCCCTGATATACCCTCTATTCGTTCTGTTTGTTTTTATTTCTCTTCCCCATTCATGTTCGCGCGGACGCGAACCTTGTGAGGGGGGTATTGTTACCTTTTCGCCCCTTTTCACCCTGCTTACTCATTGCTCAATTCCCACGGCCACTTTCCCACGGAGAAATGCCAAGTCCCACGATCCCATTGGCTACCGTTCCTTCGGTTCCAAGTTCTCGCGCTTTGACATCACCACATGTATGATCAATCACATGTCTGGTTATCGTCCAATCACATCGCGCTTACTCATCCAAGATAAGAGAGCTTATTGCCATTGGCTGGAGATAGGAGGGCTTAATGCCATTGGTCAGAGATAAGAGGGAGTTATGCTATTGGACGATAGGTTACTGCCTCCCCTCAAGATGTTTCCTTTATATACCATTGATGTATGTACAATGTACTTTACGTTTAGTCTGGTTTACCACACCGGATCAATATTATCACCTTTCTCCCTCTCCTCGCTCGAAGTTAGTCTGAGTCAGTTTGTTGTCGGAGCCATCCCGTAGACGATCCGTAACACTTACTGCAACTGACACCCTCTTCATCAAGGCCATCGTCTCTCGAAACCACTGTGCATACTTGGATGAAATACAAGAAGAACTACTTATGCAGTGTGGCATCCAGGTAATGGACAGGTTGAAGACTTGGTGAACAGGCGATAAGTGTTCAGCAAGCTGTATCTACATTATGGCTGTTTTGATTATCCATGTGTTATGGATCGCTAGATCAGCGGGCTCCAGCAACAACCAACTAAACTGAGTCGAGATCAGACCAGAGGAAACACAAGGAATAAAGTGTATTCATGGTCAACTACTACTATACAACCAGTAGCAGCCCAGGGGAGGGGGGAAGGCTAGGTAAGCGAACCAGGGGATGGAAACCAGACTAAACGTGAGGAAAGGGAAGGGAAAAAGAGGAACAGTTCGAAGATGAAGGTTTAAATACAAAGAAGTTAGGGAAATGCCATGAAAGACAGACTACCGGGTCTGTATGTACAAACCGAGAGAAATGTAAGAACAATAAGGCTGTCCTGCAGATACAGCATGTCCATCAGTGTTTCAAGTAGTGATTGCAAGGAAATGGTTCGGAGCAATCAAGGGTCCAGACCCTGCGCCTCATGGTTGCCTCATGGTAAGGAGGTGAAACAATCTATGAGTGGATGCGTCAGCAGGCACATGGTGAACATGAGGCGGCCATGTGGATGTCATGTGGTTGAGTTCCTAGTTTGGGAATGATGAGATTGGTTCGTCTTCCCAATGGTTTGCATTGGTAGTGGATGCCTGGCCAATAGCAGCATACGACTATGAGTATGTGTATGCGGGATCAGGATGGAAAGGTGAACATGATGCTTCATCATTGGAGGCAGGAGAGAAGGCGAATCACTGGATGGGGAAGAACCATGATGAGGTCAACGCAATGAACACTGGTAATCATACACCAGCGACTGTGGTTCCTGCAGTACGATAAGCAAGGGTGCTTCATATAACCCTTCTTGGCTACAGGGTACTGGATGACTGGGATGTCGACTAGGTGTGGTTATTCTCGACCAGTGGACTGGTACACAAAGGTGATGAAACATGTCGGAATGCAAGTCTTTGTGGAGCATCAAGGGAACTTGTCATACATGCGAATTCGGGTTGTTAGCTGAGCACCGGCGGTCAGCTGATGAGAAGAAAGCGAATGAATGTGGAGGTGACATATGAAGAAGAACAAGATGGTCGGCCAAGGTAGGTCAAAGGAGTCATCGGTTGCTGGCAACTATGATGGATCTGATGTCTGAGTCATTGTGGGGAGGTTGTGTTATCCGAATATAGGTTGCATAGATATAGACGCCCACAAGGGTGGAGATGCCAATAGAACATATCACAATTGTGGCGATGAGCTGGGCGTCAAAGGTAACCATGAGGATCGGGATGACGTGTCGGTCTTCTTCAAAATAGGAAAGTCGATCGGTCATCAGGCACAAGGCTATTCATTCGTCTGTGACAGGCACAAGGAACCATGTCGGTGAATTGTGAAAGAACAATAACAATGTCATGAGCATATGGGTGTGGACATATGATCGGTCGGCGGAGAACCAGAGTATTCCGATTGCTGGGTATGATCGGTGGTTGGGTCATGGAGTATTCTTGTCTCCGGGTATGCACACCGGTCATGGGTTGTGACAAGAATGGAATGGTCAAGTTCGGATTGTATTGTCTTCAGGTTCCTTCAGCTTCTGGTTGTGCATGAATGGTTATGCACCGTCAAGTCATCCAATGAGGACATGGGGTCAACCCGAGAGTTCGGTAACAAAGGTATCGTCCAATCAGAGTGTGGGACTTGGCACATCTTCGTGGGAATGTATGGGTGTCACGTGCTGTCAAAGCAAAAGACAGGGGCAAAAAGGTGAAAATCGTAACACCATGGCACTAGCTGCGGATTTTCGATATAATAGGAAGTAGGGACTTTGAAAATTTTTATCATTGTTTCTCTCACCCACAACCATCATTGATGCCTGGACCTCGCAAGAAGCCCCACACCACACCCAGCGTCATCACCAGCAACCTTGACCATCAGCACTCTCCATCAGAGAGTGAGTCAAGTGCACATGAAAGTGACAGATCGGTTGGCTCAGCTATACTGGTACCGGTCATCCCTCACAAATGCACCAACCAAGCCAAGCAACCAAGGGCTCCAGTGCTTGCTCCTGTCCCCATCCTCATCCCCATTCCTGTCCCTGATATCGTTGCTCCTACCATCAACTACGCTGTCTCTGTCTTCAATGCCACCAAAATAAAAAAAGCTGTGTCCAAATGAGTCCCCAAGAACTTGTCATACCAGCTTTGCACCAACAAGCCCTGGGACATGATGAAGCTGCAACTACTTGTCAAGATTTCTGATGCACTGGGCACAGGGCAAGTTTCGATTTCTCTAAGTGCAGCAGTATGGTCGCTATCCTTTGTGTTATCATGAAACCTGGTCAACCTCTCACCTCTGAGGTTGACTACACCCTTCTCCTCCAAAGAATCTCTTCCGCCAAACTCAAGGGTCCCATCCTCACCATTGTCACGCTAACCCAGCTCAAGCAACCCAACAACAAGGAGAACAAGGCTATGGTCAACAATAAATCAAAAAAGAAGACAACCAGGAACACAGATGCCCTCCCTGGCAATCTCAACAAAATTTCCAACATTGAGCAGCTTCAGCAACACTGGAACTGCAACAAGAAACAGGAGAATTGTCTTGGCACGTGGTGCCACATTGACCATGAAGGAAATGACCTCCCACTCAGCCATGGGCTTCTAGACTGCTGGGCTTTGTCCATTGTGAGTTTTTGGATTTTCCAGCTTGAATCCCTCTTATCACTTTCACAGATGAGAGGAGAGAAATTTGTGACATTCAACCACCCCCCCAACCATCCCCTCTTCGATGACAACTCAAGGCTTAGCCCAGTTCTCTGCAAGTGACTTGAGAACGGCAAGAATGCAAATGCTGTCACTGGGCCCACCTACAATTTCAGTATTGGAAAAGAACTTGTTGACTTACTGCACCCAACCATACCTGTTGTTGCTGTCCAGCTTATAGCCCCCTCCTGTCTACTCAGCCCCATATCCACACAACAAATACAACCTCAAATGTCCTACAATTCTCCAGATCAATCGCAAGCCAGGTCTTGACATGACCCTTGATATGTTCTGTGCAGAATATGACCTTGACAATGCAATCAGGGATTGATTCAGGGAGAACCGGTACAAGCATGCCTGTATGTTCCATTTCTTGACAGTCAAGGAATTGGAGACAATGAAGTTTTGGGCCGGGGAGATCATGGAGGTTTGGGATGCCATTGATCATTGGTCTGTTGTAGCATAGGCTTGTTGTCTTGTTCATAGTCACTGTCATGTTGTCCAGACTCATTGAATATCATCATGCATATCATGCACCTTGTCACCCATATCTGCAAATGGAAAGGTTGTGTGATCATTGGAGTAAATACAAAAAACAATGTACACAGTACACAAGACAGGAACAAAGAAGGCTAGAAATACCCTGAGTGCATAATGCACCTGAGTGGCACCATCAAGCTTACTAATTAGTAACGTAGCCAGGGGCCCTTTCCTCTTACTAGTTAGGCAGCTTCATCTAAGTAGCTGTTGTCCAGCATTTGGTTCAGTGTTCAGCTGTTGACTTATCTTTCCAGGACTTAGCATAAGTATACTAAATATAGTAGTCACCTGTTCGGGAACATATCCGACATCAGGAACAAGGGCGCTGATGGCCCCGGAACTTGCGCGTCACCATTGCCATGGGCCCGCCCATCACTTCAGCATCGCGCGTGCTCGTTGACAATGACGTTGAGCACAAGTATTTCACTGTCCCACCATATTTTCTTGCGGATTTTTTTACATATCATAGATGTATTGCTCTACATGTTGTATATAGACTAATATACATGAAAATAAACAGAATAAAGGAGGAATAAAAGAAGTGAAAAATAAGGATACATGGGGTGCCACCGACGAACCAGTGGGTACTCACCTTCGCAGAGGCGCTGGATTTGGTCTAGGCTTGATGGTGAATGGTACTGGAGGGTGGGTAGGCATTGGCGTGGGTTACCCATGGGTTTTTTTGGGCAACCTGTACCCAACCCGGCAAATACCCGTACCTGTGATGCGGGTATGGGTTACCCATGGCTTTACCCACGGCTTTATCCACGGGTTATGTACTAAAATATATATTATTTAATATATAAACTACAATTATTTAATTATTAATTAAATGGGGGGTGGGGGGGAGGCGGAGAGAGAGGGGGAGGGAAGAGTGGGAGAGAGGGGGAAAGTGGGAGAGGGGAGAGTGGGAGAAGGGGAGGGGACAGCAGGAGAGGGAGAGGAGAGGGAGAGGGGGGGAGACACGGTGGTGTCCTTGTCCTTGTCCCCGTCCTTGTCGTCATTGTCATTGTTGTTGTCATTGTTGTTGTCATTGTCATCGCTGTCCCTGTCGTCATTCTCATCATCCTTGTCCCCATTGTCCTCGTCCTCGTCGTTGCTGTGGTGGTGGTGGTGGTGGTGGGTCCTTATCCACAGTCCTCGGCCTTGTTGTCCTCGTGTCGTCCGTCAAGTGGGCGACTCTCGCCACCCGTCATTACTGTCCTTGTCGTCCTTGTCAGTGCGTGTGGTGTTGTTGTTGCTGGTGACGTGTGGGTTGGTGGTTTTTGTCTGAGCCAAAGACGCGTGACCACGTTTGTTGAGGCATGACCTCGTGACAAATAAGTCACATGGTTGCGTGCACCATTTCACTCCTATATAAGAGGGCTCGAAATCCCATTTCGATCCCCTCAAATAAATTATATAGTAGTAAATAATTAATATTAGTAATAATAATACATTATTTTAGAGCATACCATACCCATCAGCAACCCGCCGTATCTGCAGTGTCGGGTACGGGTTAGCTGCGGGTTTCATTTTGTAACCCGTACCCATACCCACGGAACCCGCAGGTCCAGACCCGCGCGGGTTTGAAAACCCATGCATATGCCTAAGGGTGGGTGGTGAGAGGGGTGGACACTGGGGGGTGGGGAAGGGTCCATGGAGAGGGGGGTGGCGATGGGTGGTGAGGTGTTACGATTTTCACCTTTTTGCCCCTGTCTTTTGCTTTGACAGCACGTGACACCCATACATTCCCACGAAGATGTGCCAAGTCCCACGCTCTGATTGGACAATACCTTGTTACCGAACTCTCGGGTTGACCCCATGTCCTCATTGGATGACTTGACGGTGCATAACCATTCATACACAACCAGAAGCTGAAGGAACCTGAAGACAATACAATCCGAACTTGACCATTCCATTCTTGTCACAACCCATGACCGGTGTGCATACCCGGAGACAAGAATACTCCATGACCCAACCACCGATCATACCCAGCAATCGGAATACTCTGGTTCTCCGCCGACCGATCATATGTCCACACCCATATGCTCATGACATTGTCATTGTTCTTTCACAATTCACCGACATGGTTCCTTGTGCCTGTCACAGACGAATGAATAGCCTTGTGCCTGATGACCGATCGACTTTCCTATTTTGAAGAAGACCGACACGTCATCCCGATCCTCATGGTTACCTTTGACGCCCAGCTCATCGCCACAATTGTGATATGTTCTATTGGCATCTCCACCCTTGTGGGCGTCTACATCTATGCAACCTATATTCGGATAATGCAACCTCCCCACAATGACTCAGATATCGGATCCGTCATAGTTGCCGACAACCAATGACTCCTTTGACCTATCTTGGCTGAACATCTTGCTCTTCTTCACATGTCACCTCCACATTCATTTGCCTTTCTTCTCATCAGCTGACCACCGGTGCTCAGCTAACAACCCGAACTCGCATGTATGACAAGTCCCCTTGATGCTCCACAAAGACTTGCATTCCGATGTGTTTCATCACCTTTGTGTACCAGTCCACTGGTCAGGAATATCCATACCTAGTCGACATCCCAGTCATCCAGTACCCTGCAGCCAAGAAGGGTTATATGAAGCACCCTTGCTTATCGTACTGCAGGAACGACAGTTGCTGGTGTATGATTACCAGTGTTCATTGCGTTGACCTCATCATGGTTCTTCCCCATCCAGTGATTCGCCTTCTCTCCTGCCTCCAATGATGAAGCATCATGTTCACCTTTCCATCCCGATCCCGCATACACATACTCATAGTCGTATGCTGCTATTGGCCAGGCATCCACTACCAATGCAAACCATTGGGAAGACGAACCAATCTCATCATTCCCAAACTAGGAACTCAGCCACATGACATCCACATGGCCGCCTCATGTTCACCATGTGCCTGCTGACGCATCCACTCATAGATTGTTTCACCTCCTTACCATGAGGCAACCATGAGGCGCAGGGTCTGGACCCTTGATTGCTCCGAACCATTTCCTTGCAATCACTAATTGAAACACTGATGGACATGCTATACCTGCAGGGCAGCCTTATTGTTCTTGCATTTCTCTCGGTTTGTACATACAGACCCGGTAGTCTGTCTTTCATGGCATTTCCCTAACTTCTTTGTATTTTAACCTTCATCTTCGAACTGTTCCTCTTTTTCCCTTCCCTTTCCTCACGTTTAGTCTGGTTTTCTCTCCCTGGTTCGCTTTCCTAGACTCTCTCCCTCCCCCAGACTGCTACTTGCTGTATAGTAGTGGTAGACCATGAATACACCATCCTTCTTGAGTTTCCTCTGGTCTGATCTCGACTTTTAGTTGGTTGTTGCTGGAGCCCGCTGATCTAGCGATCCATAACATGAGGAAGGGGCCAGGAAGTGAGGCAGATGGGGGAAAAAGCGAGGGGTGGGTGGCGGAGGGCTCCCGGTCCAGTACGAGCGGCAGGAAGGGGTAAGTACATGGGGGAAAAGCAGGAAGGAGGTGGGTACTTACCTGTACCATTAAAGGCCCCCTGCGGCCCTGCCCACATTCCACCATGAATAAAGCCAATGGGGATGTCATCTCAGACATTCCTAGCACCTCCTTCGTCATTGTTGCCATCCAGATCGGCCCCACTGTCCAGTTGCGCGAGGATGGCGGCAGTGGCGGTGGTAATGGCAATATCTCGACGATGATGACACTAGTGCAGGTCACGGGTATACCTGCAGGTTATGGGGCCTGGACTCATACCCGTACCCGCCTCGGGTACGGGTTCCATGCAAGTTTTGTGCAAATCCCACAAAACACATGCAAAAAATGAGTTTTTGAGGTAGTATTCGATTTCTACAGGATTAAATACTGATCGGATTGTCTTGATGTAAACTGGAGAACTGTTTAGAACACATTGGAGAGCATCCCTACATTTTCTAGGGAATTGTAAGAGCTTCCAGTCCCATGGTATATGCAAGAAACAGTGAAAAAACACCAAAAAATGAGGTTTTTGGTGTTTTTATCCTCCAAAAAAATACAGGCAGTACCCATGAGGGTACCTCACGGGTACTGCGGGTATCTAGACTCTGGACTTGGACTTTACCCGCACAGTACCCGTACCCTAAACCCCTAAGGGTACCAGGTACCCCTGACCTGCACTACATGTGACTGATCATATGGCTTTGAACCTTCCACCACCATCACCCCCTCCCATTCGCCACACTCCTGCTCCCCACCACCTCAACAAGTATGGGAACAGGGACTATGATGATGACGGCAACAATTCGCACTGAGCATGCCTCCCTGGACGTCCTCAAGGCCACGCCGGAGCACCCCCGAGTTTTTTGACCAACGGCCTCAAACAGCGGAACTAATCGTGGCGGACTGGGTGCACAGCAATGAAGACGACAAGGGTGATGTGGACAGTCATCCATGATGAAGGCGTCGTCAACGGTGTCATCGTCATCGAAAACCAAGATATGCGTAGCCGCCACCAGCCAATTCGACGCAACATTTGACAAAGCGGCCGCCCTCGAAGAATTCTTTGATGCAGCATACGCACTCGGACAATTAGCAATAGAAGAACAAGTGTCTATGAGAGCAATAAAAGCTAGTGAAGACCAGCAAAAGGCTTACGATGATGGGTGATTAACAGGCTATGAAATGGGCTACAACGATGGTGAGAGTTTCGGTTACCACGACGGATACACCGAAGGATACGAAGATGGCCATTTGGCTGTCTTGGATGGCACTTGTCCATTGTCCAGCACGCAAACCGATGCACCGTTGGTGAAGATATCAGCAACAACACAAACGGAATCACCAACCCAACATAATCAGCCCGTCTATGCATCCACCTTAACCCAAACGCTATCTACCCATATATCCGCGTCGGTGCAGATGGACATGACACCAGTAAGAGAGTCTACAGCAGCCCAAGCAGAACCATGTACCCACACATGCACGTCAACACAAACACCAGCCACCAATCCCATCGCAACCCAAACATGTACTAGCGCCCCCGTATCCACACGAACAATGCCGCAAGTCTACACATCAATAGCCATACAAGCATCACTGGCCCCCACCTATGCATTCCCAATGAAGATGACGCGCCACACGTCAAAGTCAGCCCAAACGACCTCACACGCCCTCATGTTCACGTCAGTGCAGACGGAAGAGCCGCAGCCACACCTACATGCGCCAGAAACGATGGCACCTACAACAGACAGCGCCATGCCACCAAAAAGCACGACGACGAAGCACCTGCAACAGAAGTGGGATGAAGAGCATGCCTCCACCAGCATGCTCCAGCACGCCCACCCTCACCAAAAACGACACCCACTGCACCAGAACGTGCCACGTCACCAAACCCGCCATGCATCGCAGTACCAGCCCACCCACACACATCGAGAATGGCCCCACACGTCCCAGCACATTCCCCGTTGCCCAACACTGAATATGAGGCCTTCCATGTCCCAATGCCCACCCAAACAGCCCCATTCTCGAACAGAAATGTGTCCCAGCGTGTTCCAACAAGCCCACCCGCTCAAGAATCAACACCCCCGCTGCAAAACGTGTCCATACGCATCTCAGACTGTGAATCAACCACGCAGGCACCAGTGCCCACTCAGTTCACGCCCATGCAAGCCCAAAAATACAACGTCGCAGTCCAGACGTCGCCAATGCGACCCCCAAGGCCAAGTAACGTCAAAACACGGCCCAGCGTGTACGCGAGCGAAAGGAATGAGAAGGAAGGGAGAGAGCACAAGGAAGGAGGAGACGATGACGCCAAGAGCAGGCGAGACAGGCGAGGACGCCCAAAAAAGACGAACGGGGGCCACCGAGGCAACAATGAGATGGACCAAGGAGAGGCCGTGGACGGCCCCGTTCATGTGCCCAACCCCACCACAATGTCTACACCGACACAACCTACACGATTCAACTGGGCTGAAGACGCCACAACAATCCCGCTTCACCCTGTTTTCACAACCAGATATCCGCCCCGTGAGCTGTCAGCCCTCCGCTCAAACAGCCAACAACCCTTTGCCACTCTACAGTGCCGAACTCGACGACCACTGTGGCGTACACGACCTCATCCCCGACGCCCGTACTCTAGATTTCATGAGCCAAGATTCATCCGAGGTCCACCAAATACAAGACCACTCCATACATCATACTCAACACGCCCGAAACCTACCTACCTTGATTAGGATCGTGACCCATGACTCTCGGACTTGAGTAGGGCTCTCCAAGCCCTAGGTTGGAAGAGACCAAGGTAGACCTTAGTTGTCTTGGATTCATTTGATTATCTTTGTCACTGCTTTTACCCCATCTCCATTTTGTTCTTTCTCTTTTCTTTTTTTTCTTTTCTCTCTCTTTCTCTTTTCTTCTCGCTGGCAGCGGGGACACTGCCATTTTGGAGAAAGGTGCATGGACTAGTGGATTGGAGCCACGAGTCCAGTGATCACGTGACCTTCCCACGGTTCGATCCAGTAGATAGCCCTGTTTGGTAGTCAGTAGAGAGTCAGTCTTAGTCTTAGCCTCCGAGCCCTGCGATCTGCTCAAGGACACTCTCCGTGTCCAATGTGGACATACTGATTGCACATGGACATTGTCCCAATCAAAATCACACTATGAACTTCATAACCACTTTTATAAAAAAAGGTATCTGCTCTTACTCTAAAGTAATAAGCTACTAGAACCAAAACCAACAAATATGAACAAGAATCTACTTATGGATATAAATATGAAGATGGATGGCATGCAAACTAACCACTGCTCCCCTCCATACAGTTCTTGATCCTTCGTGTGAAGGCATCAAGTTTCACTGCTGATAAGTTCAGTGTAGCATCAATAAGTTTGTCATCAGCAGAGTCATCTCGCTCCGCGGTATCCAAGGGGATCAAGGCCGCACTTTCAACCAACAAGCCAAGCATCTTCATATCCCAAACATCCTCCACGCTAGGATGAGGTAAAGACCTGAGCCAATCGAATGCCTTCTTCGCCCCGTTGAAGCGCGATGTCATATTCTTGAAAGTCTTCTGGTTTGCCACACCCAGCCATTGCAAAATATCATCCCTACCAACTGGAGCGCTATCAGGCAAGTCTCCGATAATCCACTGGTAAACTCGGCAGCGGAAGCAAAGTCTGTAGGCCTCGTGATATTTGGGATCGTTCAATAAGTCCAGCGAGCTTGTATACGTGGGGTACATAGTACTCAGGTATGCACTGGTCGTGGCTGTTGGAACTGGGGTTGGTATTCCAGGGGGTAGGGCGTTGTCAAGGTTCGTACTGTTGTTCGACGCCCTTTCGGAGGACGGAGAGTGGGCACGTGGGGTCTCGGATATGCCATGAGTGACCTGTATGTGTTGTCAGCGAGGAAGACAGTAAATAAAATTTTGAAGTTACCTTTTCGTCACTGGGAGGCAAAGCAGGTGCCACAGAGGGGGGGGGTGAAAGTGGAATTTGAGGAGACACTGCCGTCGAGCCCTCCATGAAGTGCGTCAGGCCCAAGAAAGGTATATCACAGGGTCCCTGGATCTCAATGAGACGTAAGATGACTGAGGAGAATTCAACATTGGTAGGTTCGACAACAGGTCCTGGTTGGGTACATTGGCGGTCAGGTTGGCTGCTCGAGAAGAGAGCTTCTTCTTAAAGAATTAAATAAGTTTGATATGGAATGGCGAGAAATGACTATACCTGAACTACTTGTACTCGAAATGCTCATCGCGCGTCTTGAAATTCGGTTGCGCTGACCAGAAGGTTGCGCACAGGGATAAGGCATAACATCTTCACATGCCGAGTTCAGCATGAGATCAAAAGGCCGATAAGTTGATCTTACCTGCGTCGCTGAAATCGCTTAGAACTGTGACGCACAAGTAAATATGTTTAGCGGATCACTGCTCCATGAATGAAGTGTACCCACTTTCGAGACTAACATCACTGTCTTTGTCATTTTGAATATCACCTCGCCTGGGACTTTGAACCGGCCCTAGCCTGGGACGCTGAGTGAGCGGCAGGACTGCGAATTCGTCGTCTCTTGCACGACGGAGGGGTCGCCGAGGTGACCGCCGAGTAGAGGACATTCCAACACTTCTCCAAAAAGTCGGACCGACCAGTTTAAAAGGATCCTGCAACAAATTGCTGATCGATTTCTATATTAATTACCATCAATTTGATTTTTACAGGAACTTTTACCTACTCCTTGCAAAACAATTCGAAAATCCGACCCATGGGATCAGCGATAGACCAAAAGAGAACTAGTTTGAAACACGCAACCAGGGTTGAGGCCGTTGGTTCAGCATGAAGCAACATTGCCCTTGTTGACGTGGTACCTAGATTATTCAACCTTGGGCTTGATTTAATTGAGACATGCCGACGATTTCACTTCGCCCACCCATCTCTGTTCTTAGCGGCGATAAAAGTCTGACAATCCTATCGATCACAAATCAATCTTGCCCACATCAATCTGTCATGAATAGCATAGTTGAATCAGAGAGGTTACTCACTTTTGCGCCAGGCAGAGATCGAAGGCGCGCGGCGCATCCTTGCAACGAAGTCATCCTTCGTTCAGAGAGGACAGTGTGCAGCGGATGCCCATTGGTGACATATTGTGTGCGTCTACTCCTATCTCTCTAGCCGGTATTTTACTGAAGAGACGATAGAACCATGAATGCCAGAGAGGGCATTGCGTGGATCGCATACTCCACAACGCTCAGAATGATTCACCCTACAAGAAAGCTTCCAGGGAGTTCGCGTATCAGTACAGTGGCTTCCTATCGATGTTGGCGGCACTCGCATTTGGTGTAGAAACCATACGGGAGCTACCGTCTCCGTCATCAGAGTGGACACGGGCCATTGAAGGAATGGCTTACCTCGTCATCATCCGTCAATTACGCACCCTAAAAATACCAACATACCAGTCACTGGATTACTCTTCGTCGACGCCTATCGAAATGGCAATACTGGAGTCATGGCGTCGGGGGATTTCAGCTGCTATGGCTCGCCAGGTGGAAAATCGGCCAACTGGGTTGCAAGCTGTTCCCATCGCGCTACTTGCCCTTGACACTTGTGGTCGGGTATTGGATTTGTCGACATACGCATTCTCATTTGATATCATGATAAGACCTCCTTACCCTCCTGGAACTTGCGTGGGGGACGCTGAACGTCAATTGCGACACTTGATTGCAGAGGGGGGTCATGGGGCGGCGACCAAGTCTAACAGGATTAAAACCATTTATCCACCGCGTTGCGAGTCCTCCAAACTTCACTAGAATTACCTTAGCTTGCATCAGGAAATCGGGGAGGTCCCCAAGGCGGAGTTGATGATAAGCAGAGCCAAATAAATACATTCAAGTATCGAGCCATTAATTCAAGGATTTATCATAGTAATGGCTGTGCCCGAAACTAGGCCCGGGGTTATGTCATCCCCGCCCAGATATAACGTCGGCATGGATCAAAGGGTTTGCCCGTTTGGGCGTGTAGATCTTCTGATGTCGGGACACATGTTACGCGTTAACTCCACCACTCAACTCCGCCTAGTGGCTCGCTTGCCAAAGGATTCGACCCTGCAATCTCCAGGTACTTACAGTTACTATCAGTTGGGGGGAGTTTCAAAATGTCTCAGTATTTCGTGTATAACAATTCAACCACATCACATTTTTAGAATTCTTTTTGACCAATGGGTACGATACCCTATGGTATGTGTGGACCAGCAAACATATAATTTTTTTGTGTGGTTCTTGGACTCTCGGATCGTTTCCGCGTGAAGGGGGTCAAATTTTGTTACACTTTGGGGAGTGTTTCAAAATTTGTCACATCATGTCACGGCGGCATTATTACAGCTCCGCCTCGGCAACGCATGAAGCTTCGGTAAGTAGGGAGTTGGACCTTGTACTTATCGGCTTTCCCCACTATCATCTACTGCAATGTATGAATCTGACGGTAGAGGGGAATGCCAGCGTTCGAACTGTGAATGTGGAGGATTCGTGAATGCTGCCGTCCAACAGGTTTTTTGTTTGACCCACCATGACCGTGCTACTCACGTTTGGTACTACAGCGACCCACATGTCCAACAGAAAATTGCTTGTGCGGTCACCAATGGTGGCAACACCTGATGTTAGCCCCAAACTCCTACTCGAACTCTCGGGGAGGTCTGCCTGCCACGGAATGTGGTGGATTCTACCCAGTAACCCCCGCTACTCTTTTGATAACTACAGTGACACTGACTACTTTCGCTTTTACCAGTCAACCCCTGGTCCCTTTAACGCTCAGATGATATGTCTCTGCTCTCGTTCGTGGCTCTCACATCGCACCTTACAGTAAGTTTTGCCTTGGTCAGACTATCCCGCTATCCCGACTCTTTTTTGCAGCTCTGTGCCAGTGCCTGTCACCCAGCCGATGGCCTCTTCACTGGAACCAGTCGCAACTGCCAACAATCGACCTGTTGTCCCACAGATCGCAGAATTTACGTCATCTCGACCCCCTCTGACCGCTTTTTCCTTGGCTGTGACTGATGTTGCTAGTGGTGCTCTTGCCAATCGCGAAGTTTCTCTACAGAGGATCCGTGCTAACACAGCCTTCAGTACTGGCAACCGTCGGAATGGTGGCCGAGCTTCTGGACAAGGAGCAAATGGCCAACCGGCACAAAGGGGGGCAAGAGCTGGCGGAGCGAATAACCACCGAGGTCCCAATAGGAATAACCATTGTTGTACAGATCAGGCGACTGGGCGAGGGCAACAACGGTTACCTACGTCTCTCACGACTACAGTACAGGATAATTTTCCGTCTTCTGTTGAATTCTTGGCTGTTCTGCTGCCATTTCAGGTAAGTCAGACCATCATTCCGCTCAGCCTCAAGAGGTTTATACTCTCATAGGTTGGCCACGAAGACAGCCCATTGTATTACTTTGGCTTATCTGACATCGAGCAAATCATTTCCACTCTCCGGGAACATAAACTTACATTTATCCTCTCCCTTCCTTGTGCTGGGGAAGTCTGGAGACTGGTTGAGCAACAAATCTCAGATCATCTCCACAGACATGAGATCTCCGCCGCCTCAGCACCCAATCGAATTGCAAGCGGTTATTTCACCAGTCCCACATTCCTATTAAAACCAAACAAAGGCCGACAAGTGATCCGCCGCTCATTTATCGAATCAGACCTCACGGCCAGCAAATTCACTGCTGCGGAACTAAGGAAGACATCGCAATTAGTCAGTAATCCTGAAGAGAACGCTCAACATGGTCTCCTCTTTTTCGGTAGGTTTATTGGTCCCCATTAATTCCATGTATTCACCATGGTTTCCAGCACCCCGTTATCGGCACTTATTCGGTCCAATCTTGGGGCAAAACACAAGTCACCATTGCTTTCCATGGAAGGTCTGGAGGGACCTACAAGCTATATCTTCTACCCGCGACAACAGGGAGGGACTCTGCACCGCTGAATGTCCCAAGGTCAGGTTTTCCTATAACGTAGACTTGCATATTTGCTTATGTATTTATAGGATAACCCAATTGGTCCGGTCTTAGAGGGAAATCCGCCTGCAAGTGGGTCGGCGATTACAAGAGTCAGCAACCCAGATGACGTAGGACGATTGCGTCATTTTGTTCAGGATTATTGCTCACATCACCATAGGCTCACCTCACTGATGAAACGGTGGATGGATCTCAAAGTGATGAGGTAGATTTGACCATCGACTCATGGCGCCAGACACCGTCGGATCAGGCATCGCCGAGTCGTAATACCCGCTTGATCTTGGCGGGAACACGCCCCCAAATTGTAAATGCTACCGTACCACTGGTGTCGGCGACTCTGCCTGTTTTTACGATTCCAATGGCAAGCATCGTCGAGGTAAATACATGGCAGAACGAAGTCTATACTGAAGCGGAGCGGCGTACGGGACTTGCAGTCTCTGGTCCAACAGCAGAAGCAGTCGCTGAAACATTGCTACTTCTTCTCGAGTGCCATCGTTCAAGAGCCCAGTTTATGCCACCAGATGGTGTGACTTGTGAGGTATCACCATTACTATCATTTATCCAGCGGTGGCACGACATTGAAATGTAAGCTAGGGTGGTTTTTCTTAACGGTGTCTATTGCTGATATCCGGGGCCAGTGGATTAGCAGAACCACAAGCCTTGCGTGGTCTTGGGTCTGGTCCTTCTCGTGCAGTACTGAGAGCAGGGTTAAACAGGCTTACGCACGACTTGCCCATATTTGGCCTCCGTGGCAATTTCTACCATCCGTCGTTCCTGCAAGTGACCTCGCCTCATCGCGAAAATTTATTCTGGGTTGCAGGTTTCTGGTCAGCTTTCCACCTCATCACCCTCAAGCTCACCCCTGATCCCATTACACCGTGGATATTTTATGCGGCTGCTTTTGGAAAAGAGGGGTTCCCTACTGATCTTGATTATATCCGTGCCTTGGACACTGCTTCTGCGGAAATTCTAGAGCCTTGGTTTGCCTTCCGTGCAGAGGACACCCTTGCTGATGGTGCGCTCAGTGCGGTACACCAAGTCCTGATGACGTATCTGGACATACATGAAGTAGGCTTTTCATTGGATTTGGAACCGGTCTCTGACGTTGTGGGGATAGTTTAGTGCTTTCAGACATCCCCGATCACACGAGCAGCACAATGCCATCACGAAGAAGCTTGTTGTTTCTGTGCTCTTGGGCAATCCAGATCCCTGGGATAATCCAGATTTTTATGCGTTCCGGGATGGATTCAATGTCAATCTCGGGAGCAAGACCCTTTTTCAGGTTCTTTCTATTGTGTCCGTAGTTTGACCCACTCTCATGTTACATTTAAGACTCTGAGGCTTACGCAAGAGCCTGACTTCTGTCGAAGACTTCTTGCTGTTACGAGCAACCGCCGACTCACTGATGTCTCTCAGGTCATCCAAATGCTCAGGTTTATTCCAGGAGATGGGTTAGGCTCCGAGTTACATACCTTGTTGCGTCGAGGCTTTCAATACCGCTTGATTCGTTGGCTCCATAGTCGTGGCCATCCTCCACCATTGAGAGGGTCCTTAATTCCTGAAGATGTCTACGATCTACAGAAAAACGACTCTCTAGCTCGAGCAAAACTCTTAATTCGCGGAATGGCAGAGACAGATCTCATGCTGGATGACTTGACACTCAAAGTATGGATTCCGACAATCCTTTTGTGTTATTAAATGATCATGTTTCCCTTGACAGTTCACGCTAAATATACCAGCCATGGTGGATGCGAGTCATGCTGCTGTGCCGCCCGCCATTGAGTTCCACACCTGCACGATGTCTGCATCTGTAACACTTGATTCTTGGGTCCAGAATGCACTGAAGGAAAGCTGTCAGATTGATGATGAGAGAACGACGGCATTTGATATTTGGATGTATTCTCAGTTGCTAATTACAGGTTATAACTGTATTTAACCTACCAAGGAATGTTTTATTGCTACAAGGCTATCGACTGGATCACATGCCAAAGTGTGAAGATATTTTACAGCCGTTTGTGGAAATGATGGCACTTTTGAAAATTTTTGAATCAATTGAATAATATGGACTTAGTCAAATTTTCTGTGCTCAATCTTGTATCTCATGAAATACTGCATGGATTGACATGGTTACAGAGGGAGGGTTGTACTATTTTCTAAGGGCTATCAGCTCCTGCAATTACATTTGGATTATATTTAGTGTATGATAAGTGGTGGATGAAATAAAGAGGTAAAGTAGTATTTTTGACACCCAATATGATATTGTAAAATTATGGCATCAAAAGAGCTCCTATGAACAAGATTGTAGGGAGAAAATTGTTCAGTTTTTCAAGGGCTATCAGCTCATATACTGTATTTTTCTTCATTTTTGTCCTTTGAGTCAAATATTACTCTGTATTCTATTTGTATATATTGGGCTTGAAATATCATGATTATGGGATCAAGGGACAAAAATGAAGAAAAATACGGTATATGAGCTGATAGCCCTTGAAAAACTGAACAATTTTCTCCCTACAATCTTGTTCATAGGAGCTCTTTTGATGCCATAATTTTACAATATCATATTGGGTGTCAAAAATACTACTTTACCTCTTTATTTCATCCACCACTTATCATACACTAAATATAATCCAAATGTAATTGCAGGAGCTGATAGCCCTTAGAAAATAGTACAACTTTCCCTCTGTAACCATGTCAATCCATGCAGTATTTCATGAGATACAAGATTGAGCACAGAAAATTTGACTAAGTCCATATTATTCAATTGATTCAAAAATTTTCAAAAGTGCCATCATTTCCACAAACGGCTGTAATTGATTATTTAATCAAGTTGAAAAAATAATTTTTATGCAAGTCTAATGGATGAAGGCAGCTGCCCTGTGCACTCATTGCCTCACATTCTCCATTCTAAAACCTTGCCATATCCCTCAATGGAGGTGTACCTCTCTCTCCTATCTCAGGTCGAGGTTCAGATTGTGTTTGAGCAATAGGAGGTTTGTCTCACCACCCTCATTGCTCACCACATCACCTCACCCAGGTAGCATACTCGAAATCCTCATTTTCTTCATTTCATTACTCACCAAATCTCTCACTCAGGTCCAAGGATTATTTTTTATATTCAAAGTTCTCCCACCTTCCCCCCAGTGCACTAGTTTTGTTACACTGATTGTACACACAAATATTCATATGGACTTGTACTCTCCTGGCTTCAAGCCAGTCAGTACAAGCTCCAATATCTGGCTACTTGTGTGCTCCCTAAGCAAAGTTGATTAGTGGGTAGTTTGCACTGGGTGCACCTAACTTCCCACCCGCCCCTTGCCTTATATAGTGGTAGCTAAGTGAAATATTTTCAATGAATCAATTTTAACTCAAGTACTGCTGGTGATAAAATAACTGAAAAATCATGTCTCTGTGGTATGGTGGCTAAGATGTGCAAAAGTTAATTCTTGTCAAAATATGTTCAGTTAATGCTTAAATATAAGCACAAATTCTGGATGAGTTAATTATTCCTCAGCCACTATGTAATAAAACCATAATACTATTTTCCCAGAAGGATCTAGAGATGTAAGCCTACTAAATGCAATTTCTCTTGAATTTTACAACCAACAGAAGTTGAGTGAAAACTGATTCATTGAAACTATCTCACTTAGCTACCACTGCATGGGAAGTTGAATGCACCCTGCCAAATAGAATAATTCTTATTTAATTTATTAATGGTTCTCAAGGCTCAGCTACTGGCTTGGCTAATGGATGACAAATCAGTAGTTACTTCCACATATAGTATTAACATCAAACCTTTGTGTCCCGGTATGCCCTCCCCAGTCATCCCAGTATCCCCACTGCTGGGATTCTCTACACCCACCTTCAATCATCATACACCACCACCTCAAGCCTCTCAAATCCAGCTTCTTGCTGGATGGGCTACTGAACACCTAGATCATTTTCCCCACAAAGTCTGTGTCCTTCCCGTTGTATTTGATGAACTTGTCAGAAAGCTCCAAGATCATCCCATTTTCTCAACTCAGGGCCAGCTCCTCACATATTTCCAGCTTGCTGTTTTTCTCAATTGTGCTGGGCACTATGGCAATGCTGCAACTACTGAAGATGTGTCTGATTGGGCTGGGGTTTCAGTTGGCACTGTTTACAACTGCAGCCATTGTGTCATGCTTGCACTCATATCTTTGCATGATGAAGTCATGCAGTGGAACATCCAAGATCCAGTTTGTATGGAGGAGAAACAGAAAGCAAAGGCATGTGTTGAAGAAAAATCCTGTAGAGCTCGGAGAAATGGGTACCTATCCTGTGATGGATCATGCTTCAACCTCTCCCAAAAGCCTGGGTACCATGGAGAAACTTTCTATGACAGAATGAGCAATTATTCTCTTAATTGCCAAGTTGAATTCTTGTTTGTAACATGTATATGATATTGACAGTTATTTCTAGGTCATTTGTCTTCCCCACAATTTGCAAATTGTGAGAATGTGACTAGTGTGGTTGAAAGCATTCATGGTTCAGCTGTTGTTGATACTACTTGTATTGCTCAACACCCAGAGGCATTCTTGCACCTGGTGCGTGGATGTGGGCTGATTCCACATATCCATGCTGCAAGTGGTGTGTCTCACCCTTCATCAAGCCATAGTGTGGACAGCTCAACTCTCAGCAAAAAGGGTTTGACCGCCACCTCTCAAAGGTTTGTTTGATTTTGTAACTAAGGAATTCTGTTCAAACTTCATGCATATTTAGATTAATGTACAGTCTGAACACTTGTTTGGTGCTTTAAAAGGTTGCTTTCAGTCACTCTGGGAACTTTGGTTTGAGATCCAGAATGAGAGGGATCTGGCTCTTGTCATGCTCTGGATTTGTTGCTGCCTAGTACTACACAACATGATCATCAAGATTGAGGAGACATTTGGCCCAAGGGATACATGGGAGTGGGTTAGGGATGATGAAGAGTATGTCAGTGATGAAGAAGACCTTGAAGACTTGGAGGATGGTGATGAGGGTGAAGCAGTTCAAATGGTAACCCAGATTGGCAAGTATTTCGGGGCAGGAGGTGAGTCAGATGAAGGTGGTACCAGTGCTACACCTCCCTTGCTATCAGTAGCTAGCATAGATAAGATATGAGGACTTACCTTTGTACTAGCAAACCTCTGATTTACTGCCAGTATTGAGGTCTGAACTAAGAGGTTACCTACCAGTTTGGACCATGACAAAACAGCCAGCATGGAACCAGACTTTGGGTTTGGTTCACGCCTGACCTTGAATCTGAACCCAAACCATGGTCCAGTTCACATTGGTTCAGGTTTGAACTTTGGTTCTGAACCTGACCTGTCCATCACTAGCTGGTTGGGAAATCCCATAGGCTGGTTGGGATGTCTCACTGCTGGTTGGGATGTTGCTGTGTAGATGGGACACTCCTGTCAGCTTTGGGATATCCCACAAGCTGGTCCAGGACATCCCTTCAATCAGGATACCCCACAGGCTGGTTGGGCTGGCTGCTTGCTTAGCATCTTCTAATCACAACCAGCCAGTGGCATGTCCTGGACCAGCTTGTGGGATATCCCAAAGCTGACAGGAATTTCCCATCTACACAGTGGAGCATCCCACAGGGACATCCCAACCAGCAAGTGGGACATTGGAACGTCCCAACCAAGCTTCTGCAAGTCCCCTTACTGTAAGCCCAAGTCCACTTTCCTCAAGAAGCACTCTAATCCTAACATAGGTTAGAATAAGATTTCTTCTCTGCATATGTATCCCAGTCAGCCTTTGTATGCACAGCCAATAATGTAATAACAACTGTCTTTGATTGTCTGTTTCCAGCATAGTCCTGGTTCAGAGAGGGTGGATTTGGGTGACCCTGGGCCCAAACACACTCATCTCATGTTCCAGAGATCCTCTCTTCCATACCATTGCCCAAATAAATCATTATCACCTTTCCCAGTGGCCCAGTGTCACTACTTTTTTGACCTGCATTTTTTTGCCATCCCAAGCACTATACACATCCATTGCATCCCCTGCACATATGCTTGAAGGCTCCACCACCTGGTACCATCTGTGTTAGCATCTGCTGGCCAAATATGAGCCATTTGAGCCCCCCAATGCCCTAGTTACTAGACTAAAACACTGGAATATGGGAATCACTGTTCACAGTATTCACCTGTGACATGTGTGGCATAGACTGTTGTCAATTGGCAGAAGGTGTACAGATAGACATGGATTGTGCCTGAAAGTAAGCTACTCCCCATGTGAACTGGATCTCGTGTTGGGGAAGTTCAGTCTCAGAGAAATCCAAACCCAGTTTAGCAATGATGTTGAGCATAGCTGTGGGGGATGTAATGAGGTACACAGTGTGCAAAATGCAAAAATAAATGGGGGATTCGAGAGGGTAATGTGGCATGATGTGGATGTTCAAAATAGATGATGAAGGGGCTTGTTTGGGTGGAGACAAGATGTTGGGTCATCAAGCATGGGTGCGGGGGATTGGATGAATGCATATAGAGCCATGGTTCATGAAAAAACGGGTGTGGAATGTGATGACATAGCCTCTCAAACAAAAAACAAAAAATGGATTTATGTTTTATCTGCGCAGAGGATTGGAAAGCCCAACATGACCATGAGCTCATTTTAGCCAAAATTGAATTGGCAAAGAGTGGGGCAGATCAAATCCAATCTGATATGAAAGCCCAGCATGATCATGAGCTCTCCTTGGCACAGTACAAAATTGAGCAAATGAAGAGTGAGTTGGAGATGGAGAAGGCAAAAGTGGAAAGGCAGGCACTCAAGGTGAAAGATTTGGAACTTGCTAAGATCCTACCAGCACTTGATACCCCTTCCATTTCTGAATAATTCTTACATGGCTGTACTTTTTTTTTAGTTTTTGGTATAATAAATATACCCTGTCCATGCCTCCATGTAAATACAGAGAAATCTGACCAGCAAATAACAGTATAACCCTCATGAGCTCTTAGACACAACAGCACTATCAATGGTGCATACCTCAATGAAGACTTTGCCACTGGCCATCCGCATATCTGGCAAATGTGGCATGCAACACTGCCAAACTCGAGCCTGCTGCATCAACCAGAACTGTTGACAACAATGTGGCACCCATCCATCAATCCTCAAGTAAACTTTCCACATCCAAACTTGTACATGCATTGTCCCTGCCTGCAAGTGCAATAAATGGAGCCATCAATTCCACAACACCCACCAGCTGCATCATAAACAGCAAATGCTTCACTGCCAACTTCGCCCCAGTAAGCATAGTGAACATTGTCAAGGTAAGTCCCCTTTTTTGGTTATCTCATGTGCTTCAATTAATTTTAACTCTTGGTTCATTCTTTCTGTGCCACTAGTTAGCAATGCCAAGAACAACCACCCCACCACCACCACCACCACCATCACCAGCAACCCCATGATGCAAATGGCAATGGCAATGTATGCTAACAGGCACAGAACTGGAACTGGCATTGGCAAGACATGCAATGCCAGCTACAACCCACTACAAGCCACAGACCCAAGGCCAACATGACCATGGATCACAACAGCTATGGCATGAATCACAATGGCTACAACTATGGCTATGGGTGTGGCAGTAGCAGCTACAGCAGCAGTGCGGCCACAGCAGCAACTGGCCTCCTCACTCAGGCACCAGTGGCCAATGCCCACACCCAATAGCATAAATGGATGGCAAACAGCGGCAGGTGGGGGTGGTGGGTTGCAACAGCAGGCAGCACGAATGGCAGGAGGTGACTGCAGAGAATGAGAACAGGCCAGAGTGCCTGCTCTCTTTATTAATATTTTTTTCTTATGTATCAGTACCTAAAATACATGGAGGTTGTTGTACTACCCTCTTAATACTACCTGAGCAGCCTCACTGTAAAATTTAAGGTTCAGTTTTTGATTCTAGAAAGCCTCAACCAGGGCCAGAACTGAAAGAACCAGAACTGATGGTTCAGTCTGAGGTCCTGTGTCCAACTGGACCAGGACCTAAGGTTCAGTCTGAAGATCACCAAATTTGGCTGAGAACTGGACTGAACCAGACCTGTCCATCACTACAACCAGCACCAAAATCATTATTATCTGGGCCATGCTGCTATCTCAGAGCATGGTCACACTTCCTATTCTCCTACCAGACATTATTTAAACTGGCCTGTGTTTAGGTCACATTAAGTGAAATCATGTTTTTAACCAAACAATCTATGCTCAACCCTACTTGCTGACCACAAAGAGGCACTAATGGCTATGACTCATTTGTAGTAGCACCCTGGTGGTTGTCTACTGACTTTTCTGCCTTGTTCTGATAGCTTTTGATACCAATATATTTATGGTGTGGCAAATGCACTTTTATTATTTGTGTGATTGAGGTGACATGAATTGGAACCACAGGGTTTCACAACTTCTTTTTGTAGCAATGCTGTGGTTATGTTTACTTGCAGCTTTGGGCCATTTGGGGAGATTACAAGGTCCATATTATATTCCACCTGCATACTTAGATACCTTTATTCAACTATTAAATACATTTCAGCCAGGAGCAGTCTCATCCTCAGCACAAGAGAGAATCAATGACGTGCCCTTTTTGGTTGCAATGCTCATGTGATCTCCAATTTGAGTTGCTGCCATCATGATGGTTTGGACCCAATGATCAGATCATGCAATCAAATCTCTCCATCACAAAGCTTGCTGAAAATGAAAAAACCACAAAAAGTGGCCACTGAGTTCTCCTTCTCACTGAGGCTCCTGTATGCTCTACAAGCCTTGGTGAAATGTAGTTAATAGTTGACTAAAAGTATCTAAGTATGCAGGTAGAATATAAAATGAACCTTAATCTCCCCAAATGGCCCAAAGTTGCAAGTAAATATAACAGCATTGCTAAAAAAGAAAGTAGTTCCAATTCACACAGTCATGCAGCCTCAATTGCACAAGTAATAAAAGTGAATTTGTCACACCATGTATATTATTTGGATTGACCTTTGACTTAGACTAATGAGTTAGGAAAGCTGATGAGACAGATTGTATTTCATGTTGAGGTTGCACCACCACCAGTGAAACTTCCTCCTGTAAGACTACTAACACAGGAGACAGATGAGGATTTTTTGCCATAAAATAATATTTACATATTCAAATTATTTGTGTTATTATCTTGATTGTGAATATTGCATTTAGATAACCTTATTGTTTATAACATTTTCACAATCAAGATAATAACACAAATAATTTCAATATGTAAGCATTATTTTATGGCAAAAGATTTTCATCCATCTCCTGTCTAATTGACTCTGCTTAAGGAGCATGTGAATAGCCAGATATTGGAGCTTGTTCTGTCTGGCTTCAAGCCAGGAGAGAACAAGTCCATATGAATTTTGTGTGTACAATTGGTAAAAAATACTATGAAAAAAAGGATGGGTTCAGTTTAGTGCAGGTCACGGGTATACCCGCAGGTTATGGGGCCTGGACTCATACCCGTACCCACCACGGGTACGGATTTGAGGCCATGGGTACAGGTTCCATGCAAGTTTTGTGCAAATCCCACAAAAAACATGCAAAAAACGTGTTTTTGAGGTAGTATTCAATTTCTACAGGATTAAATACTGATCGGATTGTCTTGATGTAAACTGGAGAACTGTTTAGAACACAATAGAGAGCATCCCTGCATTTTTTAGGGAATTGTAAGAGCTTCCAGTCCCATGGTATATGCAAGAAACAGTGAAAAAACACCAAAAAATGAGGTTTTTGGTGTTTTTATCTTCCAAAAAAATACAGGCAGTACCCGTGAGGGTACTTCACAGGTACTGCGGGTATCTAGACCCTGGACTTGGACTTTACCCGCACAGTACCCGTACCCTTAACCCTTAAGGGTACCTGATACCCCTGACCTGCACTAGTTCAGTTTGAAAGGAAAGATGGGAGGACAACACAAAAAGTGATGGAATGGGTGTGAGTGGCCAGGTGAAAGGCCCACTAATTGTCACCCATCTCAGACCGTTGGGCCGACATTGGCTGGGATTATTGTCACCCGTCTCAGACCGTTGGGCCGGCATTGGCTGGGGTTATTGTCACCTATCTCAGACCATTGGGCCAACATTGGCTGGGCTAATTGTCACCCGTCTCAGACTGTTGGGCCGACATTGGCTGGGATTATTGTCACCCATCTCAGACCATTGGGCTGACATTGGCTGGGATTATTGTCACCCATCTCAGACCATTGGGCCGACATTGGCTGGGCTAATTGTCACCCATCTCAGACCGTTGGGCCAACATTGGCTGGGATGGTTGTCACCCGTCTCAGACCCTTGGGCTGACATTGGCTGGGATGGCTGTTTACTCATATTAGGTGTAGGGATCGGCGCCGGTGTGGTCATCGGTGTTGTTGTCATCGGAGTAGGTATCGGTCTTATCATCGGCATGGTCATCAGTGTTGTCATTGGTGTTGTCATTGGTGTTGTCATTGGTGTTGTGATTATCGGTGTTATCATCGGAGTTGTCATTGGTGTTATCATCGGAGTTGTCATTGGTGTTATTATATGCATTATCGTTGCTGTTGTCATTGGTGTGGTCAATGGTCTTAGTGTATATTGCAAACATTATTCTTTTAATTGATCAAGGGCTACATCTAGACTGAAGATGGTGTCTAGGCTTTTATCAAGAAGCATCTTGAGCCTTGTGGTATCCCCTATACATGTCCTGAATTCGTGTTTAATGTTTTCTTCTTCATGTTCAATCCACAGCTGATGTTTGGCTGGGTATTGGCTGACTACTGCTCCATACTTGACCTTCTGCTTTTTCCAGCTTGCCCATCCTTTGTAAATTGAAGCATCTAGATGTTTCCGTTTTCATGTCTTTCTCTGTTCATGCAACCAGGAACCTGCTTTTGAATGGCTTGATATCAGCATATATTTGCAAAACTTTTTCATCGGACTTGCATTTGTTTGAGGGCCTCGGCCTTGTTGGATTTGATAGGTGGAACGAAGAAGAGGATGCCTTGGAAACGGTATCAGCCTCAACATTACGTTGTTTATGGGCATTGGTGTTGGGGTTGACATCGGTTTGGGTGTGGGTGTCGGCATCAGTGGGGGTGTCCAAATTGATAACCATTTTGTCTGTGTCGGTAGGGGCGTCCAAATCAATAACCATTTCGTCATCATCCTCCACCTGAACCAAGGGTTTTTGAAGATGGGGTCGTTTCAGCATATCGAAACTGCCAAACACAGTTCCTGCATATAAGTGTGATAAAATCTCATGTAGTCGTGCACCACTGAACCTACTACTGGGCCAAATAAATGCTGGTCCGCCATTTCCAGCATTGGAGGGGCCTAGTACTCCAGGTACTTCAGGATTGCTTTTGAGCAAATCGCCAGCTTGTGCTTGCCAAAGAAATGCTGATCCACCCTTTCTGACATTGGAGGGGGCCCAGGGGCCTGCTACTCCTGGTACTTCAGGATCGTTTGTGACCAAATCATGAGCTGGTGATTTCGACTTAGCCGGGGCGAGGCCAAATGTGAAGAGTTCCACTGATTGATGTTTTAGTTAAGCGCAAGTTATAAAAAATGACTTACAGGGTACCACAGGGAAGTCCTTCAATGTCTTTAAAAAGATCAGCTCTAAACACCAGAGTTGAGAGTGACACCAGCAAAGTTGATAGGGTGCTACATACTCCTGCTAGTTACTACATTTTACCAGATATTTGTCAACAAAGGTGCTTGATAATGAGCAGCAGTAGTAGATCTCACCTTTAGATCGAGCCATTGAGGTGTATTGACTGCAACAAATGCCAATGGCCGATATTCAATGTTGTTTGTTCAAGTTTGGCCAAAAAAAAAAAAAACACGTCGGAGAGTTCTTCGTGGTGAATTCACCAATATTCTGAAAACTTTAACCTACAGATCCACCAAGCACACACAAATCTACAATGGCCGCCAAAAAAATCGATTATCAAGCTGTCATCTATGAGATAAATGCATGTCTCACGGACGCCTTCACAGTCGTTAGGGCTGAATTTGCCAGCGATCTCCGGAACCACATCATGTACCAGGTCACGCAGGAAATGGTAGGTTTTCTATCACAAGTTAGTTCTGGACTCTAAATGCAAACCCTGGGAATACAGATCCAGGTTTCAGATGTGTGCAAAGCTGCAGAGTCCGAAGGTATCAAGATCCATATTCCAAGGCTCATCCTCAGTGCAGCCATAGAATACAAGGCCAACTACGACCCTGAGTGCCGTAAGTTGCCACAAATTCGAAAAATCAGCAAAGAAGACTCCAACATCACCAATGAGCCGGGGTATGTTGCCGGCAGGAAGACTCTGGAGTATGATGGACCAAGAACCGGTCCTGCTTGGTGGACAAATGAATATGGTGGGTTAATCTATTCAAATACTGACATGCCTACAGGGCTTTATTAACTACCTATGTCCAAACTAACCCAGTCAAACGCCTAAAACCTTTCCCAATGATGATGAGTCAGCAACCCCCTTCTGAAAAGAAGCATGGGAGGAGCAACAAGGATGGGAAGGGGAATGGGAAGGAGGGGACTGGGAAGGGGAGGGGGAAGGGGAATGCGAATGTGAAAGGGAAGGGGAAGGAGCAGGAGGATGAAAAGGAGGATGCATCGGAGTCGGAGGACGAGGAGGAGGTTGATGAATTGGAATCAGAAGAGGATGAAGAGGATGAAGAGGATGATCTGGAAGGGGATGATGATGATGATAAAGATGAACTTGAGGAGGAGGAGGAGGCAATGGGGCAAGGGAAGAAGCCGAGGGGCCAGGACAAGGGGAAACAGAAGGAGAAGGTGACGGAGGAGAATGAGGAGAAAGACTTGAACAAGAACTTGACAGGCAAGGGTAAGGGGAAGGAGAAGGAGGTGGAGGTCATAGACCTCGAGATGACTGACATAGTCAAGGAGGAGTCCGATGAGGAGAGTTTGAACAAGACGCTGCGTGAGGATGAGGTCATGCAGCTGGAAGACATTCCCAACCGCCGATCAGGATCCAGGAGGCTGAAGAGATGACGAGAAGACCTGGCCAAAGAAGAAACACCAATCAAGAGGCCAAAGCAAACGGATGGGACAATTGGGCTTACGAGGGAACAGGTAAGTTAGCCTGCCGTTTCAAAGCATTTTTACTTTGATCTGGCACCTTTAGTGTTGCCAGCGTTGCTTCGACCGATGGCCTACATTGGTTTGCCAGAAAAGTGCTAGGACGGCATGCACTCAATGCCATCGGCTCAAGACAAAATGTGTGTGGGATGGGAAAAAGAGGACGCCAGCTGAACCTGCCCAAAAGACGTTCAAAGCCAACAAACCTAGGAGGGAATTGACGCCAACGCTGCCACCACCAACACTGACACCGACACCAGGGCCAAGCATCATCAAGAAGAAGGTCACGAAAGTTATCCTCATTCCCCCTGCACCTCCAAAGCCATCAGTTGCATCTGGTTCCAGAATGACCCTCTGGCCTCGAAAATCGACGGTTTGCATTCAAACGCCTCCGACGCTGACCCTATCGCCGTCGCGGAGTGTGTCACCTTTGCCTCCCCCGATCACCCAAAGGCAAGGCAAGTCGAAAGGCAAGGGGAAGGCGAAGGAGGTGATCAATGTGGATGATGATTTGAGAAAATCATCCATTCCTGAGGGCTGTGAGTTTGAGTCAGTTCTTGAACGAAAATTTGCTGAGATATTACTGAAATTTAGCGACTCTTTACCCTGTTGTCTTCCACCCAACCCGAATGGATGCCCTTGGGAGGGTACGCAAATCCAGTAGCTCGGACAGCTCCAATCAAGAGCTGCTATCAAGGATAGAACGTCTGGAGGCCAAGGTCCAGGCTGTCAAATCGAGCCGGATACAAGCTCTGGAGGCTGAGGTTCAGGCCCTCAAATTGATGATGGAAGGGTTCAGGGGGTGGATGGGGAAGGAGGAGACAAAGGTATTTGAACTGCCTTTGAAAAAGAAGGAACCATCGGAGGAGGCGATGCCATTGAGATCCCAGAGTGAGACAGAGAATGTCCAGATGGCTGGTCCATCAACATTGACAGACCAAAGGAAGGTCCGGAGTAGCAGAGAACAGTTGCCACTTCCAGTGAGACTCCGTGCAATGTCTGAACCTTCAACCTCCGACAGACAGCGATCGACAGTGACCCCAAGCATGTCGATTTCTGAGGTCATCCGATCTCCATATTTGAGGTCCCTGGATAAATCTTTCCTCACATAGGCGGCTGGTTTGGCTAGGTCAATTTCATGTATTCATATGTATGCAGCCAGATTCAGGAAATGGGTTGGGTTTGGATTCCCCATGTGCTCTCTAAGTGAGTGAGTAATTGGGTGAAATTAAGCCTGAATGAGGAATGTTTGTGTGATATGTTCAGTGTTATCATCTTTACCAGAGTCTGGTTGTTATTGGTGTTATTATCTGACTTGTCATTGGTGTTATCATAGGTGTTATTGGACTTGTCATTGGTGTTATCATAGGTGTTATTGGACTTGTCATTGGTGTTATCATAGGTGTTATTGGACTTGTCATCGGTGTTATCATCGGTGTTGTCATCGGTGTTGTCATCGGTGTTGTCATCGGCCTTAACATCAGTGCTGTCATCGGCACTATCATCGGTGTTATCATCGGACCTGTCATGGGCATTATTATGGGGTTGATCATTGGATCTGTCAACGGCGTTGTCATCGGAGTTGGTTATTGGTGTTTTCATTGGCAGATATAGAGTTCATGTTCACATCTCTTGATAGTACACTTGTTGAACTGTTACCTACGTGCCTTCCTAGGGCTTTTTCTGGTACCCTGATCATCCAAATCCTTTATCAACTTTTTACCCCCCATCAGCTTCTGCTTCTTCGGATTCCCCTCTTTGTCATCACTGTCCTGAGGAGCCCCCCTTTTCAATGAACTCAATCCTTTCCTCAACTTTTCACACACAGCATCCAGCCTAGGCTTAACCTTTGTGAAGTTGAGCTTCGTCTTGATGATGTAGTCTTCAAGGTTTGGCTCAACTCCTTCTTCATCCCCCTCCTCATCCCAAAAATGAGATCGAGCCATGTCTTGACTGAGAAGGTCGATGCTAAGCAACACTCCCTCGATAAACAGTCGGCTCCTATATGTCCCATCAGCTTTTAAATATGGCTGGCCATCTAGCCATTCCAAGTAAGCATTTCCAATCTTCACCGACGAATGGACATTTTTTGGTGCTGTCATGTGTTTGTACTTCCAAGCAGCCCAGTTTGGATTTGACTTGGGGATAGGAGTAGGATTGGCATCATCCTAATTTAGATTTATATCAGCCCAAAGGGAATCCGATCATACAAAGAATAAATTACCGGAAGTTGAGACACCGTTTTAAGGCACCTTTGATACACTTGGTTATCTGATAGTGAAGTTAGGTACTGGAACCTCTCCTCTGGATCAATGATGGATTCTGGAGGAAATGGGATGGTGAGCATCTTGGAATGGTGACCAGGATCTTTGTTGCTGGTATCTTCATCATTGTCTTCCTCATCTCCATCAAGTGCATCATCAGCAACAAAATGACCGTCAGCCTTTTGCTTTCCCTTGTCGGCCTTCTGCTTTCCCGTGCCGGCTCTCTGCTTTCCCTTGTCAGCTGTCTGTTTTCCTTCATCGTCGTCATCTTCCAAATGGGACTCGCTATTGGAATCTGATGAGGAACCAGATTCACTGTCAGAAATGTCCTGTTGCTGAAGTCGGGAAGGTCCTGCTGCATTAGACTTATGTTGAGCCTTCTTTCGAGATTTCCCAGAGGTAGATGGGTTGGAGTTATCGATTTCACCGTTCCGTCCCTTGAAGCCCCTGAATTCAAACGTTGTCTTGACCTTTTTGTTTGCCTGCCTTTCATACCAAAAGTCAAGAACCAACAAAGCCTGCTGCTTGACTAGCTTCGAAGGATCCCGAAGTTGAAAGCTAGCCGGCAAATATTGTGGTGATATGTATTGATCTTGGCTGATGCTGAGATCTCCCCAAGGAACTGAAGCTGAGTTGTCACCGGACCATAATTCTGATTTCATATGATATCAGAATGACCTTACTGAGAGCTGAGACACATACGATAATGCAAATTTAAAAAGTCCCTGATAAGGGTTTTCATCTCCTCCAAATTTGGTCTTTTCATTCCCGGAAAGATGGGAAGTTTGGGGACACCTTTATCATCAAGATGAACTTTCGGTTGTTTTGTCGGCTTCTTAGTTGTAGGTCCATCAGCTTCATCATGGTTAGCTGAGTCATGTTTTCCTAGTAAATTCAGCCGAATGAGTTAGCCAATGCTAAGACCAACACCAATATCAATGCCAACACCGACATCAACACTGACACCGATGGAAATGCCGATGACCACACCGACGCCAATGGCAATTTGATGCTGACTGGACAAATTTCCGTTCCCCAGACAAACTAGGGACATATTACAAAGGCATAATACTCACCCAGTTTTTCTGAGGCATATGCCTCCCATTCCGTCATCATCGATCCCTTTTGCCAATTAGGTTTAGCCTTCACAAATGACTCATGACCTATCTCATCATTAAAGTCATGGCTGGACCAAGATTAGTTTAAAACAGGTAACCAAAGTTACATGATCCACATACGACGAAACCAACACATTGTCTGATGTGTCCCGAAATGCCGACAGCACGAAAACCCTCATCCCCAAGTCCTTATGCATTTGTGTAGCAAATTCCTTGATGTATTGCACTGCATGTTTTTCAGCATTCCTAGGGACATTAGGTCGCAAGTTCAGCCATGTCGTCGGGACATACAATATGAGAACCTACTTTTGCTGGACATGTACTGGAGGTCCTTTTGAGTTCCACTCATCCAACAACCCCTGATACTTCTGGACTTCTTCTTCCGGCAACTCCTCACACACAGCCTTCAACCCAGCCTGGTACTTTGCCATCCATTGCTTGGTACCAGGGGTTGAGCCCAACAACTCAGACACTTTTCCCTCTACCTCCTCCCTCATCTCATGACCTACAACCTTCTTAAAGTTCCAAATTTGTCTATGGTTGTAAAGGGGCTTTCTGGTCCTACGACGTCCATTGTTGTAAAACCATTCCTTTATTTTCTAAAGGCTGAAATTAGCAAAATTAAATTTGGTTACCAGCTCCACTTGCAATGTATTCCAAGGGGGTCTCAGACCTCCCTTGTGCACCAACAATACTAGTGTGCACCTGTTTCATGGTTTTGGCACGTCCTTTTTTGTCTCCAGCCCTAAATTCCTCAAGTTTGCCTTTGAGGGTGGCAAGTTGAGTGGCAGTGAAAGAGGTTTCAGGCATTGTGGAATCAGGAATGAGGTTTGAATTTGCAGAAGATGAGATGAGATTTAATAAATTGTGAATTGTGTGTGGCTACTTGTCGATGTTGCAAGTTTGTCAAATTTGACTATACACCCATTTCAGAAATTGAAATTTCGTCAACCAACTTTCGACCGTCCAGCTTTTATTTCCTCAATAATTTACACTCTCATCTGCGTATTCTTACCGTTCCAATTTCTCTTTAAATCCTCCACTTCGTATTTATTTCATCCAACCAATTATTCAGCCATGGTCAAGTCGTTCAAAAGAAAGTCTGCTCCTTGTGTTAGCAGAGTGACATTAAAAGAAATGTTCACTGCTCGTGGATTTCAGACTCAAAGGAATATTGTCGACAGCCCTAAGAGCTCACATTCCTCTCCTACAAAAAGACAAAGAATGACTCAAGATTATTGTGAAGAACATAGCGATTACCCTCAAGATCTCCCACATATTGAGCTTCTAATATTGCCCAGCAATAATGTAAATATGACTTTCTACTTGGTCTCACACAGGTCCAACTGACAGTCATCTTCTTGGAGTCATCCAGCAATTATATGAGGGAATGGCTACCCCATAGAAGAGAATATCTAGACCATATCCTGGCCAGGGAAGCACCTCCAGAAAGACAGATCTGCATGGGTTGTAGGACAGCTGAAGGCACATGGAAATGCTCCACGTGTTTTGGTAATCCAATATACTGCCAGGCATGTTGTGCAGATATCCATGAGGGGTTACCATTTCATCGGGTGGAAAAATGGACCGGTGACTACTTTACACCTGCCTGGTTGATGGAAGTGGGTGTCAAGCTCCAGCTAGGTCATGGAGGGTTGCCATGTCCAGCTGTAGGCAGTGACAACACCATTATTAATGACACCGAGAATTGCATTGACAATGCTGACATCCACCTGAATGCCAGCATCATCACCGACACCGACTCAAACGCCAATCACAACACTGATAACAACACCGATGATAACACCGATAACAATGCTGATGATAATGCTGACAACACCGATGATAATGCCGATGCCGATGCCGATGACAATGCCAAAGGATTGGTTCATTGTAACAATACTGAAGAACCAACCAGGCCCTTTTCATTGCAAAGCTTTCCAGATTAGTGCAGGTCACGGGTATACCCGCATGTTATGGGGCCTGGACTCATACCCATACCCGCCATGGGTATGGATTTGAGGCCACGGGTACGGGTTCCATGCAAGATTTGTGCAAATCCCACAAAAAACATGCAAAAAACGAGTTTTTGAGGTAGTATTTGATTTCTACAGGATTCAATACTGATCGGATTGTTTTGATGTAAACTGGAGAACTGTTTAGAACACATTGGAGAGCATCCCTGCATTTTTTAGGGAATTGTAAGAGCTTCCGGTCCCATGGTATATGCAAGAAACAGTGAAAAAACACCAAAAAATGAGGTTTTTGGTGTTTTTATCCCCCAAAAAAATACAGGCAGTACCCATGAGGGTACTTCACGGGTACTGCGGGTATCTAAACCCTGGACTTGGACTTTACCCGCACAGTACCTGTACCCTAAATCCTTAAGGGTACCAGGTACCCCTGACCTGCACTATTCCAGATTCACCAAAAGGCATTGATAAGACATGTGAAAGCGTTATGGTGGTGGTGGACAGCTCAGGTATCCATCGTCTGGTCATCCAATGGTGTAAATGTAGAGGAGCAGCTGGACATGATATTCAGTTGCTTGATGTTGGCTTATATCCCGCAACATCAAAAAAGCCCCAAACTGCATTCACATTCCAAGTCCTTGACGAGTGTCTCCTAGACAACTTGGAATGTAAAACTGCTTGCCAGGCATTTCATTCTAAATTACTCCGGCTTACCAGCTCACCGTTTCCTCACACTGTCCCGGTATGTAATCTGATTTATTCACCGGTAAATTTTGATTGACAACCTATCAGAACCGTTACCATGAATTACTAAGATGTACAAGGCAATGGAGAAATCTGAAGGCCCGGAAATGGAATGGATTTGGCCAACATGACAACCAGGAACCAGGACCTGGCCAACTCACGATGACATGTCCTGCTTGTCTGCAGCCTGGTCTCAACTTGCCAGAAGATTGGAAAAACAGCAAAGGGGATACCGGCAGCATTATGCCTTCATTCATGATGGATGGAAATTTTAAAGTAGAACACATGAAGATGCGGAGGCCTCTGGATGATGTTACTATCACTGATGGTCATGGATTTATAGTTGGGGAGGATAGATATAAAAAACATATCCGAATAACCAAAGAGGTCATACTGGTAAGTTCTATTGGATGAATTAATGTCTAGGAAATGTTAAAAATTTTAAAAATTTCAGAAGTCAACATGCAATGGACATAGGGCGGTGAATCAGGCGAATTCTCGAAAACAAAATTTGGATGCGACCAGTATTGGTGCACTGGCCTGTGCTCGTCATGGATGTTTTGTACCACATTCAGTTGTCGATTTTCAGAAGGGTGAAAGGTAATTCCTTATCTGATACTGTCAAGTTCACCAATGCCGATGACGGCGTTGGCGTCGGCATTCAGACCATCGCCGATGACAGAGTTGTCACCAATGCCGATGCATTGGACAACTTTTCCATTCCTTCTACATCCAATACCAAGTATTTTGTCAATATACTAACAATGAATCCATTCCAGACAGATGAACATGGACTACGCCCTCTCAGAAGTTCTCAAGTGCAGCTCTGGTTTCAAGACCATCCTGCTCATCTATGATATCATGTGCCAATATGGCAAGCACCTCCAAGAGAGATTGAGTCAAGGTCCTTATCTGCATACTCCTGAAGGGATCAAAATCAAGAAAGGAATCAGCCTGTTTCACATTATGGGTCATCAAGATCAATGCCATCCCCGATACAGCCCTCAATTTATCGAAGGTGCTGGCCAGGTTGACGGCGAAATATTGGAATCATTATGGGCTCCCCTTGATCATATCGCCAAGAGCACAAGGACCATGTCTGCTGCATCCCGTCAGGAAATGATCGATGCTCACATGAACGACTCCAACTTCAAGAAACTCATCAGAATAGGTCTGTATTCATTGTCATTTGTATAAACCTAGCATCTGGAATTCATCGGCCTTCGTGGTCGCAGGTCCAATATTGATCAAAAAATATTGCAAAGGCGTCATCGGTGTTGCCAGTAGCAAATTGGCATTGGATGACCTCGTTTCGACAGCCGACGCCGACCTCACTCAGAAATGGACAAAAGAGGCGAAAAGAGCTCAAAAATACCAGGATTGAGACGAGTCGGCAATGGACATCTAAAGGTAATTCTGAGCCATCTGATATAAAATCATCTCTCAGGCGGTGTCTAGGACCTACGAAAGAAGAAAGAATCCTGGAACTGACCCTAAATGAAAAGACAAATGGCCTGATGAATGGCACCATCGCCTGGCTATCCTCTGGACTCAAAATTCAGGAGACACAGTATGTAACATATGAATGATGAGGTTCCAATTGCATTGACAGTCCTGGATTGCATTTCAGACTCTCGCTAGCTTATGAGGAGAGAAGGCTTGGCCGGAAACCATCACCGACAGCTAAGCTTTCCATGGAGGACAAAAGACGCCAATTGAGAAACAGAATTGACCAGTTTCACAAGTCATTGGTGAAATTCATGGATTCCAACCTCATCGATGAAGAGATGATGCCAGATGTTGATCCACTACAATCTGACTCAGATTCCAAATCATCGGACAATGGAAGTGACAATGAACGTGAGCCAGACACAGACAATCCATTCATCAACCATCAACGCCAGCAATCCTGGGATCAAGATTCTCCGATGAAGACCAATTTATTCCTTCCTTCCAACCTTCAGTTATCGGCATTCGATGCATTGGCGAGCAAATTGATTTCTGCAGAATTGAAATTGAGAGAAGCTCAAGCAGACAGTGCCCTTCACCAAATTTGAATTTGTTCAGGTCACAAAGCATATCTATTTTGGAAAAATGTTCGATTGGCATCGGGGACAAAGCAGAAGACAAGGGTTTGGAAAGAGGTTTATTCAGTGGAAGCCCATGTCAAGCACCATGCAAGAGTTTATTGTCTTGCCCGAAAAGCCTTGGTCTCTCTTGGGGCATCTCCTGAGACATTGGAAAGGTATAAGTTGCTTAGGCAAGATGAACTCACAGCTACTACTGCTTTGGTGGATCTGAAACAACCAGGGCAAAAAAACAAGTCGTTAGCGTGGTTTTGGAACATGGATATAGACCGGGACATTGCTGGCAATGACTGGATGGAAGAATGTGAGTGTTCCCCTCCTTCCAATTGCAGTTTTTTGAATTTGAGTCAGTCTATCGGTGATATGCAGCTCCCCCCTCTGGTCACGGAAACCCTAATAAACATATTTCTACCTTTTCTCAACTATAGTGCGACACTACTGCGTTCAGCGAACACACGATACACGCGCGATACCTTCACAACTTATGCACATGCAGCTTCGACCTTCTCGCCGATTTTACACGTGATGTCGTGCATACTCGCACTACGTTTCACAACCTTGTGATACTGTCTCGCTGTATCCTAGCTGCGCGACCCGATCTCGACACGATGAAACATGACCGCTTAACATGTCCTACGTGTTCGGATGCTGAGTCCGATACAAGAGATGTAATTTGCCTGGTCTCTTCTCTTCCTTTCGCCTCTTTTCATATGATACCCACCTTTTATTTCCAATTCTTCGCTTTCTTTGCCATACCGTTACCATTTCATCGCCTTCATGCGATATTTCTCACATTTCTATTTCACTCACCTACCCTTTAACCCCTATCCCTTTAGAGTATAAAAACTGTCCTGTAGTAGCGAAATAACAAGAACCCAGTTCTCCCCTCTCCACCAGTCTGTGCTTTAGTTCTAAAAAAACTCTCATCCTCACTTCATCTGAGTCCCTTCTTGTTGCATACTCGCCGCTATTACGACAAAGTCCTAGCACGAAACTCTCGTCTCACCGCGTAATCATTGCGAACTGCATTGTCACCTAGGACATTTAGCTAAGCCCTCCGATTCTTTCTTATAGTTGCGTTCTCGTACTGCGTATCATTTGCGTGTCTCCGCGTTTGTCCATTATACCACGCGCCTTATCGCGCTTTATCGCGTTACATTCGGGAGTGTCCCCAAGTCCCGTTCGCACACTAGTGACATTTTCATCTTTTATTACCCCTTTATTCAGGGTCATAGATGTGGAAACCGCATCATCGGGTTCACTGGCTACGGTTGAATGCCAATTTTTGCCAATGGACAGAGGAATTGACATTGGTCAAGAAGGAAATGGAGTGGACCATTAGGTTCTTCCAAACCAATGCTGAGACTTGGAGAAATCGAATGGAGTTGGTTATCGGACATGGATCATCAGGAAAACGATGTTATGCTGCAAGGCAAGCGGCTATGTGGTATCAATTTGCTACACAAGCAGAAAACATGTTTGGGATTTTCCTAAATACATAATTATCTACGGTGGTATTGCTTAAGGCATGTAAATTAACAGCTAGTCATCCATCGGCGCTGATGTTGTAACACTTTTTAAATAAACATAAATAGAAGATACCTCTGACTTCAACTGCAATATCCCAGCCAACTAGTCCAACAAGCTTGAAATGTCGAAACTCATTGAATGCCAGCAACTCCTCAACCTTCTAGTGCGTCGCATTCGGTCAGCGATCTTGGCAATGGCAATAACTTGGGATGGCATGTCTCCAACACAATGAGAGACTTGGCTTTCAAACATGCAGAATGAACTTGTGAGTGAAATGACTAATTCTATTGAAATACACTCCATTCATTGCAGGCAACAGCGACGGTGTGCATCGGAATGGCTCAACTTGGTGGGATCATTTTGGAAATACCGGAAATTATCCAGGGAATGGCAAAAGCAATATACAGTTATAGCCTGCCATATGTATGGGAGAAGCTTCTCTTTACACAGGAACTCCTGATCGAAGGCTTAGCACAGCACTTTGTGCAAAAGCATCTTCATGCTGGGCAATGGTGGCAAGAAGAGCAAGGATCAGTGGCCAATGGTTCAAAGGATGTTCTTATCACATTTGCCAGATATTTTTCAGCAGTTGCCTTGATGGAGGTAATATTTATGTTTCCATTCATGGTATTTTTCACAGTAGAATCATTCACAGGACGAGACGGCTGCTAGTTTTCGGATGGCTTATGAATCGGTAAAGGAAGGTGGAATTTCGGCAAAGGAAGACTTTGTAGATTTTTCTGGACTTTGGCAGGTAATATACGTTCTGCATCCATGCCTTCAGGCTTCTTAGCCCTCCATTTCTTTGTACAGGTACTTGAGGAGACCCACAAGGAACTCTGAGAAATGCCGGTTTTTCATCCTGGACAAAAAAGCTCAACCCTGGTGGCATCGACGAGCAAATTGGCTCCAGATGTTCCCCCTATAATGACATTAGATGATGTTCTGAAGACACGGACCTCAGCCAACCCCGATGCAATGGATGCTGATGAATTCCCAGATACAAAGACAGGCAAGAACAAGTCCGAAGGTAAGCAGTGCTTGACTGAGCAATTGCCCTCAAACAACAGTTGAACATTTCCAAATAGCCATCCCTCTCCTGCCAAGATTACTGTCATCATTTGTGTCGAGTTTGTCTATTGACCAAAAGGCTGAACTTTCCAAGTACCTTGAAGCCATCCAGGCTCAAGTGGTAGAGAGCTACCAGATTGTTAGAACACAGACACTGGATAGAATTGAGGATGGTAAGATGTTGCAAGATAGATGGAGGAGGTTTATGGATACAAGAATGGAGATATCAAGGGGAATTAATCTAATGTATTGATAATTGTATATTAGAACAAGTCCAATCAGCATTTGATAAGTCCAATCAGCATGTGTCAAGTCCGATAGGTGTATGTCAAGTCCGATTGGCATTTAACCAGTCCGATTCATGTTTAGCAACTGCTATCAACATTTGGCAAGCCCTATCAGCGTTTGATAAGTCCTATCGGTCTGTGGGAGCTCCTATCGGCGTGTGTCCACTCCAAAGCAGCGTTTGTCGATGCCGATCGGCGTTTGTCCACTCCGATCGGTGTTTCTCCACTCTGATTGTTGTTTTTGAAGTATTAGGCCATTCTCTCAGGTCTGGAATTTTCAACAATACATTGCTATACATTGGCTTGATCTTCTACCACCTGTCTGCCAATTTGATCTGATGTCATCCAAGAAACCGCCGGCATCCTTACCCTCTCATGTACATTGTCTCTCATATAAAATGCAAGACATACCCTTTCACCTGATATCCTAAACACCCCATGCCTCAAAATTCTTTCCCCAAGATGGACAAGTGTTCTGGAATTGTATTGCAATTCTAATCTGATGTTCGGTAATTCTAGAACAGTGTCCTTGTATGGTCCAATGGTTGCCAAAATATCATACCATTCTGCTCTTGAATTGTTGTCTCGATGCGCTGGTGTTTCCCGATTGCTGATCACTGACATCACATTGAAGACCGATGGCCACTGGTTGATGACTTCAGTTAACGAAGGTTCTTTTGCCAGACGTCGAACCGTCCCTCAGCCACACATGTACAATTGTGGGTGTGTAATGGCGATGATATCACAACTGGTTCATGGTTCATCTCGATCATATGTGTCAGTCTTTGTCTCCACTTAATGTCTGGCTCACTCACATTGTGTCCTTGTCGAAACCAAGCAGGAGACAGTTCAACCGATCTCGGCGTCATCCAAACACATCCAGCTTCATTGAGGAATAGTTTCGGGTCCAACCCCCAATTTTTCTTCGTTCCTGGCTTCATGCTTTGTTGTAAAGGGCCTTCCATGTGCCTCATGGTCATGGCCAGTATCGACTACTGACACCATATATATGAATTCTGGAATCATACATCACAGGACTTACTTGTCTTGTTGGCGTCAACATGTCAGGAAGATACCAACAGAGTATCCTCCCATGCCGATCTCTTATGGTCATGGGTGTATCGACCTTGCGAGGTGGATTCGCAATCAATGGATACCTGGATGTAAGAGCTGCCTCCTTTACAGTGTTGAATCCAGTGGGTTTTGGACCCAGCCTGGTCGAATACCGGTCGGCATCCCAAGGCAATGTTACTGGAAATCATATTGAGTACTTTGAACTATATTGGAGTGATATCTTTACCAGGATTTTGGTATGCTATGACCAATTGATACACCAGCAGCTCATAATCACAAACTACCTGCATACTGAATTCCAAAGGTGGGAGAATTAACCAGACATGAGGGGATGGTTGGGATATTTGCTGGTTAAATTTGGTGATGAGATATGACAATATTTTGTCCATAAAGTGGAGGATTGAAAGAGATGGAGGGAGGTGGCTCATGTTTGAGAAGGAAGAATTTGTTAACATTAATAATGCAGTTGAATGAGTGATGTTGATTACCAATCTGAGCATTACACACCAGTAGTAAAAATAAAAAACCCCTATGCAAGCCCATCGGCGTTGGAATAGTGATAGTCATGCCATCCAATGTCAACCCATTGGTTCAGGGCTGGCGACAATAATAAAATCTGCAACGCTGATGCCGATGATAACACCGATGATAGCACCGATGATAACACTGATGAACGACCGATGATAACACCGATAACTACTCCGATGACAACACCCATAATAACACTGATGATAGCACCGATGATAACAACCAATGAAGGACCCATGATAACACTGATAACTACTCCAATGACACCACCTATGACAATACCGATGACAAAGCCAATGATAACACTGATGAGAACGCCAATGAGAACGCCGATAAGAACTCCAATGACAACTCCGATGACAACGCCGATGACAACAGTGTTGATAACTCCGATTACAACATGGATGACCACACCGACGCCGATCCCTACACCTAAGGTGAGTAAACAGCCATCCCAGCCAGTGTTGGCCCAACGGTCTGAGACGGGTGACAACCATCCCAGCTAATGTTGGCCCAATGGTCTGAGACGGGTGACAACCATCCCAGCTAATGTCGGCCCAACCATCTGAGATGGGTGACAATGAACCCAGACAATGCCGGCCCAACCGTCTGAGACGGGTGACAATAATCCCAGCCAGTGTTGGCCCAACCGTCTCAGACCATCCACTATACTCTAGCACTTGACTTGGCCCACCGGTCTCACATGGTACATATGTCACTCCTCAGTTGCCCCGTCAAGTACCTAACAATAATGACTTCTCGGCCCATCTTGGCTGGCCCGACTCAAACCCAACATTGTCACCCTTAGTTGCCTGGTCACAGTCGGGTTAAGTCATGGCATGGTGTGACTTCGTGTGAGCTTGCCAAATGCCGATTGAACTTGTACCATGCCGATTGGCTTCAACTAAATACTCATTGCTCTCCTCAAGCTCAATTGAACATGAACAATAAAAATTCGGCCCACATGAAAACATTGAGCACGTCAAATTATCCTCCACTATCTGATTCCGGGACATGTTGCCACCAAAAACCTCCACCTCTCTTTCAAATGTTCACCATCATCAAATTTATCCAGGGCTTGTTTTCGTACAAGCCTGTAGCCGTCCTCTACTTGAGTCTGGATTTTCCCTAGATAACTTGCAAGTTCGGCCTTTTGTTCACCGAAAGGCTGGAGATGAATGATGCTGAAAACTCTGGAAAACCATCATCTTTTGGGGCTGTAACATTGTTAGATTTCATGTCTTGAGCACTCTTGTACTAACCTTGAGAATTTACCGGTTTATCCTTACTATCAAAAGACATTGCCTTGTTATCCTGTTTGGAAGGGTTCAAGTTCATCCACCTCCATCTCCAGGATGTCAGGCAAACCAGGTATCTTCAAAACGTCTTCTATTGTTGTTATTGGTGGAATTTCTACAATCGATCCACCAGCTGATGGTCCCGGCGTTTCCCTCTTTTTGTCAGCAGCCAACTCCGGCATATCATGAAGTTCCTTGTTGGCATTATCAAGGGCCTGTTTAAGACAAAAGAGAGCTGAGGAAATTCAAGACAAATAAACATGCTGAACTCATTTTACCTCCCAAAGTCCAGGAAGATCAACAGAATCTTCTGTTGCAGAAATTGGCAGCATTACAGATGCATAGGCAGACCAGAAAGCTGTAGCTGTTTCTAACTGTAAATCCTTTATTGAACAATCTGACAATCAATAGACAAGAATTTGTATATTACCTGCATCATGGAAACTGCTGTAAAATAACCAGACAATGATGCCAGAACGGCATCTGAACTATCAGCATCCAATCATTGCCCTTGTGCCCACCAATGGCCACCATGCAAATGTCGTTGAACGAAGGCATTGGGTAGTCCTTCAATCGGCAGTTCCTGTTCGAACACAATCTGCGAAAGATGTGGCAAAACATGGGTGTAGATCGATCTTGCTGTATCTTGAATGATAGTGGGTATTTGTAATTCGAAGTCCCCGAGTTGAGACATCCCAATGCATACGGTTGCCGTTGCCTGCAACCAATTCAGTGAATTTATGGGAATTAAATGGTTTGCTTGCAATTTTGGCCTGCATATTCAACTCCCACTTCTGCCTGTCTTGCTGAGACAATGATTTCCAATTGTCTGGCATTGCCAAGATTGCCATCTGAACTTAACAAGCCAGAAGATGGAGGAGTTGTTGATATTTGAAAGCTCTCGACATTGGATGTTGTGTGATATGGTAAAAGAATTGCAGTTGGAGTTGAAGGTTGCTTCTATTTATGTTTGTTTGAAACTTGCCATGAAGGTATCAGCCCCGATACAGTCATTGGCATTGGCATTGGCATTGGCACTGATCCAAAGATTTACCATTACTTGTTGAATCTATGTACTGAGAAAACCTAAAAACTGTTGTTCTGCTTGCATCACAAATTGATCCCACATTCCTGCCTGCTGTGCCACATAACAGCGTTTTCCCAATGGTCCGATGCCGAATGTTGATTCCATTCTATTTCTCCACTTCTCAGCCATTGCCCTGAAATATCGAGTGGTCCAAGTCATCTCTTTTTTTACCTGTGCTAATTCTTCTCTCCAGTGACTGAAATTGGCATTAGACCTTAGCCAATGGAGCCAATAGACTGGCTCAATCCAATTCAACAAATGAGGATCGGCAAGATAGAGAAGACTCACATTCTTCCATCCATTGGTTACTTGCTATGTCCTGGTCCACGTCCATGTTCCAAAACCAAGTGAGAGATTTGTTCCTTTGGCCTGGTTGTTTTGGATCCATCAATGCCATCATTGCTCTGAGTTCTTCTCTCCGTAGCACCTTGTATGTTTCCAACATCTCTGGAGATGCTCTAAGGCTGAGCATAGCTTTCCTGACCATAGAGTAGACCCTTGCATGGTGCTTGACATGAGTTTCCAGTGAATAGACTTCTTTCCAGGCTCTTGTCTTCTGTTTCATCCCCGATGCTAGTCGAACATTCTTGCAAAAGAGAAATGCTTTATGACCTAGACAAATTCGTATTTGTTGGAGAGCGGTTTCAGCTTGTGTTTCCCTCAATTTTAATTTGGCAGTTATCAATTTGCTTGCCGAAGGATCAAATGCCGATAGTTGGACATTTGAGGGCAGAAACAACTTTGTCTTACTTGGACAGTCATCACTTGAGGCCTGTCTATGTGGGAGGTTAACAAAGAAGGAATTTTCTCGTTCTTGGTCATGTTCATTGTAACCTCCACTGTCCGATGCATCAGAGTCTGATTCCGAGAGTAGAGGATCAACATCCGACATTGATTCATCGTCGATAAGATCAATATCCATGAACTTCATGGACGATCTGTGAAATCAGTCAATTCTGGTTGTCAATTGGCACCTTTTGTCCTCTATAGCAAGCTTCGCCAATGCCAAAGGTTTTCAGCCCAGCCTTTTCTCTTCATGAGCCAGAGAGAGCCTGAAATGCGATAAATGTTTTTCAATCACAGTGGCATCTAATCATGTATTACTCACTGTGTTTCCTGAATTTTCAGTCCACTTGATAACCAGGCAATAGTTCCATTCATCAGGCCATTTGTCCTCTCATGGAGGGTCAACTCCAGAATTTTCTCTTTTGTTGTTGGTCCTGGGGAACTTGAGAAACCATACATGGTGCCCCCCCCCTCCTCATCTCCCCTCATATCCCAGATCTCTACCCCCCAAAGCCAAACCCTGTGGGGACCAGTTAGGGGGGACCCAATGGACTGTAAGTGTGTGGTCTGATGCCTTTTATTGTGTGGTGCTGACTCCCCCTCTCTTGCCAGATCTATGCAGCAGAGCAAGTATTTACCTTTGGATGTTTTTGCATCATAGATATCCATTGCTGTTTCATTGAGATTGCAGGATTTTTAGCCCCTTTCGTCCACTTTCGAGTGAGATCAGCATCAGCTGTTGAAATGAGATCATCCAATGCCGATTTGCTACTTTCGACACCAATCATGGCTTTTTCATGTTTTCTAATGAGTGTTGGACCTGAAATACAATCATGAGCATAGATTGGAGGAAGCATAGATTATATTTGGGAGATGGCCAAGACCTATTCTGATCAATTTCTTAAAATTCGAATCATTCATGTGTGCATCGATCGTTTCCTGCCAGGATGCTGCAGACATGGTTCTTGTGCTCTTGGCAATATGATCAAGAGGCACCCACAATGACTCCAAAATTTTGCCGTCAACCTGGCCTGCCCCCTCTATAAACTGGAGGCTATATCGGGGATAGCATTCATCTTGATGACCCATAATGTGAAATAATCTGATTGCCTTCCTAACATGCATTCCTTCCAGTAAATGGAGATAACGGCCTTGGGTCAATCTCTCTCTCAGGTGTTTACCATAGTGGCACATGATATCATGGATGAGAAGGATTGTGGTGGAGCCATATATGCATTTTAGAACTTTCGAAAGCGCATAGTCCATGTTCATTTGTCTATAACAAATATATCTTCAGTACAGTGGGATCGGCATTGAAATCGGCATTGGCATTGGCAAAAACACTGATACTGGAATAAGCCTGAATCTTGTATGGAGTCTGACTTACCTTTCACCCTTTTGAAAATTCACAACTGTGGTATGAAATATCCATGATGGGTACATGCAAGTGCACCAATGCCAGTGGCATCCAAATTTTGTTTTCGGGTGTTGGCTTGACTAACTGCCTGATGCTCATTGCAAGTGGACTTCTGCATGTTAACCAGACAATGTAACCATTATTCCCCTCACAATGTAACAGCTTGAAGGACTTACCAGTTTGACCTCCTTGCTTATTGTTACGATTTTTACCTCTTTGCCCCTGTCTTTTGCTTTGACAGCACGTGATACCCATTGACCTCTACATTCCCACAAAGATGTGCCAAGTCCCACGCTCTGATTGGACGATACCTTGTTACCGAACTCTCGGACGCATAACCATTCATACACAACCAGGAGCCGAAGGAACCTAAAGACAATACAATCCGAACCTGACCATTCCATTCTTGTCAACCCATGACCAGTGCGCATACCCGGAGATAAGAATACTCCATGACCCAACCACCGATCATACCCAGCAATCGGAATACTCTGGTTCTCCGCCGACCGATCGTATGTCCACACCCACATGCTTATGACATTGTCATTGTTCTTTCACAATTTACCTACATGGTTCCTTGTGCCTGTCACAGATGAATGAATAGCCTGGTGCCTGATGACCAATCAACTTTCCTATTTCGAAGAAGACCGACACGTCATCCCGAGCCTTATGGTTACCTTTGATGCCCAGCTCATCGCCACGATTGTCATATGTTCTATTGGCATCTCCACCCTTGTGGGCTTCTATGTCTATGCAACCTATATTCGGATAACACAACCTCCCCAACAATGACTCAGATATCGGATCCGTCATAGTTGCTGACAACCGATGACTCCTTTGACCTATCTTGGCTAACCATCTTGTTCTTCTTCACACGTCACCTCCGCATTCATTCGCTTTTTTCTCATCAGCTGACTGCCGGTGCTCAGCTAACAACCCGAACTCGCATGTATGACAAGTTCCCTTGATGTTCCACAAAGACTTGCATTCCGACATGTTTCATCACCTTTGTGTACCAGTCCACTGGTCAGGAATATCCACACCTAGTCAACATTCCAGTCATCCAGTACCCTGTAGCCAAGAAGGGTTATATGAAGCACCCTTGCTTATCGTACTGCAGGAACTACAGTTGCTGGTGTATGATTACCAGTGTTCATTGCATCGCCCCCCATCATGGTTCTTCCCCATTCAGTGATTCACCTTCTCCCCTGCCTCCAATGATGAAGCATCATGTTCACCTTTCCATCCCGATCCCGCATACATATACTCATAGTCATATGCTGCTATTGGCCAGGCATCCACTGCCAATGCAAACCATCAGGAAGACGAACCAATCTCATCATTCCCAAACTAGGAACTCAGCCACATGACATCCACATGGCCGCCTCATGTTCACCATGTGCCTGCTGATGCATCCACTCATGGATTGTTTCACCTCCTTACCATGAGGCAACCATGAGGCGCAGGGTCTGGACCCTTGATTGCTCCGAACCATTTCCTTGCAATCACTACCTGAAACACTGATGGACATGCTGTATCTGCAGGACAGCCTTATTGTTCTTGCATTTCTCTCGATTTGTACATACAGACCCAGTAGTCTGTCTTTCATGGCAATTCCCTAACTCTTTTGTATTTTAACCCTCATCTTCGAACTGTTCCTCTTTTTCCCTTCCCTTTCCTCACGTTTAGTCTGGTTTCCACCCCCTGGTTCGCTTTCCTAGACTCCCTCTCTCCCCAGACTGCTACTTGCTGTATAGTAGTAGTAGACCATGAATACACCTTATTCCTTGTGTTTCCTCTGGTCTGATCTCGACTCAGTTTAGTTGGTTGTTGCTGGAGCCCACTGATCTAGCGATCCATAACACTTATGCGAATGTGCTCCTTATATCTCTCTTCCCCGACCATAAACCCATGACCATCAGCGATAGCCACATCATCCAAAGGCTGCCTCATCTTCATATGTTCTACCTTGAAGTTTCCATCCATTACAAACGAAGGTATGATGCTCTCAGGATTTTCTTCAGTGGACTTCCAATCTTCTTGCAAATTCATGCCAGGCTGCAGACAGGCAGGACAAGTCATGGTGAGTTTTCCAGGGCCAGGTTCTTTGTTGTCCTCATGGCTGAATCCATACCATTTCCTGGCCTTGAGATTTCTCCATTGCCATGTACATCTTAATAATTCTCGGTAACGTGTCTGAAAGTTTGTTATGTGAATGTTAACAATAGTTTGTTCACATTACTCACAGGAACAGTGTGAGGAAAAGGTGAACTTGTGAGCTGGAGTAACTTTGAATGGAATGTGGCAAGCTGTTTTGCATTCCAAGTTGTCTAAGAGACATTCATCAAGCAATTGAAAGGTGAATGCGGTCTGGGGCTTCTTAAATGTGGCTGGGTATAAGCCAATATCCAGCAGCTGGATATCAATCCTAGGTGCTCCCCTACATTCACACCATCATGCTACCAATCGGTGGGCACCAGGGCTGTCCACCACCACAATAACACTTTCACATGCCCTGTCAATGTCTTTGGGTGGTTTTGGGAAGCTTTGTATGGTGAGGGGTGATTGCTCATCAAGATTTTTGTTAGATGTGTGGGGGGGTTATCCATCTCAGCCTCAGTTCTGGAGTCGGAATTGGCATTGGCATTGGCATCTTCAAAATCAGCATCGGCATCGGTGTTGGCATTGAGGTGAGATATCTTGCTTCCTTCAATTTCACTGCCCTGCAATGGACACTCCAATCCTCCATGACCCAAGTGGAGCTTTACACCAATTTCTATCAACCAGGCTGGAGTGAAGTAGGCTTCAGTCCATCGTTCCACCCTATGGAACGGTAACCTTTGATGGACATCTGCACAACATTTCCGGCAGTATATAGGGCAACCAAAACAGGATAAGCATTTCCATGTTCCTTCAGCAACCAGACATCCAGAGCAGGTCTGATTTTCTGGTGGCGATTCTCTGGCCAGGATATGGTCTAAATATTGGGATTGATGGGGTAGCCATTCCCTCATAGGTCAATAATATAGTTAATGAGATGAGGAATTGAAACAGAACTTGGAAAATATTAGAAATATTAAAAATGTCTATACTGTGTTAAGGGAATAGTGGAAGCTTCAAAAGTTGAGGTAGTGTTGTCGAGTCTCAAATTTGCCTCTGATCAAATTTGGCAAAAGTGGCAAGTCGAAAATTGAAACTGGGTTGCACACAATTCCTTCTACACATCAGCTCCTTCTATCCAACAATTATTCCCTGCTACCATAATGCCTGAAACTGGGTTTACTTCTGCTCAACTTGCACTTCTGAAAGGCAAACTCAGGGAATTTCGGGCTGCAGATAAAAAAGAAAGGATGCAGATTATAAAACGGACACACAATACTATCGTTGGTGCACAAGGGAGATCTGAGGCCCCCCTTGAATACAATGCAAGTGAAACTAGGCATATGCACAGGTTTTCAAACCCGCGCGGGTCTGGACCCACGGGTTCTGTGGGTACAGGTACGGGTTACAAAATGAAACCCACAACTAACCCGTACCCGACACTGCGGGTACGGCGGGTTGCTGATGGGTATGGTATGCTCTAAAATAATGTATTATTATTACTAATATTAATTATTTACTATATAATTTATTTGAGGGGATCGAAATGGGATTTCGAGCCCTCTTATATAGGAGTGGAACGGCACACAGACCATGTGACTTATTTGTCACGAGGTCATGCCTCAACAAACGCAATCACACATCTTTGGCTCAGACAAAAACCACCAACCCACACGTCACCAGCAACAACAACACCACGTGCACCGACAAGGACAACGAGGACGGTAATGACAGGCGGCAAGAGTCACCCCCTTAACGGATGACACAAGGACAATGAGGCTGAGGACCGTGGATAAGGACCCACCACCACCACCACCACCACCACCACAGCAACAACGAGGATGACAAGGACAACGAGGACGGGGACAATGGGGACAAGGACAACGAGAATGAGGACAGGGACAGCGATGACAACGGCGATGACAAGAACAACAACGACAATGACAAGGACGGGGACAGGGACGATGAGCACAACGAGGACAAGGACAGGGACAAGGACAGGGACAAGGACAAGGACAAGGACACCACCATGTCTCCCCCCTCTCCCTCTCCTCTCCCTCTCCCGCTGTCCCCTCCCCTTCTCCCACTCTCCCCTCTCCCACTTTCCCTCTCTCCCACTTTCCCCCTCTCTCCCACTCTTCCCTCCCCCTCTCTCTCCACCTCCCCCCCACCCCACCCTCCATTTAATTAATAATTAAATAATTGTAGTTTATATATTAAATAATATATATTTTAGTACATAACCCGTGGATAAAGCCGCAGGTAAAGCCATGGGTAACCCGTACCCACATCACGGGTACAGGTATTTGCCGGGTCGGGTACGGGTTGCCAAAAAAAACCCGTGGGTAACCCGTGCCAATGCCTAAGTGAAACTCTTATCAATGGCTTAGTTTTGTTAATTTTAGTCTGTAGAAAATAAAAGAATGGCTCTACAACAATGGCTGTCAAAGGACGAGAAAACCTCTCTGCCATTACACCAAAATCTGGAACCTCAAGAATGTTGTAGGTCATGAGAGGAAGGATGAGGTGGATGAAAGAGTTTTGGAGTTGTCAAACTCCTCCCCTGGAATGAAGGAATGGATGGCGAAGTACCAGACTGGGTTGAAGGAAGTGTGCGATGAGTTGCCGCAGGAGGATGTTGTGAAATATGAGAGGCTGGTAGAGGAGTGGAATTCACAAGGACCTCCTGCAAAAGTGCAGCAAAAGTATGTTTTTGGAGCAAGTCTGGACTAGGTGGGCTGACAACATGCTACCTTCGGTTACTAGAAATGCCGAGAAACATGTGGTTCAATATATAAAAGAATTTGCAACACAAATGCATCAGAATTTGGGTATGAGAGTATTCATGCTACCAGCATTTATGGACACATCAGAAAATGTCTTAGTGTCTTCATAAGCAATTTAACTCATGATAGTTCCAATTCAGGCTAACATGTAATTGAAATCCAGCCATGACTTCAATGATGAGATTGGGAAAACATCTTTTGTGAAGTCAAAACCAAATTGGCAGAAAGGTCCAGTGATGGCAGAATGGGAAGCATTTGCATCAGAGGAACTGGGTGAGCATATGTTATTTCCTACTAAATAGACTTGGATAGCTTACTGGCACCTGCAATTCATTGGCACCCATGTTTTACCAGCATCTGCATTTATTGGCACCTGTGTTTTATTGGCATTGGCATTGGCACTGGCATCAGCATCGGCATTATGATTGGCATCTCATTCAGGAACTCATGAGTCAGCTACCGATGAGGAAGGTGCTGGACAAGCAACCCAGAAATCACAATCAAAACCCAAAGTACATAGGGATGATAAAGGTTTCCCTAGATTTCCCGTCTTTCCTGGCATGACCAGGCCAAATTTGGAGGACATGAAAATGTTGATCAGAGATTTTATTAATCTCCACTACAGTGTGTTTTTCACCTCACCATCAATTATAATTATTATTCAATGGCATCTTAGAATTACATTGTGGCGATAATATGGCTTTGGTTCCATGGGGTGATCTCAAAACCAATACATATCCCCACAGTATCTACCAGCAGGATTCCAACTCTGGGATCCATCAAAACTTGTCAAGCAACAGGCAACGGCGCTTCTTGAATTTTGGTATGAATGGCAGGGGAACAAAAAGGTTTAAACAACCTTTGAATTCCAGGGCTTCAAGGGACATAAAGAGAATTTGACAATTCAATTCCTACCACTTCAGGAAAATCTTGAAAGATGGCTCACCGAAAATCTGCAAGGGCAGGAACATCAAGCCAGCAGCAAGACATCATTTCCAGCAGCAAATCCAGTTCATCGTCTCAATCTCAATCTGACTCTGACTCCGACAATGACGATGATTCATCAGAGACCACACATCTGGACAAAGGAAAACAGAAGGCTGATAAGGGAAAGCAGAAGGTAAACAAGGGAAAGCAGAAGGCCTATGATGACTTTAACCCCAATGCCAACCATGATGGAAACAGCGACAAGAACGGAGATGCTTCTGGCCAGACATCTGGTCAGCATGCCGACACCAATGCCATCCCACTATTTCTTCCAGAATCCATCTTCGATCCTGAAGAGAGGTTCCGATACCTTGCTTCACTGTCTGATAAGGAGGTATATATAAAGTGCCTTCAAGTGGTTTGTAAACTTCCTGTGAGTGATTCTTTTGCTTAATGTCTAATCTGACACCAACCTGATATAAATCTAAATAGGACGATGTCAATCCCACGCACATCCCTAAAACCACTCCAACCTGGGCGACTTGGAAATATAAAAATACTACAGCTCTGAAAACCATCCATTCCTCAGTGAAGGTTGGAAAGTCCTATTTGGAGAAGGAGCCGTATCTAAAGCCTGATGGGACATATTGAAGCCGAATGTTCATGGAGGGAGTCCTGCTCAGCATTGGGCTTCTCAGTCATGACCTGGAAAGGTCTCAATTTTCAGACAAGGATGGAGATGGAATGATAGCTGATGCAAATCTTGAAGATTTCATCATCAGCATGAAGCTCAAGATGGAAACAGTTCCACCTAGGCTGGATGCGGTGTGTGAGAAATTGAGGAGGGGGTTGAGTTCACTGAAAAGGAGGTCACTGGGGGAAGATGAAGCAGGGGAAGATGAAGCAGGGGAAGATGAAGCAGGGGAAGAAGAGCAGAATCCAAGAGAGAAGAAGAAGGTTACAGGTGGACAGAAGACAAAGGCTATTGAATTTCAGGAGACGAGGAAAAGCCCCAGAAAGGTTAAAAGGTAATATTTATCTGACACAGTGGGGATAGAAACAAATGGATTATGATGGACAATTCAGAATGTAGCAATACCAGTATATTATAAAAAGGTAAGGTTGGAAATGTCAACATTTACACTAATGCCAATGCTGATGCCAATGCTGATGCCGATGCCACAACCCAAAGCCCCACATTCAGATTGTTGACTTTAGAGATAATAACAATAGCAGTAACAGTGATGGAAATTTTTTCAGCATTATCAATATTCACATCAATGCCAATGTCAATGCCAAATATCAATATTGCAGTGGTTGCACTTAATTTTCTTTTAAATCTCATACAAACACCCTGATGACCAACTGAAACTTGCAATGTATCTTGATACTCACTAAATAAAACATATAAATAACATATAATGATACAAATATATGCCTCATGTTGCCACAAGTCAGCCTAATTCGGTGAGGATTTTTGAGGAGATTCCAAGTAGCTGGACCTAATGATGTCCCCAATCGGCAATAGTGGCATGAGGGTCGATCTCCCTCTTGTTGGGGCCAGTGATGCCGAATGCTCCATGACGTTGTCACCCCCTCCATGGACTTCCTCACCTCCTGCAAATGGCCCCATTGGAATCGGCACCGGAACCAGCACCGGATCATTGCTCTCCCTCTGGTTTTCTACTCCTGAAGGACCGGCGCTAGCAGAACTGGGCTCCCTGGGGATCTCCTCCTCCCTTGGTTCATCTTTTTTCAAAGGTACCTCCAGTACCGTGTCCTCCCCCTTCACCATTCAGCCCCTGAACCATTCCATCATCATTTTAAGGCCCCAAACCTTGGCCTCCAGTACATCAACCCTCTTCCTCAACTCCTGATTGGTGGCATTCTCAGGAGCCAAGCTGACTTGTCCACCGAATCTCCCAACAACTCTCATGCCATTGGCGTCAAAGACAAGAGGGTATAGAGTTGCTGAATTTGGCCAGAAATGTCATCAAAAATTTTGTTTATGACAAAATGAAACTCACATCCTTCCAGAATAGATGACTTTTGAACCTCAGCATCAATGTCAATAATCTCCCTCACCTTCCCTTTGGCCTTCCTCAATTTTCATTTTGGTTGGGGTTTGGGCAAAATGTTATGGATCGCTAGATCAGCGGGCTCCAGCAACAACCAACTAAAACAAGTCGAGATCAGACCAGAGGAAACTCAAGAGGAATGGTGTATTCATGGTCTACCACTACTATACAGCAAGTAGCAGTCTGGGGGAGGGAGAGTCTAGGAAAGTGAACCAGGGAGAGAAAACCAGAATAAATGTGAGGAAAGGGAAGGGAAAAAGAGGAACAGTTCGAAGATGAAGGTTTAAATACAAAGAGTTAGGGAAATGTCATGAAAGACAGACTACCGGGTCTGTATGTACAAACCGAGAGAGATGCAAGAACAATAAGGCTGTCCTGCAGATACAACATGTCCATCAGTGTTTCAAGTAGTGATTGCAAGGAAATGGTTCGGAGCAATCAAGGGTCCAGACCCTGCGCCTCATGGTTGCCTCATGGTAAGGAGGTGAAACAATCCATGAGTGGATGCATCAGCAGGCACATGGTGAACATGAGGCGGCCATGTGGATGTCATGTGGCTGAGTTCCTAGTTTGGGAATGATGAGATTGGTTCGTCTTCCTGATGGTTTGCATTGGCAGTGGATGCCTGGCCAATAGCAGCATATGACTATGAGTATGTGTATGCGGGATTGGGATGGAAAGGTGAACATGATGCTTCATCATTGGAGGTAGGAGAGAAGGGGAATCACTGAATGGGGAAGAACCATGATGGGGTCAATGCAATGAACACTGGTAATCATACACCAGCAACTGTAGTTCCTGCAGTACGATAAGCAAGGGTGCTTCATATAACCCTTCTTGGCTGCAGGGTACTGGATGACTGGGATGTCGACTAGGTATGGATATTCCCAACCAGTGGACTGGTACATGAAGGTGATGAAACATGTCAGAATGCAAGTCTTTGTGGAGCATCAAGGGGACTTGTCGTATATGCGAGTTCGGGTTGTTAGTTGAGCACTGGTGGTCAGCTGATGAGAAGAAAGGCGAATGAATGTGGAGGTGACATGGTAAGAAGAACAAGATGTTCGGCCAAGATAGGTCAAAGGAGTCATCGGTTGTCGGCAACTATGATGGATCCGATATCTGAGTCATTGTGGGGAGGTTGCATTATCCGAATATAGGTTGCATAGATGTAGATGCCCACAAGGGTGGAGATGCCAATAGAACATATCACAATTGTGGTGATGAGCTGGGCGTCAAAGGTAACCATGAGGATCGGGATGACGTGTCGGTCTTCTTCGAAATAGGAAAGTCGATTGGTCATCAGGCACAAGACTATTCATTTGTCTGTGACAGGCACAAGGAACCGTGTAGGTGAATTGTGAAGGAACAATAACAATGTCATAAGCATATGGGTGTGGACATATGATCGGTCGGTGGAGAACCAGAGTATTCTGATTGCTGGGTATGATTGGTGGTTGGGCCATGGAGTATTCTTGTCTCCGGGTATGCACACTGGTCATGGGTTGTGACAAGAACGGAATGGTCAGGTTTGGATTGTATCGTCTTTAGGTTCCTTCAGCTCCTGGTTGTGCATGAATGGTTATGCACTGTCAAGTCATCCAATGAGAATGTGGGGTCAACCCGAGAGTTCGGTATCAAGGTATCGTCCAATCAGAGCGTGGGACTTGGCACATCTTTGTGGGAATGTATGGGTGTCACGTGCTGTCAAAGCAAAAGACAGGCGTACAAAGGTAAAAATCGTAAAATCGTAACACAAAATCTTGAAATGGGGTGGCAAATCTATCTCTATCAGGGTTGGGGTCGGGGTCGGGGTTGGTGTAATTTGGGGCGTTTGAATCCAAACAGCCAATTTTCGAGATTGAAGCATCATGCCAGTTCCACTTGAAACTGATGCAACATGGGAAGCCGGGGGAATCACCTTTAGAGTCACCTTGGTGACTTTCTTCTTGTGGCTCGGCCCTGATATTGGAGGAGGCGTCAGCTCCTGGGGCTTGCTGGCTGCTGCTGGCCAGGGAGTTGACGTGGCCTTGGCTCGATCATCAACATCCCAGATACATTTTACCTTGACCCGGTTGCATGAAACACAAGCCGTCCTCGTGCCTTTCATGCAAATATACCTTGGCCATTGTTCGAAGCAGCGTCAGCAACACTAAAGATGCCAAAGGGATGTCAGAAACTGTTTGGAACAAACATCAACTTACCTGTTCCCTCGTACGAGGCTTTGTCTTGGCTGCAACCTTCACCTTCTTCACTGGCATTTCCTCCAAGACTGAATCTCGGCATTGTCTCTTCAACCTCTTGGACCCCGAACTCAGCTCTGGTATTTCCTGCACCTCCATATCCCTCTCATCACACTCCTCCGACTCCAACATCTCCTCCCTCTCATCAGCCCCCACCTTCACAGTATCGTCGATCATCAAAACATCCTCCTCCTCCTCCTCTTTAACCTTTCCCTTTCCCTTTCCCTTCTCCTTCTTCTTCTCTTGGCCCTTCTCCTTCTTCTTCTCTTTACCCTTCACTTTCTCCTCCTCTTTCTCTTCCTCTTTCTCCTCCTCCTTGTCCTCCTTGTCCTCTTTGTCCTTCTCATCCTTGTCCTCCCCCTCCTTCTCGGTCATCTCCTTCTCAGTCACCTTCTCCTTGCCCTTCCCCTTCTTCTTGCCCTCCTTGTTCGATGGAGGTGGTCTACTTGTCATCATCAAGAATGTTTAAGGCTGTTGGACTAAGTTGATGTCGGTGTCAGTATCAATAATCGGAGGTTCATGTTAATTGCCAAGAATACAATCAGTAATGTCCTGAAAACATATAAATATGGGAATAAAGGCACTGACTGAACTTGTTTGTCCACCATCCATACCTCAGCCCCTTGTACTCTGGTGTGCGCCATCCATCATAATTTGGCTCATCGATGATCTGGGAATCGTATCTGGTGATCTTCTCCCATTGAGGGAGGACCTTTGGAGGGTTGTAATTGTCGCGATATTGCCAGGCTGCACTCAGAATAAGTCTCGGGGTGTGCACCTTGATCCCCTTCGAAGTGGCATCCTGATGCAGCTCCATAACCTTACTGCTATTTGCGGAACTTAGGGCACATGTGAAATTTTTCAAAAAAACACATATTTGGTAAATCTACAATAACTCCCTTAGTTTTCAACTTTTTATTGCAAACATAGATTCCATTGTAATCTCCTTCAAAATCCACATTCAACCCTCTATTCAGATTTTTATTATACCTATTATTTCTTTTTTTTGAAATAGGGGCATCTTGGCATGCAAAACTCGAATAGACACCTCAGATTGCCCACAGAAATTCCAGAAAAATTCTATGCTGTATCTATGGCATATTTCTAATCAACAGTATATTTTATTTTATTTTTATTGAAAATACACAGTACCTCATTAAAATACAATAACTCACAGAATGACACAGACAATAAATAATAAAATAAAACACACCATTGACCAGAAATATGCGATAGATACAACATGGAATTTTTCTGGAATTTCTACAGGCAATCTGAGATGTCTATTCAAGTTTTGCATGCCAAGATGCCCCTATTTCAAAAAAAAAAAAAAATAAGTATAATAAAAATCTGAATAGAGGGTTGAATGTGGATTTTGAAGGAGATTACAATGGAATCTATGTTTGCAATAAAAGGTTGAAAACTGAGGGAGTTATTGTAGATTTACCAAATATGTGTTTTTTTGAAAAAATTTCACATGTGCCCTAAGTTCCGCAAATAGCAGTAAACTATTTCCATTAATTTTAAGTCAAATGCTAGTATATATATACATGCAGTAGCACTCACTACGTCTTTCATGATCTTGAGCATGAAATGCTCGCATCGAGCTTGGTTTGCTTCCCATTTCAACAACGGCAAAGCTTCGGCCACATGTGCATGAAGTTCATAGATTTCTGCTTGATACTCAATGGGCACAGGTGATTGAGTCATTGTAGAGGCTGTAAGAAAGGCTGGAGATGTGTAAAGACTTGCAAAAATGTTAGGGAATTCACCGAAAAAATCTCCAAAGTGTTTTTTGATTTGGCCAAACTTGCACAAGCACAGCACACATCATCAGCATTCTTCATCAGCATTCCTCGCATTCAATTCATCTCTCATGGCTCAATCCAAAGGTGAGCTACTACACCTTCTACCCCATGCAGATGTCTTTTTAATGAAGTCATAATATAGTAAACATGAGGCATATGCAGTCCTTTAGTACTAGTTTGTCACTCCGGGATGACTCTGGTTTTTAGAGCCCACTGTGTTGAAAACTCTCAAGGATTTGCCACCCTTGACTGGTATGTGATATTTCATAAGTTGAGAATTCCGCTGAATCATCATCAATCAGGAAAGTCCTTCTTCTCTTTTGAAAGCCCCAATGTGGGCCAATCAACATCAACATTGAAGCTTGAAGGAGTCAAAGAGGCTGACACGGAAGTGAAGGTTAAGATCCACGCAGTCGCAGGACCTTCAAAGATGGGGGCTAGTTGGCCAAGCAGTGAGTTACATTGTAGAGGTCTGACAACGCTCTGAGTACGTATCATCAATATATCACAGATACTCATGAACCTGACACGTCCCATTTCCTTGTACTCGAAACCGACATAACCCGACATCACCTGCTGTACCCGACGTATACCGTCTACCAACGGCCGATCGTATACCAACACCGATGGCTCATATCACCCAAAACGATCACACGTGACACCTCGGACTCCCATACCGACATTGGACTTATACCCCCTGTCCTCTTTGGACATAGGTTCTTTATTTTCCATCTTTTTCGTTATATCTTTTCCTCTCCATTCCCGTTCCTTCGTTGCCTTGCAACTCCCATCTTCTCCTTCCCATTTCATACTTCCTTTGTAGTTACTATCGGCCAAAGTAACTTATACCAAAGTAGCACCCTTGACAGATTTCTATAAAACGGTGACCGACAACCATATAATAATAACAATCCAGTTCCTCCCTCTTGATCTCTCAGAATTGTTCAGAGCCCCTTAGAACCTCTCGTCATCGTAACCCATAGACTTTCCATCTTTATCTTACCATTTTATCTTGTTTTATCATTACCCACTTGTCGTACCCGACCCAACCCGCCATACCTGACGTCGTCGGTACCGTCGGCTTCCTTATTTTCTTACCTGTTATCGTCGTATTAGACAGCGGCTTTATTCATATTCTCTTACTACCAATTTTACTATGACTCACGACACTGATTACCCTGGTCACTTTCACACTGACACCCCCTTGGTTGGGATCTTTATTCTGAAGCCACCCCGAACACGCCTTTACAACATGATGCCAGCATAACTTTCATCTTCGTGTTTGATATCTCTCTAGGATCAGCATTTGAAAACTTTCAAATGTTGAGTAGACATGGCAATCAGGACGATGCCAACACCATCACCAACACCAGGGCTGATACCACAGTCAGGCCGAATGCCAACACCAACACTGAGGCCAATGCTGATACCAATAGATACCAATGTCAATTCCACCTCTGTTTCTGAACCTGATACCCCCACTGACACTGAGAAATGTAAGTTCCTAGTATTGATTTGAACATATACACTCATTTCCAGTTATCATCAAGCCCCTTCTCCATTACAACATGCCTGAACAAGTAAGGAGAAACAAAAATCTCAGGATGCTGGACTCTATCAACAACGGCCAAGCAAGAAACAGAAGAAACTGAGGTATGGAACATTGATTCACCAGTACCCTTCAAGACATCGGCTTTGGATCAAACATGAAGAAGAAAACATCAAGAATGATTTTCGGTCATGTGTGGTGGAAGCAGCAAGGCTTAAGATGGTAGTTGACAAGAACATGGAGACCATCCTGAGCCTTGACAAGGCAATTCACCAATTGCAAAGTTGAAGGTAGTTGGAACATCAATGTAATTTTTATTGATTGACATGTGTAGAAAAACAAAATTGTGAAAGTCTGGGTGAAAATCAAGGTAACAGACTGATCAATATTGATCACTGGTAATGTTGGCCCAGCGGTCCAAGACAAATATCACCCACCCCTCCAAATGTCGGCCCAGAGGTCTGAGATGAGTGACAGTCATCCCCCCAAATGTTGGCCCAATGGTCTGAGACGAGGGTCACCCACCCCTCCAAATATCAGCCCAGCAGTCTGAGACGAGTGACATTCATCCCAGCCAATGTCGGCCCAGTGGTCTGACACGAGTGACATTCATCCCAGCCAATGTCAGCCCAGCAGTCTGAGACGAGGGTCAATCAACCTAGCCAATGTCAGCCCATCAGTCTCAGATGGATTACAATAGGCTGGCTCTACACTTGGCCCACCTGTCTCACATGGCATATATTACACTCCTGGGTTGCCCCATCAAGTACCTAACAATAGTAATTTCTCAGCCCATCTTGGCTGGCCCGTCTCACACCTAACATTGTCAACCTTAGTTGACTGGTCACACTCGGGATAAGTCATGTCATGGTCTGGGTATGCGGGGTAGTTCCTCATCCCTTCAACTAAGTGCATCCCCGACTGGGTTGACTTGGCCTGGTATGTGGCAGACATTGACAATCTGGCAGGCAAGGACGCCATCTTGCCAGCATGCGTGTGTTGCATTGCAGTCTGTGCTGAGTAGGACATCACACAGAGCCCGGCAGTCTGTTTTGACCTCAACTGGGAATCCCCAAATGATGTCATCGAACTTGTCCAGTGCGAATTTGAGTGCGGCGAACTCCAGCATGAACAGCTTGTAATGTTCCTCTGCTGCAGATGTGCGTTTTGACACATAGGCTATGGGGTGTAGCTCTGTAATCACCTTGCCACCTGGACATGTCACTGTTATTCTTTGTGAGAGGACTGCGCTGAAACCCTCCTTGCATCCAATCCATTGGATGTGACTATGAATGGTGTGCCATCAAAGTGTGGCACGGCAAGGATGGGGCTGGATGTGAGCACACCTTTCAGGTCAAGGAAACATTTTTGGTGTTTCTCAGTCCATCTGTCAGCGAGCGTGGCATTCCATAGTGCTGATCAGTATGCCGATTTCCCTGTGTTTTTAGGTATGTTCACCAAGTGGAGCAGGTCCGAGAGAGGTTGTGCAAGCCTAGCATAGCCTTGTATTAGTGTTGCCGCGACTTGACTAGTCGTAGTCACAACTATGTAGTCATGACTACAGCCAAACTATATACACATAAATTGATGTAGTCAAAGTCAAAGTCACGACTTCGACTAGTCAAGCCACGACTTCGACTAATATATCAACTATGGACCAGTCAGTCCACTAGTAAAAAGAATATATATTAAAATAAATTTAAATATTATAAAAATAAAATAAGAGTAGGGGGAGGGGGAGGGGAAACAGAGAGGAGGGAGGGAGGGGAAATGGAGAGGAGGGGTGGGGATGAGGTGAGGGTGAGGGGATAAGACGACGGCGGGTACCCACTACATTCCATCCTAAGTACCTTGCGAACAATGGGGGTGCGTCAATTGACGCACTCCGTGTTTTCGTGAGGTTGGATGGGGCTGGGGAGTTTCCATGGACATTCACGCATGCTCACTACCTTGCAAACAACAGGGGCACGTCAGTTGACGCGCTCCGTGTTTTCACAAGGTTGGATGGCGCTGGGGACGTCCCATGGGCATCTGCCTCGTTTCTGTCATCCGTTGCCTGTCCCCGTTCCCATGCTCACTGTCCTCGTTGTCGCCATTCTCATTGTCCCCGTTGCCATTGTTCTTCTTGTCCCATTCTCGCCATCATTGTGTTCGTCATCGTTCTTGTCTTCGTTTACCCCATCGTCGTCATTCCTGTCACCCTTGTTCTTGCTGTCATGGTTGGCCTGGGTTGTCCCCATTCTCGGCTGCATCCCATCTGCTTGTTGCTGTTGCCGTGTTTGCATTCGTTTGGCACAAGGGTGTGGGAAAAAAACCTAAAAGTGTTTATTTAAGTAGTTAGTAGAAACCTGAATTACACTTACCTTGGGTGCTACGTGTAATTATTGCATTGTGTTTGTTCCAGCTGACCGAACAAGGTCACATGGTCCATGCATGGCGAGAAAGGTATATAAGCCACCCCCAAACTCTTTCTCAAGCCATTTAAATTTATGGGTTATAAATAAATCTATAAAATTATAAAATTATTACAGTACCGACTACAGTCAGCTAAGTCAGCTCGACTACGGCTTGCCAGATTGGCATAGTCAAAGTCGAGTTGATTGGATAGTTGTAGTCGAGTCGGAGGTCGACTTGGCTAATATCAGCTATGACTACAAATTCAAGTCGACTGCTAGTTGTAGTCGCAGCAACACTAATTTTATTCCATTGTCACAATCTGTCCCAGTAATTGGTCAAGTAGTGCTGCTCCAGCAACTTGGGAAGATGCAATACACATGCTGGAAGTTGCAACTTCCAAACTGGATACTCTTCAGCTTAAAAGAGAGCTCACCGATTCCAAATTTTGGGAGGCCAAACTGCAGGCCAAACTTTGCAACATGAAGGCAAAGCAAGCCAAGAAGGATCTTCAAATTGCTGAAATATATGTTTCTCATCTTCATTGGCTCATAAATAAGGCCAGTCATAAGGATGTCCTGCCACCTGAAAATATGGTGCCTAATCTGGCACACATAGTTGTAAATTCAGACGGTGGTCAGTCATTTTTTTAAATTATGAAGACTACACTATTGTTGACAGCATTTTACAGTTGTGATTGTGTAGACATGCAGGATGGACAGCTTGCCATATGTCTGGATTGAACACTATCCCTTGTAATCATAGTGAATTGTCTCAATTGCCTGCTGGAAAATATGGTCATGACCACAGAGTTGCCCAACAAAATCCAGAGATGTTGCCACTGTTAAGATGCTCTCAAAACATCTCACACATACTTGTGGACTAATAGTCACTGTGCATCAGACCCTCAATCGTGTTCCTGGTGAATCCCGACACTCAACACATCAACTCTGCTTACTGTAACCGGTGGACCAGCACTGTGGTCGATGTCATGGTGACTGTACTCGAAGCCTATGAGACATGTAGTGCTGAGCATTGAGGGGAAGTGTTTTTTCTCCCTTCCTCCCCTGGTGGTGCTGGTGGTAGTGAGGATGTGGAATAGGATGATGATTTTGTGAGGAGATTGCCTTGTCAACCAACCTGATTGAGTGGCAGTAGAACACTGTGGTGGAAATCTGGCACGTGAGCTGGAAGCTGCCAAGAGGGTGTTGCACAATGAGGCAGGCCATGGATTTGGAGGTCGTGAAGAGGAGGTCATGTCCTCATTTGCTCGTGTCCAGTTTCGGCAACTCCCATTTTTCAAACTCACCACACTCTCATGACAACTTCCACCCTGCAACTAATAAGACAAAGGTCCAGTAAGTCAGATACTTTACCCCCCTTAGCCTTTTCCTCACCCTACTACAGGCCTGAAAAATGAAGGTAAGAACAGAAAGATCATGATATCATTGTATCGACCAAGGCCGATTCCACAACAACGGCAAGTATAGTGTCGTTGTCCAGAAGAATGGGAAACCACACGGCAATGTTTTGGTGACGACAGTGGTCAATTCGAGCATGGACAGCAGGGAGAATGTGATCGAGAGGCTCTGTGGGGATGCTAAAAAGCGAGGCTACTTGTAATTATCCTGACAACAACGCCTCATTTCTTTTCAAATCATTATCTTCAACTGCACTCAAAAGAACCGAAATGTTGCACAATAAATGACACAAGGCCTCAACATCAACAAAAGCAACAGTGTACTATTGAATGTTGCATGAAAAATACAAATCGACTCATACAGACATTTACCACCGTTCAGATGTGCTTAAACTCATCAGTCCATGCACCCTCCCACACGTAGACCCAGACAAATACTCCTCACAAGGTGTGCGTTGATGTACAGGATGAGTATTGTTTTTGATGGGCTGTACACCAGCCATTGCAGATCAGGTGGGGAGCAAAGTCCTCTATGCCCACAAGGAGGGGAGGAAACTTGAATGGAGAACAGTTGGGTGGATGGTGCATAGAAATGAGTTGGGGGATGGACATGGGATCAAGTACTTGGAGTCTGATAACAAGTTTCATGGTATCTGTAGATGCAGTCTTGAGGACTTGTGCAATCGCCTGCCAGCAAGTGAGCAAAGGTTATAGAAAGGGCTGGCACCTACTTCATGCACCATCACCCTCACCATTCATCCTGCTTGCTGGGGACCTCCATGCCCTGTGAGTCACTACTGTTATCATTGTCGTCCTCTGGGTCGACATGGTGCTGGTGCCCCAAGGCAGCGGCTGCAAGAAAAACTGCCAGCACCATCACCCTCGCCATTCATCCTGCTCGCTGGGGACCTCCATGCCCTGTGAGTCACTACTGTTATCATTGTCGTCCTCTGGGTCGACATGGTGCTGGTGCCCCAAGGCAGCGGCTGCAAAAAAAACTGCCAGTGAAAGCGGATGGTGGAGGAGTACTGGGAAAATGGTGGTGGGTTGGACTCAGAAGCAACATGTAGCAGGAGAAAGACAGTGATATGAGACTGCTGCGCTGAGTGAGGGCATGGGTGCCAGCAGAGTGCCAGTGAGCCAGAAACTGGCAAGTTTGAGTCCGAGTTGGGTGTGAGTGCACAACAAGGCAACTTCAAACTTTGAATAATTTGGCAAAAGATACAAGACTGCACCTGACAGCCATGGTGGAGCCTGAGGCTTGAGGTTGAGAATGGGGACTCGGAGTCACTGTGGGGTGACACTCGTGAAAGCAACCTTTAGGGTGCCATATAGCACAATTGTTGTCCATACTAGTAGAGAGGATTATGTAGGTGCAACCAAAGCTTTGTGGCACTATGAAGTGCTGTGTAGGAAGGCTGTTGCTATAAGTGCTATAGTACTATTATGGAAATGCCGATTTACTATAACCCAAAATCAGGTTTTGCTGATGTGGGGATCCCTAGGGATTGGCCCTCATGATCCTTAGGGATGGCTAGGGATCCCTAGGGATGAGCCCTGGGGATCCTTAGGGATGGGTAGGGATCCCTAGGGATGGGCCCTGGGGATCCTTAGGGATGGGTATCCCTAGGGATGGGCCCCAGGGATCCCTAGGGATGGGCCCCGGGGATCCCTAGGGATGGGTAGGGATGGGCCCCAGGGATCCCTAGGGATGGGCTAGGGATCCCTAGGGATGGCCTGGGGATCCCTGGGGATGGCTAGGGATCCCTGGGGATGGCTAGGGATCCCTAGGGATGGGCTAGGGATCCCTAGGGATGGGCTAGGGATCCCTAGGGATGGGCTAGGGATCCCTAGGGATGGCTAGGGATCCCTAGGGATGGGCTAGGGATCCCTAGGGATGGGCTAGGGATCCCTAGGGATGGCTAGGGATCCCTAGGGATGGCTAGGGATCCCTAGGGATGGGCTAGGGATCCCTAGGGATAGGCTAAAAACCCTGGGGATTTCAGTGTGAATTGTACTTTTGTCCAGAAAAATGCCTCATAGACATGTCCTCTATTAGGGGTTTTGTATTCATAGCACCTCCTCCGATATCGTGTACCAAGTTATATATTACCTTTGAATGTAATGACATGCACATTTTTTTTGTCATGGTAAACAAATCGAGCTTGTCCGGATTGAGAATAAGGCTGTCTGTCACCTTGCACATCCGTGCCATGGTGAATTGACAAATCAGTAAGGTAGGGCCAACCTCACGTGTATGTGACACAATGTGATGTGTGTGTGACACCAATGTGATTGTGCCCCGGAACAAGGACAGAATAGCGAGGAAGCAGCGCACGTATACCTCATGTCTCTACTACCACACGCATCAGTAAAATTACAAGTCCTTTATGAGCCCTTTATCACACTTTACCCTTTTCAGAAATCCTTTAACCTTTATCTTGTAAGTTTTTTATGCTTTTCTATCATTTTTTCGGTTCTTGTGATATTATAAAATCCCTTGTTGCCTTTTGGTCCTTATAAAATTATTACATAGCTTTTTTCACCTTTTTGTTGAGAATGTGCTGACAAGGACAATGCGGTTGGATGCGGTCGGCAGTATAGTTCGTCTGGACGTATAAAAATGATGGTTGATTGCTGATGTCATGTCAACGGCATGGTGAGTAATTGGGGCCTGACCTTGGCGACTAATGCTTCCTTTTGCTCTCCTTTGGCAGCAGCCAAGGCTCGCTGCAGAACATAGTCTGAAAAGGTAAGTAAAGTACAAGACAAAGAGATCACAACCCAAAAATGTACTCACAAACTGGCCCTTCATCATGGTGGCAATTGGGCTGAGGCCATCCTGCTTAGGTGCCATGAGTTCGTCAATAAGAATCCGTCGATTTTCTGCGTTGACATTGAGGAGGGCTTTCTCGCAGATGTTGGACGCAAACTTATGCTGAGCCATATGTAGAAACTGCCCCTGCAGCTTGTAAAGGACTAAAGCCCGGTCTTGCGGCTTACCATGCTCGAGGATGAACTGCATCATGTAGTTCTGAAATATCATTAGAACAACTATTCCATGATGGTAGATGTCATCCTTACCCCAAACTGGTCTTGCATGAGATGAACGCTATATCTATGCAGCTCATCCAATAAAGGACGTGCTTGTTCATCTGGGAGGTGCTCAAAGCACCTCTGCAGGACACGGCAACCATATGGATGCATTGCTAAATCATAAATATTGCCTCAAAAAGTGTTCACAAATGCAAGGCGGTCAGGTGACACTCGCTGGATGAGTTCTTGGCAAAAGTCAAAACGAGGTTGATCTAACCAAGTAGATTGCTCTTACATGATTCCCATTGGCATCTTTGACGCATTTGAGTATGTGAGGGTTAAGTTCCTTCACAAAAGTACTCTGCTGGTGCGGTGAAAGGGTGCACCACGGTAACGTGAACAGAATCAAATACCAACTCTACCACGGTGCTGTACAAATTCTGAGGGGTTCAATCTCAATCCAAAAGGTTAGTAAAAATACACAGAGGTGCTCTGAATAGCTGCGATGATGTTTCCGATGTGCGCGATGTGTGCGATGTGCGCAGCGTGTGCGAAACAGTCGGCGATGTTTTCGGCGTAAACGTAGCACTTTGTAGAAGGAACGCAAAGTTTAAATAGAGCAGTGCGGAACTATCGCATGGACAGCGCAGTAAAGATGTGATATGATAGACTGGAATTGGGGGTATACAAGACGTCTCCCTAGTGTGTAAACTATAGGGGGTATTTATATGATAGGGGTTGCTATGGTGTAGCTATTATGAAAATAAGAAAACACAAGCTAGCTACATGTGAAATGAAGGCGAAGCAATGGTGCAATAGGGTCAACAAGTGAGGCGAGATGAGTAGCATATAAAGTATTTGAAAAATAGAGTATTTGGAAAAATACCACTAGCAGTGCGAAACAGTGCGATAAATCCGTTATTTGACAACCGGTTAAAGCGCAGCCGTGTGAAGGGTCTACACAGGTTCGGGTGATGTCAGAGATGGGCCGAGTTGAGTGGTTAAACATTTGAAAAAGGTAGAAAACCGGTGCGATGTTCATCGGAGCAGTGCGAAGTGCGGGCGATGAAAATGAGAGAAACGCGAAGTTGTACAGTGAAGCGCAGTGCGGCGACGAGTGTAGGGCATAGGTAGGATGCATAGAAGTGTGTCTGAAGTGTTTCGAAGTTAGAATAGGTCAAATAGAATATTTACGAGGTCAGAGCATGCAGCTGCGTATCAGCGGCAAAATGCATTCCACAGCCTTGCAAAACCATCAGAACTGGCAAAATTCAAAAGAAATGGATTGGTCTTTTCACCTTCTGAACAACGTGACATCCATACATTTGAAGCGAGAGGGGAAGAATATGACCCTCCATTGCATTGGCTAAGACAGTTTTCTGAACCTGTGTTCCGTGTTCAAACAGTTTTTGCATGACCTGCAAGGAAATTGAAGCTCGATCCAGATGCAGTAGTAGATAGATATCTTAACCCATGCATATTCTTTTGTTGTCAATAGTGGGAGGTAAGAAACGATCCACATCTGCCACATTTGCCACATTGTTACCCACATCATGCCACTGAGAACTTCTATTCCTTCCCATAAAATGCCCCACCATTTCATTTCTGGCGATGAACAAAGCCCTAAGTTCATTCCAGCTCATTAACAACCCTGTTGGTTCGGGTATAGTTAGTGTTGCCTCAAACTGGCTGGTCAGGAAAAGCTGATCCCGGTTCTGAACTTTTGATGCACAACCAGGATCAGCTTTTCCTGACCAGCCGGTTTGAGGCAACACTAGGTATAGTAAAGTAAGCCCGAATGCACCTTTACACCATACCTCGCCACTCTGAATAGAGTGTATAACATCATTTGTCCATTCCAGCAATGGTTCGACTAGTCTTGATCTCAAATGGTTCGTGACAGGCTTGGGGGGAAATGGGGAAAAGCTGTGAAGTAGATAACAGCCTCCACAGTAGCATCCCGCTTCCCTTTAATTTTGTAGGTGGGAGACCAGATGTCTTCATGGAGTCTGGATATTGCAAGGAGTTTAGATCAGTCATGTCTGGATCTTGTCTCTGCAAAGATAGCATCAGGCTGAGAAAAGATGTTAGACGGAAATTTAATTATGGAAAGGAGTGTCAGACCTTTGGTAGCCTGAGGCTGGCCATATACTTTGAAGAAAATGTGCAAAGTCCTTTTGCCCTCAACCTTAAATCCATCTTCGCTTTATCTATGTTGCAAAGGACAGGTGGACCATAAATTAGAAGGTGACCTCGTGTGAATGGTGGTCAGCTTATTTGCTGACATAAAAGGCTTGGAATGCATCAAGTGTATTGTGGAATGTGAAGTTCTGGGGAAGGAAATCATTTCCAAATATGCCAAGGAGGTGTGTGTTATGAACAACACAATCAAGGTGGATTACTGATGTGTAAGGGGCACCAGCTCAGGTGAAATCAGGCTTCACCATCCACATGCCTGTCAGTGGACAAGGAGCATTACCAATTGTTGAGAACCAGTGGACCAAGGCACAAGGGTATGTAACCCTCCGATGCATAAAAGAAAAGAGCAAGAGAATGCATGCAGCATGTAGTCCCCGAAATCCGTCTTGATCTTGATCCTCCTCGATCAAGATGCAATCATACCTGCCTGGACCATGATGCCATGAAGGAACTGCACGAATTCGCTCTTGGTGCATTCCCCCAATGCCACACAAATCACTGGGTGCATAGAACATTGCAACAGCTGAGTGATAGACAAAACCATGCCCAGTTCCATACCATGGGATCCATCATCGTGGCTCTTTTGATCATACAGGAACTGCCGTATAAGTTCTTGGAGGTTATTTTGTCCAATATATTTGCCAAGTGCATCCACATTTCAGGGATATTTACGCACTAATATATGTAAGAATGTAACTGTGGACCAAAAGAGAAATACTAACCATAGCATTTTGCTAGCGTCACTTGTGCAAGAGCTGGTAGGCATTCAACAGCTTCACAGTCATCATTATTCACAATTTTGGTTGTTTTTTCTTGGGGTAATTGGTGAGGTACTCGTAATGCAGATCCATTCAACATTCCACGAGCAGTGAAGTCCACTCTTGTGGCTGCAAATTTATCAAGTCTTTGATTCGTCAAGAGCATCTGTCCAAGTGCATTGTGATGGCTCGATCGTCACCAAGGTTTCTTAACTGCCTTGATATGTTTGGATTCAGTTATTGAAGAGCAGAGGCCGTTAGGTGCTCCAAACATTTGGATGAGTTTGAGGTAATGACCAGCAGAATGTTGGCAGGGAAGTGAAAAATCCTCTCGGACACCAGTGGTGCGAAATATCTCTCGATCTCGATGAAAATGTGCAACGGCATCACTAATTGCCACCAGGGTGTCATGACTGAATGCCGAACAAGATAGCAAAAATCAAGAAAGACACTTATTGCCTGAATCATTTGATCTGGCACATGACCAACAATTGCTGGAAGGTAGACCTGACGACACATCAGCATATGCAACAGAAATTCATTGCAAATAGCTGCTAACCTTCATCAAAGCCTTTGAATCATCCCCTGTCCACTGTTTGAATTCACGACCTTCAGGGAAATGCCGTAAACCTGGAAAGGATGGTGCAGATGCAATTCTAAAATATGTATTAATGTCAATGTTATACCTACAGTATTCAATCCCAACACACCGTCGGTCGATGTCTGCCAGTACTCGAGCAGCTTCTGCAGGAGTATATGATGCATGGATATATGCCTACCAAATGATCTTTGAATGTTCCCTTTATGAGTTGATGAAGAATATCTGGTGATAGCAGTTCGTGGATATCAGCACAGGGAAACACAGCAGTAAAGGGCTACAAATATGTTAGTTATCATGAAACTGATTCAAAAAGTATTTAGTTACAATAATATCTCCGATGATGCTGTAATTATCCCAAAGCTCCTTCATACTGCAAGCAGCAAGAAGGGCATCAGTATGTTGATGTGAACACCGAACAGAAGGCAAGTCCAAATTGTTTGGTAGAGATGTACACCTAATGAGCGTGAGCACTTGCGACTTTGAATTTACCAGAAATGAAAACAAACCGTGGACACCAGCCTTGTACAATACAAGCAAGGAGCACCTGTTCTTGATAATCAGCGATGTATGGTCCTATACCATAAATAGTCCATTGATAATGACCATCTGCACACCGTGTCACTTGGGGAGTTGTCATATGTGGTTGTAAGGATGAAAGTATATGAGTGACGGATGCATGGAAGACTTGAGGCCTGAATTTTCGAAACTTGGCATTTTCTTTGTGTTCCCATGAAGCTGGCCCAATCATCATCTCAGATGTAAACTCTGTTGGATATGTATCTGCTTACCTTTAGGAATTGATAAAAAGCCAATCAGCGTAACAGCATTTTGGTGTGCGTGACGAACATCATTTTGGACATTTCTGACTGATGCATATAACAGATAGTATTTGTTATTGCCTGTCGCCACAGACACTGTAGTCTTGTTGCTTCCAAGAACTATAGGTGCAAACATAGCACCATGAGTGTTCTTGTCCTTTGAAATTTTGTCCTATATAGGATTGATAGCATTTGTGGTAAAAGTTGTCAGAGTAAATGTACTTACTGCTTGCTGCCAGGCCCAATTTCGAGACATAAGATCAGTGTATTGTTGTTTATTATCTTTGTCGAAGACTTGTTTGGGAGCATAATCAAACTTGCCAGCAAAATCCGGATTTGCAATCTGCTGTTCCATGACAAGAAGTGGATCTCGGAACCACACATCATATGAAGCCATTTTCCATGACGGTGCATTTTCAGGATCTGGGTTGTCACCGTTGAAAGCGACAGAAAACGATTGCCAGGGTATCTCCCCCTGCTTTATCACATCTACAGTCCTATAGAGATCTTCGTGGCCTGAGATGGGGGGATCTGAATCAGGATAACCAGCAGCCAGATGTTGTGCTAGTTTGTCAAGTCTAGCACTGGGCATTTCGTCATTGACATACAGAAATTTGGCAAATTCAAACTCTGCCCGGTTCTCAAAAGGATAAAATGTATCCGGACTTTCTTGCTGAGGTGGAGGCATGCCCGGTGGAAGATAATTGCCATGCATATCACAAGGTGTACTGTCGAGTAATGGGTGATATTGGATATTGAAATGTTTTTGGGGATCATTGGGAGGGGGCAGTTGTGCTGGGTCGCTGGCTTCAGATGGTAAAAGGGAAGATGAACATGAGGGTAACATCCCTGATTCTGAGTTGTCCAGGATGTAAGGCTGCAGTTCGGGGATTCTGCCATACTGTGATGACATGAGTGACAGGGAACATGATGTAGGTAATGGTACCTCTGGGTCTAACTCATGTAAAACACCATTTAGGTCTGTACCTGTTTGAGTATGCGCAGGGCCAGCCTTCGAAAATGTAGGATGAACAGCATTGACATGCTGTCTGAGCCCATAAGAGGATTTACAAGCCTTCTGACAGCGTGCGTGGGGGCACAAAAACACAGCCGGTTTGAAAGGTTTGTGCAAGGGGCCCATTCCAGTGCATCCAAAGTTCAAGTTGAGAGACGGAGGAGTCAACATAGAGGCATTACAAATTTGGCAGCTTGAAAGAGCACTGCCAATGTACCTGAAATTAATTAAAATGGCAGCATAAGTTGCCTGACTTGTAAATTTTTTTGAAGTTGAACTTACCTGGATTCTCCCACATCATGGCTCCCCCCACAGCAGTACCCCCGCTTCCTCAGCAGCTAGGAATGAAACTTTGTGCCTCTCGTGCTGCTCACCCTGGTGCTCCAGACCAGAAAAAGACCAAGAGGCCATCCACAGTCATTGCTGCCAAGAAAAAGGAAAAAGAGGATGCGAAAACTGCAAAGATTGCCGCTCAGGCAGCTGCCATACAGGGCGTGGCCACATTAGGGGATAAAATGAATCAAGACGATATTGCCTCAGACCTGATAGCAAATCATCCACCCATCATCAACAAGAAAAAGGCTGCGCAACAACCCACAATAACTACAGGGGAAAAAGCCAGTAAGCGCTTGTTGTTAATAAAGATTCAGTGAACCTGCTGGATGAATGTTCCAAAAAAGGAGGAATGGAGCCAGCCGACCTTGCTAACAAGGATCTCAAGAATGCGGGGAAAGGTGAGAACATAGGTTCATCATCAAACTGTTAGATTATAAAGAATAAGTTTACTCATTTTATGTCACGAAGTGAAAGGGGGGCACAAGGAAATGCAGGAAGAAACCAAACTCACCGACCAAAGCCCCAAGAGTGGGGGAAAGGGAACGAGTGACTCTCGAAAGAAGAAGACTGAACTGTGGGAGAATGTGATGGCACAAAGGAAAACAACAGATGGACCCCTTAAAGGTACCGAACCATTGACAGGTCCTGAACCTGCAGGCAGCTTGAAGTGGAAGGGCACAGCCACATCTGATGGGTAAGCCTTAATGATAACTTGAAGTCTCAAGCTATTGATGAAATCTCACTGCTGGCTGAATTTATTTCTGCGGCAACGACCTGCTATCAGACATATGCAGAAGAAGAGCAAGGCTACAGTGATTGGTGGACTTTGTAGTGACTGGTTCACGCATCAAGAATGGTGCAAACTCCTCAGTGCCCTCACTGAACTCCAGCCAATCTTCTGAGACTCGTGCAAGTGCCGGTCACAACACTAGCTTTGCGTCTAGCAACACTACAGTTCCTGGTACCCCAGGCGAAGATGATGATAGCAACTTAGGCAATGCACTCCATGATCTCAGCGATGAGGACGACTTGCAGGAGAAGCAACATGCATTGACAACGGTGATACGCAGCTGCATGCTCTGACCTCGTAAATATTCTATTTGACCTATTCTAACTTCGAAACACTTCAGACACACTTCTATGCATCCTACCTATGCCCTACACTCGTCGCCGCACTGCGCTTCACTGTACAACTTCGCGTTTCTCTCATTTTCATCGCCCGCACTTCGCACTGCTCTGACGAACATCGCACCGGTTTTCTACCTTTTTCAAATGTTTAACCGCTCAACTCGGCTCATCTCTGACATCACCCGAACCTGTGTAGACCCTTCGCATGGCTGCGCTTTAACCGGTTGTCAAATAACAGATTTATCGCACTGTTTCGCACTGCTAGGGGTATTTTTCCGAATACTCTATCTTTCAAATACTTTATATGCTACTCATCTCACCTCACTTGTTGACCCTATTGCACCATTGCTTCGCCTTCATTTCACATGTAGCTAGCTTGTGTTTTCTTATTTTCATAATAGCTACACCATAGCAACCCCTATCATATAAATACTCCCTGTACTTAGCATACCAGGAGAGGAATACCACCCCTTTCGTCCCAGCTCCTTTCCGAGTACATCTCAGAGTCTCCCTTCGTCTTTGATTGCTGCGCTTTTGCTCTGCGCTTCTTCCTACTTCGCTGTTATCGCACGTGTCGCATCGCAACTATCACACGCTCACCGTACTTCATCACAAGATCGCACTACTTTATTCTTACTTCGCACACTTTGGAAGTGTTTCCTGTATTGTTTCGCACATTTGTAGCTAGTATCTCCCCCCTTTTACCATTAGGATTGAGATTGAACCCCTCAGAACCCATACAGCACCATGGTAGAGTTGGTGTATTATTCCCTTTGCATTACTGTGGTGCACCCTTTCAATGGACACCAAGCCTACTCGTTACTGGGGAGATAAGCAAAACATGATTTACTATAAAAATGTATTATTTCTGCTGACCATGACATTTAGGTTCAATTGCTGGTCAAGGTGTCTGATACTGAATATGCGCCTAGTGGCACCCGTGCTTCTCGTGGTCAATCCACGAAAGATGAGATTACTGCAAATGATTTACCAGTCTCTCGTTGCAGTGATTTCCATGGACGCATGATTCCCTACCTGCGTGACTATACCGGTACCTTGGGCCCATGGGAACATCCAACGGATGGAGATATTTGTTACTACTTTGGACGGAGTTACCCTGATCTACATTCTCAGCTTGCAGGTGACTTGTTCATAGTTATTTCGAAATTGGTAAGCTTTCTATTCCATGATTCATCCATTCTGACCTCAGTTGTCCAGGTGGATGATCGCCTTGCTGAATGGCGCAACCACTTTGCTTCCACTGCCATGATGACACTTGAGAAATTATTTGATCAATATGAGATCCACATCCCTGAAGAACGTGCCATGTATGCGACCTGGATGTCGGGTGAAAACTACAAGAACTGTCCCTTTTATTATAAGGAGTACGAAGATGGAAAGCCGCCTGTTGTACATATTAATTTCTTCCCTTCTGAAAGCTGACAAGATTTCTTTTTATAGGGGATTTTTCAATCATATATTGTATCCGTTACGCTCTCTACACATTACACGGCGATTGCAAATCTTCCACAAGAGAAACATGCAGAAGGCCGACCGATTGGTGCACTTATCCTCACCTTGCAAGTGGTGCGTGTACATACAATTTCTGACATTTAATGCTGACTATCAAGTTAGGTCAAGTGTGCACTCTTATTCTGGAAAAACAGCACAAAGGAAGTCCCTTGTGGCCCAGCAGGTTACTTTTCCAAGACTAATTGGGCTGACCATGTTGAACAACGTGAAGGAAAAGATATACTTGTCAAAACTTCATCTCAACTCCTCACAGTGATTGGAAAGCTCAAGGACAAGCAATGGGAAAAAATTATTGAGGCGGCTATGGTACATGTAAAAGGTGGGAAACCCAGCATCGCTGCATCAGAAGTTATCATCATTCCATCATCTGACTTCAACCTGTACGATGCAGACAAGGACCTCAATTCGGAGCATGAGACGTACTTGGAACATGAAGCACACTCGGAGCATGAGACGCAATCTAACCATGATATGTTGGATTAAACGCTGTGAGTAATTTCTTATAAAGTTCGTTGAGATCTGATCTGACTACTAGTAGTGCAGCAACCGATGCACCCCAGCAATGTTGAAACTCCCAAGAAATCGTGCACCTTTTCTGTCGTTTTATTACTTTTCCACTGCTTTTCACTTGCCCGTACCTTCTCGTAAACTAGTATCCCTTTTTGTTTACCCTGTCATAGTTGAAAAACTCGCAAAGACTTTTTATTGCTTTATTGCAACTTTTTAAAGTCAACAAGCCTTTTACAGGTAAATGGACCTGCCTTGGAAAAGCTGTTTCCCCTTTTCGCCTTTAGCCCTTTTAAAAGGTCGAAAGGGCTTAAAAGGATACCTGTGATTTTACTGATGCGCTATCCCTTGCCGTTGATGCATATATACAATTCTACAGTTTTTTCTCCCTCTCTTCCCTCTCCATGTCCATCAAAAGTGACTCAGGAAGAACTCTGTGGCCCCAGTATTTCTTGTTGGCCCAGGCAGCCTGTCTGCCATCAAGGCCTCTTTGATATGCATCAATAAACCTCCTGCACCATCTTGAGTAGCTAATAAAAGTGATTAGCTTGTGTTCAGTGTAAATATGAAGCCATCTCACCACCGGATCTGCTCTAGAGAAACTGAATCTAGGGCGGCTACCATATTTCTCTCCAGGTCCTCAACTTTGGATGATGGCGGATTGAGCCGATATATGCGCTTCGCATGTCCCCAGCACTGCTTGATGGGATTAAGCTCACAGTGGAACTTAGGTAAGAAGTGGACATCAAATCCACGCTTCTCACACTTCAGTTCCAGGAGCGACTTCACGTTATGGAAATCTGGCTCATTATAGAGCATCCATCAACAACAGCAGTTGGTCGCTTTTGGGTCACATTTGAATTTTGGGCATTCAGCCCTCACCTTCGACACATCTCTGTAGCCACGCTCCTGCAAGATCACAGCAATTCCCTTGAAGACTCCGGCACGTGGATGACCCTCAGGGAAGTATAGTTCCTGCATCTGACCGTCCTTGAGTGTTGTGCTACTCATTTTGATTTTAGTCTTCAAGGGTTTCCCATCTGGTCCATAAATAATCTTGCCGTCATCTGTTCGAGCTGTAATTTCAACTCCCCAGTTACTCCCCTCCCTTGGAATATTCTTGGGCATCCTCCGGACTGAAAGTGCACCATTGGGACGTTTTCGGTGAGTCTTCACATTATCATACATGAAGACATGGGTTTCGTCGGGGTAATCTTGTTGCAGAATATCCATAGCAACATTGACTTGCGCAAGCACATCATCGTGGTTGAAGTATCCTTCACGGTTTTTTCCAGGTCGAAAGATTACCCTTGCTGATCTTTCCCCATCTTTTGAGCGTAGCCATCCATACTCCGCTGATACAAAATCAGCAACCATAAGCGAAGCTCCCTCTCCTTTGGCATATGGCATCGGTGAGGTGTCAACTTTCACCCATTGCGATGTCTGGCGGTCATGAGCATAAAATATAGATTCATCGTGGAACCACACCACAATCCACTTTCCTGGATACCGATGTAGTGATTGCAGCCGTTGTAGGCGCGAATCGGGGTGTGCAAGTCCTTGTCTGTGGGGTCAGAACCCAAAACTCACTTGTTTATATCTATGTACAGGGAACACTATATAGCTACTGTATAGTATCTATAAAGGGACTGTACTGAATAATGGTGAAATATGAAAGGAAAGGAGTGTAAAGAGAGGGGATATGAAGGGAAGGGGAGGAGGAATATAAATGATAGTAGGAGAATAGGGAATGTAAAGGAAAGTATGAGAATCGGTGTCCACACACATGTGGACCTCTACACCGAGTTGAAAATTCTTCTTCGATGTTATCACATGTCCAAGCTTGCATGGCTGGCTCGAGTTTGATCCAGGCTGGAATGAAGGTATTTTGCTGGTACTCCACTACATCTTCCCTCTCATGGCCATCCGCATAGAGTCCTTTATGAGTCTTGACCCAGCAGTATCCTAGGCAACGTATCCATCGTTTGGCCATGGCTTGTGAAATTGTTTTGGTGAGCCTGTGTTTTTTCTGAACTTCGAGGTCACAGAGGAATGTGACAATGTCGGCAGCTTTGACATACTTTCCAATACTTTGCAGGTGCAGCTTGATGTCATTTGCAAGCTCATCATCGGTGTCTACCTTTGACCTTGTGGTTCTATATGGATTTTCGGGTACCTTCCAGGACAAGACATATGATTTTGTGCGTTTCCGTAAGCGCCGTGCCCACCACACTCTTTTTCCATTCTCCCCTTTTCTAACTTTCCATGACCCTATTGCCACTGCCGCCTGCTTTGAAGCACTCATCCACTGACCCTGAACTTGTGATTCAGGTTTGTGTACAGATTTAGGAACATGGCCATGGACTCAAGGTGCTTCCTTGTCCAACGATCAAAATCACTATCCTGGTATCCATGGCTCTTTCCCTTCCCCCTCTGTGGCTCAAGCAGTGCAGTGAGCTGCTTCAGTGCTGCTGCTGCCTGTTCTTCAGTTGGTGGCTTCCTCTCCTCCCAGCTCATGCCCCCCAACCTCATGTCCACGTCATCCTCAGGCTCAGGCTCTTCACCAGATGAGGAGGAGGACGAGGAGGAAGTTTTCTCCTCTGGCTCTGGTTCAAGCATGTTTTCTCCTGCTTCCTCGTCAATCTCGGCACCATCTGTCTCGAAGATTTCATTCTCATCAATTGATGTGGTTTCGGGAAGTGGTGGGAATAGTGTTGCCTCAAACCGGCTGGTCAGGAAAAGCTGATCCCAGTTCTGAACTTTTGATGCACAACCAGGATCAGCTTTTCCTGACCAGCCGGTTTGAGGCAACACTAGGTTGGAATCCATTGGTGTCATTAGAGACAGTGTGTGGGAAAGGACTTTGATGGCATGGAATAGACAGGGGTTCTGGCTGCGGGTGGGTTTTCTCTGGAGTTATAGGCCTTTCGTCAGTAGCAGACAATAATTTGGATGAGCTTTTCGGTGGAGGGGCCTATAAGCTTGTGGTGAAAAAACAAATAAGTTTATGCATTTCACATCCATACATTCTCCTTTCCCTCTTTTGCAAGTTATGTCTGCTTTGTATTGGCATGTGCATAAGAGCCAAGGTTCTTGAGGTTACAGATCGCACGCTTGGGCATTTTTTTGAAGCCTGTAAGTGTGAAAATGACTAATATCCAACTTAATTTTCTTAATCACACTTTATTTAGGCAAATTTTCAAAAATCTGCTTGCACAGATCTCTTAACAGCTACTAAATAAAGGTTTTTGTGCAGCTCAATTTATCAATTTTGCCAGATAGCAAGTGCCATTAAGAAATCAGCCGAAATGTAACACTTTTTGTCACCTTTGTCACATGACATTAGCGAATTGTGCATGAGCCCTACCTTAGTGATCTCAAAGCGTGTGCCCTGCAGTATGGGACAATGGCTGGGAGATGGAAGATATCTGTTTTGCACTCTCTGTCTCTTGCTCCAGTGTCGACTGCTAGTGTATTGCATGGGTACCAGGTATTTTTGGCTGTGCCCATACCCGCACCCGTTGTACCCATGGGTACAAAACCTGCGGGTTTTACCCATCATTTTAAGCCTCAGTGATACGCACTGTACGATCCTGGCCTCCGATTCAATATATCTCACGATTCTATGCGATTCACATCAATCCGACACTCTTCGACCTTGCGATCAAGTCGCGACTATTGCGATCATCTGCGACTTCGGAGTTCTTTAGTTATCGCATTTCGAAGTATTTCCTTTGTTTTCTTTGTTCTACTTTCTTATGCATCGTCCCCTATACTCTTCCTTTATGATACATATGCCCCTCTCTCTGATATCCCCATATAGTATACTCTTTCATCCCTCTTCCTTTGTCCTTACAGCTTATATACCTGCATGTATGAGCCACTAGACAGAGAACACAGAGAACCCCCAGACAATCCACATACACCGTCCTTCCCCCTTCGTCTCAGAGCTTATCCTTAGTCCTAGACCCAGTCCCTTCACTTTATATTACCTTCTCTCACTGTCCGACCCTTCCATTTCACTGCGACTTTCTTATTTTTATCGCACCTCTTCGATTTTTATCACAACTCTCTTATTTTTATCGCACCACTTCGACTTTTATCGCAGCATTTATATTGAGTGTCTCACACCCTTCTCTTCCTTTACTTTCCTCTTCTATCCTATTGTAGGCTTTCCGAAACTTCCTTGCACCTTTCTTAGCAGTTCCTAGTTAGATTCCCTTCTTACTACCCCCACCTGCGCATCATTTTGGAGCCCACCGCGAGGCAGTTGTTCATTTTGGATTTTCGCCTACCTAGCCTTCCTTGCCTTGTTGTTTTCCTCCTTTCTACCGCTGCGATTTCTATTCCGACAATTTCTTTTGATTTTACAACCATACTATTGACATCTCCGACATTTTTGACTACAGAATCGACATCTCTCTCATCTCCAACCTCAGCAATTGTTCGCATCGATTCTATTCCTTATCCCACAGCTCTCTACAACCCTCCGACACCATTTGACCATGGACGACTTGTATATGCCCACCCGACGTGAACCAAGTGCACCTGCCTTCGATCCACAGCAACCACGACATCTCCGACGTTATTTTGATGATCTAGACCATTTGTTTTCAATCTACAAAGTGTCCGATGACCAGGAGAGGATATTCTATGCCCAACACTACGTTGATATCGATACCCATGATCTCTGGACATATATTGCTCAAGAACATCCTGGATGTAGCTATTCTGATTTTGTCGCTGTTATTTTCCGATATTATCCTGAAGCAGATGATGAGCGACGATGGTCCATTGCAGATATGGAGAATCTTGTCTCCCAGCAGTCTCACCTCGACATTTGCGACATTTTTGACCTAGGATCATATTATCGCTCATTCCTGACTATCTCTGCATTCCTTGTTCAAAAGGGCCGTATCTCCACATCAGAACAGAGTCAAGCATTTATTCGAGGCTTCTCAGCACCCCTTTGGATCGATATCCTGTCGCGTCTCCAGATCAAGTTCCCCGACCACTTCCCAGATGATCCCTATGTCCTCGACGACATTCGTGACGCTGCGACTTTTGTACTTCATTATGCGAAAGCAAATCGAACTGTGGCTACATCTGCGACATTCTCAGCTCCTCCGACTTCGCATTGCACCTCCGACTCACCTCCTACATTGTCCACCTCATTGTCCAACTTCGAATCTGTTCTAGAGGATCTTACACATGCAATAGTCGATCGTATAAAGCACTCTGACCCACAGCCCATTATCGCAACCTTCGCCACTCAGTCAGAGCCTCCACAAGCCCCTTGCACCTTCGCACAGTCTCCGACAGCCCCACAGACGACTGCACAACGAATATTCGAGATAGAGCAAGAGATAGCCATGTTACGAGGTCACAGCACCCTCAGAGACGATATCTCCGATACTGGAGCATGCAGCGAACAGTCTGCGACACCATTAGGGCCCTCAGACGACCAGACAGAGCCAGAGACAACAGCTGCGACATTTTATTCTGAGGATCCATTGCCTTGTGATCCACCTGCGACTTTTCCGATATCTGCGACTTTTTCTCTATCTGCAACATCTCCGACTTCTACATCGCCATCCTATGCTATTCCATCACATATACAGTCACCATTGATCGCATCTACATCGCCTAGTCATCCACTGCTTCTACAGCCACTCACATCATCCCAGTCTACAGATATTGCACCCCCTTCGAATATGTCTTTGCCCATTGACCCAGCTGCATCTGCGAACCATTCCCCTGCGATTTCTTCATCACTGCACAGTCGCCAATCGATTTCGTCGCCTAGAACACCCAAGAATTCCAAGTCTGCTCCCACTGCGTTGCACCTATTGGTGCCTACTTTGTCTATCATCTCTACACATACTGCGTCACTTAGTCCTTCGATTTTATGCTCAAGCCCTACGATTCCCACCTCTCATACCTCGATTTTATTGCATGCCTCGCCAAAGACTTCGCACTCCATTGCCACAGTCGCATTTTATCAGTCTTCACCCCTAGTCAACCATTCGACTTCGTATCCAACTTCGCACCACTCCCCGATACTTCGCACTGCTTCTAGAGTCGTTTCAGGTCCCAGAGACACCCCCTCTCTCGTCCGACGCCACCATCCGGTCCTTGCGACCAAATGTGAGGTTGGAGAACCTCCACCAATAGCGCATTTGTCTGGATCGGTCTCAGCTTTTGTTTTGCCCCTAGAATACGTCGCAGCATTATCATGATTGGTCTCAGCCCCTCCAAAGTAATCACAGTCCATCACTTCGTCGCCTCCAGCCCTCTCATCATCGCCTCAGTCGTCTCCATCACTATCACAATCTCTGACCTCGTATCTGCACCAGAAATTATTATTGTGGTCATCTATCGTTTCCATACTCTCCGAACTCATTTTCAGCATCATTACCAGCCCCTACATGTCGACTTCAAGCTGCGATTCTGCGATTTCCTAGTGCGATTCTGCGATTTATGCGAAACAAGATGTTGGCAAACCACCTCCATGCCCTAGACATCCTGCGATTTTTTCGATTCAAACATCATTCCATCGACATGCTCAGCCTTCTACTATGCCATATGCCACCATGCGACTCCATTCTCGACTCTTATGCCTTCGATTTTGGTCCTCATCTTCACATTTATAGTCCTAGACCTTCAATCTCGAACTTGCGACTTTTAGATTGGCATGCAAGATGCATAGCTTCACCATGCGATTTTTATCGGACAGTTCCTTCGATTTCATCGACTATTTTGTTCAGGAGTCCACCCAGCACTTCCAGTCCGATTTTTGCGATTTGTCCTTGCGATTTCTTCAATCCTGCGACTTTACGAGATCTCTAGCCAGGTTTGACTGAGGACAGTCAAAATTTCAGTGGAGAGTGAGATGATACGCACTGTACGATCCTGGCCTCCGATTCAATATATCTCACGATTCTATGCGATTCACATCAATCCGACACTCTTCGACCTTGCGATCAAGTCGCGACTATTGCGATCATCTGCGACTTCGGAGTTCTTTAGTTATCGCATTTCGAAGTATTTCCTTTGTTTTCTTTGTTCTACTTTCTTATGCATCGTCCCCTATACTCTTCCTTTATGATACATATGCCCCTCTCTCTGATATCCCCATATAGTATACTCTTTCATCCCTCTTCCTTTGTCCTTACAGCTTATATACCTGCATGTATGAGCCACTAGACAGAGAACACAGAGAACCCCCAGACAATCCACATACACCGTCCTTCCCCCTTCGTCTCAGAGCTTATCCTTAGTCCTAGACCCAGTCCCTTCACTTTATATTACCTTCTCTCACTGTCCGACCCTTCCATTTCACTGCGACTTTCTTATTTTTATCGCACCTCTTCGATTTTTATCACAACTCTCTTATTTTTATCGCACCACTTCGACTTTTATCGCAGCATTTATATTGAGTGTCTCACACCCTTCTCTTCCTTTACTTTCCTCTTCTATCCTAGTGTAGGCTTTCCGAAACTTCCTCACACCTTTCTTAGCAGTTCCTAGTTAGATTCCCTTCTTACTACCCCCACCTGCGCATCATCGGATCGTCCAAAACAGTCAAGTATTGAGCTAGATATGCTCAAAATACTCCAATAAGGTATTTTGATCATATCTAGCTCAATACTTGACCGTTTTGGATGATCCAGGGCTTGAAAAAAAGCTGGCGGGTCCAGGAATCTGTACCCATACCTGTGGAAAACCCCGCAGGTTTACCCGTACCCGTGCAATACACTATCGACCGCTGGCAGGCAATCTTTGATGAGCATGGCATTGTAAATAGGCTTCCTTCACCCCTGGTCAGCCAGCTTCGTATCTTGTCTTGCACACTGCTCGCAGCCTGTTAATCATTGTATGAAGAAGAATCAGACCTCTATCTCAATGAAATCGTGACATGGCTTGCTTTAGAGCATGATATTGTGATTTCTCCCTCCACACTCTTGCACAATCTGTCTGAAGCTGGTCTTACATGAAAAATTCTGCACAAAATGGCTCTTGAACAAGATGAGCAACTCAGACAGGATTGGTGAGACTCATTGCAAGATGACTTCCAAGGTGATGGTTTGGAATTCATAGCTATGGATGAATCAAGTAAAAATGAGCACTTGTATGCTTGGTGCTATGGACGATTGTTGAGGGGGGAGCCAGCTCACTTAACCAATGTTTTTGTGCATGGTGATCAGTATTCTCTGGTTGCTGCTGTAATGCGTAGTTCGGGTCTAGTACTGGAGAGGGATACTAGATAAATGTCAGCTAATAAGTGACAGAGGCATAGTCAGTGAGTCCTAGTCAATAGTGGAAGAAATCCAAAGATAAATAGGATAGTTCCTGATGAAGTCCAATGACATCTGAAGTAATCCAATGTCAGGTTGGAGTCAGGTTTGTGATCAACAAATGTTATGGTGTTGAAACAAGTTGGGAAACGGTGGAGAACATGAAGAGATGATTAACTGAAGTGTTATCAAGTGAAGGGAAGTATACGTCTAGAGAAACTAAAGAGAGTGACACTAAGGCTTGGGGTATCTGTACTACTGTCTTACTGACTACAAGACCTTTTATACTATGATTGTTTGGGTGTGATGTTGATCAGAATCAATGCAAGTAGGGCTCCGAGTGCACAGGCATGTGAGTCCGATGTATATTGCAGGCACTGTGTGATCGGACAGAGAGGGGTTGTCATTCAATTGTGAGTTCGGTTCCAGGTTTGTTTGGAATTGGCTGGTACTTGGTGTAGAGGTCTGACAATGTTCTGAGTATGTATCATCAATATATCATGTATACTCACAAACCCAACACCTCCCACTTCCTCGTACTCCAAACCGACGTAACCTGACATAACCCGCTGTACCTGAGGTATATGTCTACTGACAGCCAATCTTATACCGACACCGCTGACTCATCTCACCCAAAACAATCACACATGACACCTCAGATTCCTATACTGACATTGGACTCGCCCAAACTGTATACCCCTGTCCTCTTTGGACATAGGTCTTTATTTTACATCTTTTTCATTATATCTTTTCCTCTCCATTCTCTGTTCCTTCATTGCCTTGCAACTCCCATCTTCTCCTTCCCATTTTGTACCTCCTTTGTAGTCTACTATCAGCTGAAGTAACCTATACCAAAGTAGCACACCCTTGACCTTCTATAAAATGGTGACCGACAGCTGTATTAAAACAACAATCCAGTTCCCCCTCTCTATCTCTCTCAGAATTGATTGTTATCAATGAGGATGTTGAATGGCATAAGGTCATTGTGGGATAAACAGATCTGTGGACCGGACTGCCTGCCCAAATTCCTCGAGACGGGCATGCTCAAGTACCTGAGTATTCGTAGAGGTAACAATATAGATCAGATTTGGTTTTGAACGGGCACACTGGGTTCAACATGATCCGAAAGCACCGAAATTGCCCTCCACAGATTGAGGAGCCATGGAAGGGGCGCGGGGATGGATTGTAATTGGTCAAAACATTTCTTCAAATCAGATGCGCAGTGAAAATTCTTCATCCGACATGATCATGAGAGCCGCTCCCCTGGTACATGAGTCATGACGATAAACACGCCCGTAGGGACTGGGATGGCGTCGATCACATAGGGAATTGGAATGGTGGTGTTTGGCAACCAAGCGCATCACATCAGCCTCTGGCATGTAAACATGTAGGTGTTGCATACATATTGAAGGGTAAGCAAAAAGATGGAGGCAAGAGGGTGGACCTGTGCAGGTGAAGGCCGATGCGTATCAAAGCATTGTAGGTTGCCAGGCACACGGCAGATGGAAGAAGAAGCCACAAATTGAGCAACACGTACATGCGGCTTGTTGGTAATGTTGAAATCACAGAAGTACAGCGGATTAGTGAAGTGCAGGGGTTTACCCTCAATGTATAATGCATTTGATTTGGTATTTTTATTACATGATGAATTCTTGGAAAAGTGATGATGTTTTTACATAATGAGGTGAATATAATACATATCTACAAGTTTTATTATCCAGGGGTACAAAAATTCTCAATGTAATCATATCTAATTCTGCTTTTAAAGCCCAGGGGTACAAAATACCCCTGAAAACTCAGACTATTTGAGGTTTGAGGGGTATTTTGTGCCCCTGAGCTTTAAAAGCAGAATTAGATATGATTACATATACCCCTGGATAATAAAACTTGTAGATATGTATTATATTCACCTCATTATGTAAAAACATCATCACTTTTCCAAGAATTCATCATGTAATAAAAATACCAAATCAAATGCATTATACATTGAGGGTAAACCCCTGCACTTCACTACAGCAGATGAGCACTGAGCGCTGAGCATTGAGCACTAGTTTTGTTGTCACTGGGTTACAAACCGCAAGCATGCAGTGACAACCTTCCACCCCCGACATCCACACCGGACGCAAGTGGGTGGGCAGAAGAAGCAGAAGGGAGGCTGCAACTGCACTTACATATTCAAGTTAAGTTATAAGGTGTGGGCTTCCAATCACGTGAATCTGAATCTGATGTGACTCAGTAAAAACGAAAAATCAAGTCAAGTCAGGTAAAATTCTCAAAAATGACTTTCCCGACTTTGGGTTAACTTTAGATGCCACAATACTAGCAAAAAATAATTGGCGTGCAACAATAAACAAAAGAAAGTGGGGAGTCGTCATCAGCCAAACAACCTCTTCCTGATAGCAGCCCACGCCCTCTTGCGTTCCTCGATAGCACCGCCGGCGCCAAGCACGGATTTATTCTCTATGGCTCGGCGGCCCAAGTAGGGTATAACCTGTATATCGGCGTTTCAACAAAGCAAAAAGAGTTTTTTTCAATCAAGCTCTCTACTCGAGCTCTTGGGGGGCACACACCTCAGACAAGGCGCCGTACGGTACATATCTGTTGTTACCAGGGGGGGGGGATCAGTGAGATGAGGAACTTGCCCGGGGGGCGGGGGAGGAAAAGAAAACGCACTTGAGGACAAAAGGCGACCTGCACCTCGTTTTGCCCACCAAATAATCTGTCAACGCATCACTCATGCCTGTTTTTCAAATGAGCAATAAAAAAAAACAGAGAGCACCATCCAGGTCGAAAGAAGGCCAACTAGGGTGGTACCCACCATACAACTGTCCCACCGTGACCCTCTCCGTCACCGCATCTCCAATCTGCACCACTACGTCACCCCCACTCTCACCCTCCCGACCACCTTCACCAGTCTTGCTAGCCAGCCCACATGCGACCAGCTCATCCAGCACAACGTTACAGCTCGTCCAATTATGCGTTCCAAAAAGCACCCCAATGGTGGGCAGCGGCAGTGGCGACAACCGTTTCGTCATACTCGCGGGCAAGTCTTGGGAGGTCGACTCAGAAACTATGTCGTCCCTGACCGCGCGCACGAGGACCCTAGCACATTCATTATAGCACGCATCGGTCTCTTCCTTGGTGGACCACACCGGCGGCGGCGGCGGGGACGTGTCATGGGGTGAGATCGACGGCGAGCAGGAATGCGTCGTAGTCGCCTGGTGGGTGGCGACCTCGAGTGAGTGGTACGCTCCACGTACAAGTTTCACTCCCAGTGCGTAATGGTTTGCCTTGGCATCGAGGATGGATTGGGTAAGATACGCTGGGGTCCTGGTATGTAAAGTGAATGGGATGATCATAAAAAGGAATGGAAGAACGAGAACACCACCTTCTCAGATACGCCTGAAACGTCACATACACCAACGGCTGGATGCTGTTGTTTGTTTGATTACGATCCAAACTATCAGGCAGTTTGTTGAATTGTTGCATAAGCGAGAGGGTCAACGCGTCGATGGCAGGCTGATACCAACTGCCTCGAATTAGGAAGTGTCAGCGGGTAACGAATGGAGAGAATGTGGAAGACACACCTGTGTTCGGCATCGACGACGACCTTGATGCCCCTCTCTGCAGCACGCGTGCAAATCCTGATAAGATCCACATGGAGGTCCTTCAGCGCACTCACGTCCGCCTGAGTCAATTCCCGAACCGTACTTGCGTTCCTGGCAGGGTCGTCGCCATGAACGTGAAGGACGTCTAAATCGTGAGGTGTAGGACAGCCAGGGAATGTAATGTCCTTGGTACGCGTCTTGAGGATGTGTGTGGATAGGGTTGCGAGGGCATTGGCATCTGGAAGAAGGGCTGTCTGGCGGATGCAAAAAAAAAAACAAAAAAAATGAGTAGAATCAACGAGGAAAAGGGCGGTCAGGAACTCACCATCTTGATGGCAACCCAAGTCTTGCGGCTTCTCTCAGCCCTCGAAGCAGCAAGCCCGTCTTCAAAGTCTGCGGCAACGTCGATAGAGCGGATCATCTCGTCCACGATGCGTTTGTGCGCGGCGGTGGTGGGGGTGCGTGAAGGAGACGTCGCCCCAGATGCATCTAACGCGTCTACCTCGACGGAGTAGGCGAATATTGCACCCTTGTTCTCGTTGCGAAGGCGGAGGAGAAGTGGGAGGGTTTGCTGTGCGGTGTCTCCGCCTACGAACTTGGGAAAGGCGAAATGAGAAAGTACACAAGTGGTTGTGAGTAATTAGTTCACCTGAGAGAAAAAAGTGGCGCGGACGAGGGCGTCAGTGAGCTGCCTGGCACCGGGTAAGGTCCGGAGCACGGCCAGGATGTTTGGTGCGTTGTCGACGAGGAGGGGGACCGAGCACATGGAGTAGACGGCGTAGGTGCGAATAAGAGATGCTAGGGGTATTGATGGGTCCTGTGGGATGCGACGGCGGAGGGGTGGATGCTTGAGGGAAGCGAGGTCATCGGCGTGGATGGCGGGGAGCGCGAGGGTGAGCATGGCGATGGAGAATGCTGCACCAGATGCTAGGGCGGCATTGCGAAAGTGATTAGATTTCTGTCCTTGGTTGCGAAAAGGTATTCTGAGGGTATAACGGTGAAGGAACATTGGAAGAGTGGGAGGCGCATGTTGGAGTTAAAAGTATGGGTGGAACTAGCTTTTGAGATAAGATTAGATTAGAGTTGTTGAGAAGTTTTTCGCTGGCATTACATAAGAACCGATGTCAAAACGCAAACAACCTCAAGACGACTCGGGCTCGGAGAGCGACGTCGTAGGTGGTCTCTGTCTGTTTCGGGGTTGATAACGAGCGATGGCAGAACCTTGTTGACGTCGATTTCGAGTTTTTCGACCCAAACCCAGCGGTGGACTACCACGCACTGAAACGACTGCTCACGCAGCTGTTCCAGTTCGATGCCGAGCTTTTCCATCTGCACGATCTCGTAGAGTTGATACTCAGTCAGCCGACGGTTGGGACGACTATCAAGACGGAGGGGATCGAGAGCGATCCGTATGCGTTTCTGACCGTGCTCAACATGACTGTGCATCAGGTGTGCGTTCTTATGTATTATATTGGTGGTAACTAACTGGGACACAGAACCACCCGTCGATAAGAGCGCTGACTGCGTACGCACTCGAGAAAACGAGTTCCGATCCTGGCTTTCACGCTGCTCTGGAATCGCTACTCGGTCCCGCAACACTCGGTGCTAACGCCAACCACGTGGGCCTTGTGTTGTGTGAACGACTGATCAACATGCCTGTCCAGGTTGTTCCTCCGATGTACCGGATGCTAGCTGACGAGCTCAAGTGGGCCATCGACGATGTGCGTGCTCTTTTGTTTATTGAATTGGTGTTGTTGTTATGTAATACGGGATTGCAGGAGGAGCCGTACAGGTTTGAGTACCTGTTGTTTGTGTCCCGCATATACCGGCTGAGTGCGGAGGAAGCGGCGGAGATGGGCAGCCAACGGGTACCCAAACGGGCACGACAACCGGCGGAGGCAATACGAGGCCCTGTGGAGTGCTCGTTCCATGGGGAGGACGAGTGTATCCTGCAGGTGCGTGTCACGATCGATCTGAAACTGATCGGAACTGAAATAGCGAATATATAAAGGTTGGTACGCACAGTGTGACGTACGAGTTCAGCGGGAGTGGTGTGCGGGACACGGACGGGATTGGTGTTGATACGGGGGGACGGCTTGTGCTTGTGCGAGGAGAGGTGTTGACTGAGCTTGTGAGTAAGCTGGCGGAGAGATTCGGTGCATAGATACCGATCAACACGGGATGATGCACACAACGCTTCGAAACACGATCACATGGCTATTTCCAAATATGGAATTAACGCTCATCGCCCCTTTCCTTGTTTTTCGATGGTTATATATGTCTGGCCTCCAATTTCCGCTCTCCCCCCAAATGAACGCCTCTACCTCTTTCCTCCCCGACGTACAGCTATCCAACTCTTTCTTCCACCGCCTCAAATCCAACTTTATTCGCTCCAGCACCCTTCCTCCCCGCCCATCCCCCTATCGCATCCATCACCGCTACTCCCCCTCTCCCAGTCTCTCCTCTCTCCCCTCAGACACAGACCCGTCCTCTCCAACAACTCCCCTCAGCAACGTATTCTCTCCCACCACCTCCTGCGCAGATCCTGACCTCGACAATGATCTCTTCCACCAGGACATCCACATCATCCGTCACAGCCATTCCCTCCCTTGGCTCAGATCAAAACCACCCCCTCTCCACGATCTTGACAACCTCCACCCAGACCCGTCCGATGCCATCCCTGACTCTCCTACCCTCCCTGCCTCACTAGCTCTCCCAGAGCCAGAGCCCCTCAGTCAACTGCACGAACCCGATCCCACTCCAGTGCCCACACCCGCACACTCCCCTTCGCCTCCACCGCTGGCACCCAGACCGCTCCCTACCCTCCACATCCCTCCAGCACCATCCTACCCACCACCCGTCCCACTCGTGCACCGCACCCTGCCCGCAAACGATACCGATTCCAGATGGGACGGTGAAACGATCGTCGGCGACCCCGACGCCGCACTCCCATCCTACGAGGAGCTCCAGCACGAGTTTCAGCAGGAGCAGGAACAGGCACAAGCGCAGGAATACCAGCCCGAGCCCGAGCCCGAGCCTGAGCACCACGCCGCAGAGCCAGACTGGACACTCCACCTCTCCCGCCGCCACCGTCGCCCACTTCCACTCCGCCCAGACACGCTCGCCCCACACTCACGCTCTGCACCCAACACCGCCGTACGCACAGACTGGACCCTCGAGCTCCCCGTCTCATCACGACCGCCCACTCCTGTCCCTCCTATCCCTGCAACCGCCACCGCCGCCGCCACCGCCATCCCTACTGAGTCTACCCTACCAAAATACTCTGCACGGTCGCAGTGCCCCTCCTCGTGGTTCCACTCCCCACCCTACCCCCTCTACTCTAGTAGCCCGTCTCTCACAAAGATAAAGAAAACAAAGAGCGCCCAAGCACTCCTCCCTCTACCCCCCACCCTCACTCGCGTACTTCAACCTAACGTCCACACACGCCATCACCGCACATAATAGTATTCTAATTCCAAATGCCATCCTTCGCCTTGTTCAATATTCGCTTTGTTTTTTTTTGGGCCGCTACCTTGACGGTCGCATGTCTGTTGTGTGTACCGTAATCCCTCCCCTCCGCCCTAATTCGTAAATTCAGTAATTCCAATAATCCGTAATTCCTCCTCTTATTACTGCCTGCCTCCTTCACCATGCACATATACGTTATGAAACCAATCATCCTATATTTCGTACATACTTGTCTTCTTGTTTTTCTTTTTGCAATCATTGGTTTTCCTACAGCACATAACTGACCTGCATATATACGTATACTTGTTTTGCGACGACATAAATCTAGCTGAATTTCCCATCACAAAAAAAAGGTGATCATCGATCATATGTTTGTCAGAAAATCATAACAGTTGTTTTTCTCCATCAATACGCATGTGATGGGAGGTTATATAAACTGAAACATTGAAACGTTAACGGTACCGGTGCTAGCTGTTGAGGTTCAACCGGTGAGTTTTTCCCTCGTCGTGAAGGGATACTAATGTGATTAGAGCCTCCGCCAACGGTGAGCCATGGCCAGCACTAGTCTAATCAAGTATGTATATCCATCCAAAACGCCAAAGTACTTATGATCGTCACTTTTTGGGTCCCTGACTTCAAGTTTAGGCCATCAAGCCCCTGGATGCTCGTTGCAGGTACAGCAAGTACCAAGGTAGGCACGGAGGAAAAAAGGAACTATATTTTAAAATTCAAACACTATATTGCGTACGTACTTCGTGGTTCAATCATTGTACTGTGTACAGGTACGCGTAGGTTTGAAACCTCTGGCATGATTGACATATGCTCTTAAGTTCATTGTCATTGTCAGGAGAGTTAACGTAATATTTAGGCAGCAACAAGGGCTCTTCCCTAGGGAATCAAAGTGCCAGAGTGGACCCTACCGGTGCATAAGCGATAAATTTATATGCAACACTTTAATTTTTCCACAACTGGAGGGGGGCTGGGACCTGTAAGGGTTTCCCGTAAACCCGTAAAGTTTACGGAAATTGAACTTGAATGGGGATTCGGACCAATTTGCAACCACCCCTCACCAAACTTGACACTCGCTAGTAATACTAACCAATTCCAGTACAAAAAAAACTCGCGAATGTCGAGTGGAACGTCGTCACATATCCACTGCCAACCCTCTCCACGCCAACCATTACACTTTCGAGATCGAAACCAAAATCTATGTAAATAACTTGGTCTCCTTCAGTTACTAATTGCATGTTCATACACTACTCTGAAGGAACTGCAAAAACTCCGTCCAGTGTTGTGTACCTTGCCGCGAGTCACCGCCAAATATCCGAGTACCAAGAAGCGCTTCCTTCTTTTTCGTGTGAGAGAGAGAATACACCGGCTATATCATCTATCTCACTTGGTATCACCGCAGTGCCCGCATTGAACGACTGGTAGACGGATGTCCCCCTCCTCCTCCTCCTCCTGATCCCCCAACGCCCCCCCGCCCTTTTTTTTTTGGCCGTTTTGGCCGAATTCACCCTTGGGGATACCATGAGGGGACCTGTGACATGCCTTGTGATCGGCCACCGGCTACCGGTTAGCGAGAGATCTTCAGGTCCATTACACTGTTTAACCGTCGCTTCAACGATTCGCGGAAAGCAAAACAAGGGAGTGAAACACTGTTACCACACGCCCAGGCGGCCCACTGGCAGCTGCCAATATTAGTGCTAACACGAAGGGCCGTCTCCCGGTGAGCACGGTTTAAATTAGCAACAGTACCGTATACGCTTAGCCCTGGTAGCTTGTGACTACCCCAGATGATATGCAATGGAGCAATCGATTTCCTGGATGCGGTCTACTTGGCGTCGGTTACTACGGTAAGGTTCCGGTGTCCACGTGGTGAATCAATGAAAAACAAGTATGTTTACGTAATAGCTATACACAAGAGTGACCAGACATCGACAAATCGACGCCTCTCGGGTCTATTACTAGGGAAAGACCAAAAAAAGAGGACCTTGGTCCGTACTGTACCCATTGATTGGTCCACCGTTGGACGGGACGTCAAAACACAATAACTAAAGCTAGTCCCCCAAAAGTCCTTCCAAAACGATGACCGTTTGCGTCCAATGTTGATTGCCGGCTGTTGAAGAAAGGCATGCGTATTATATTTTTGCCAACATGCAAAGGCTCGTACGTCCTTCCTTAATCTCGGCTGAGATTTTACGCGTGTCTTCGATGTCTTAGTATAATGGTAAACTTCCTTCCATAATTAGCCACAAGTTTCTGCAATCATTTGATAGGTGTGCTCGTTTGTCGCGTACGCGCGCGGCTATCGTCATCTATGCGAAATGGAACAGGCTACGAGAAATCCTATACTCTCTTCTAGTCGAATTGAAATTCGTCCTTTGTTCTTCTTGCGTTGACTTCCACCGTGGTGTACCTCGCCGGACTACTTGTATCGACAAAAAAAGAAGAGAAGGAGAACAATCCTACAGCCTAACCGGTGGACAACGAAGCCTTCGTTCGCTTCACTAGTACTCCGAATTCAGGGGAACAATATTTGTCTGCATACATGTCAGATATATGTCGATTGTACCGTAAGTTACACAGTATGGATGGAGTCCCTTGTTCTTTTCGTTCTACGAGGGAATTCCGAAAATGCAACCAGAAATAGCCATATATCTACCGAATGCAGGAATTCCTTTGATGAGATCTATGGTTACTCTTGTATACAGCATGCAAAACCAAATTGACTGATTTCTGGACATCACGGTAATGCAAGTAAGTAATGATATATATAGCATTATGCTGAATTGAATCAAAAAACCGGTGCGAAATGAGATATATGTCACTAGGATGATGGAGTATCTTGTACAGTTGAATTTTCGACGAAACAGATTGACCTAGTCGGGTTCATCGACGAACATTCACGTCAAACAGGTAAGCAACATCACTAAATACAGAAGAAAAAAAGATTACAGTATCATGCTCCATCATTGCCTGGCAAAAACAAAAGGTCTACTTAAGCTCTTCCACAAAAACACAAAATTACGCACCAGATTCCGACGTCCACTGATCATGCCGCCGTACATCCGCATCCGTCACAGTCGGGCGCACTGTCGCCAGCGACAGCTCAAAGTCAAACATGGTCAGTGGTGGCTCCTGCAACTCATCCGAGCTCACATCCACCCACGACTTCTCTACCGCACCCCGGTCCCCAGGCGAGCATGGCATCCACTTCACACGTTCAGGATCGTCCGCATCATATACCTGCTTAAAATGCTCGGCCTTGATAACCTTACGGATCGGCTGCATCAACCCATCTCGCACTACGATCGCAATGTCTGATCCTGAGTACCTGTGGGAAAAAGTGAGCGGTTTCGTGCAGGGAGCAGGCTCCGGTGTATCTACCCTTCCGTCTTCTTGGCTAGGGCACGGTAATCATCCGAGGTTAGTTGACATGGTGTCGAGCCGACGTGCAATTGGAACATCCGTTTTCGTGCTTCCGGACCGGGCAATGGGATGTAGATTCGCTTCTCGAACCTAAGGCGGTAATGGGTTTCAAATAGCCATTGACGTTGAGCATGCGATGCTGCTCACCGCCGTTTTATCGCGTTGTCCAGCTGCCATGGGATGTTGGTTGCACCGAGGACCAAAACACCTGTATCATCATGGCCGACACCGTTCATCTGGACGAGGAATTCGGTCTTGATCCGCCGTGAACCCTCCGACTCGGATTCATTACGCGTGCCGGCCAGAGAATCAATCTCATCAATGAATATAATCGCAGGTTTTGACTCCCGTGCCATCTGGAACAGCTGCTTCACTAATCTACAAACACAGATATAATTAACACCTTCAAAAATGGGTAGTGTATTTCGCCTTACCGTTCCGAGTCGCCCTGCCACTTGCTGACCAGATCGCTAGAGCTGACGCTGAAGAACGTGCTCTTCGCCTCTGTCGCCACCGCTTTCGCCAGATACGATTTCCCAGTCCCCGGTGGCCCGTAAAGTAAAATACCCTTCCATGGTGTGCGTTTTCCTGTGAAAAGGTGTGGAAATTTGATAGGGAGAATCACCGCTTCTTTCAAGGACGCCTTGGCGGTCTCCAGCCCTGCAACGTCGTCCCATTTGACATCAGGCTTTTCTGAGAGGATGGCGCTGGCAAGGGAGTCACGGAGCTTCTTTGTTTCTGGATCTCCGTCATCGTCTCCGCTCTTCCTACGAAAGTGTTCAGACACTTACACGGTAGACAAAGAGGGCTTTCACTCACTTTTTGTCAGCGCCATTTGTGACGTTGACAGATCCATCAGCACCGACAGCCTTCTTTGGCCGATTTTCCTTGGCTTTTATGTGTTCCTTGAGGGTCTCCGCACGGGCGAGGTATTCTTCGATCTTGGTCCTTATTAACTGCTTCGCCTTGTCATTCTTCTCGTCTGCAGATCGGTTTAATTTAATTTAATTTAATTTTTGGGTGGGCAAGGGTCGTGTGCCAACGTACATTTTAGCGCGAGAACAAAGTAATCTAGAGAGAATTGGTATTGCTTGAAGGCTTCAGCGTAGTTTTGTTTGACGTCTTCCTCGATTGCGCCATTCACGATCCCGATGGCTCGCTGTGTAGTGGAGATTACAGATCATCAGTGAACGTCGAAGACGAAGGGCAGGACTGACATCCAGGTGTGCTGACATTGCGAAAGCAACGTTGAAGAGTGCTAGGTGCTTATTTCATAATCACTGGTGCCGCAGCTTTAGCCTTTATTTGTGATTGTTAGCTTCTATATAGTCTTTTTGTTTTCTGTGAGTACCACTACGTTTTGTGTGGTATTTATTAACAAAACATGCAGAATGACTGGCTTGGGCTCAGATGGGTGTGAGATCCACCATAATTATGGTTTAACAATTGACCACAAATTTTCCCATCACAAACAACCCAACCGACACCGGAGTCCACAACAAATGCAACATTATGTCGCATTCGTGCCCGGCCACGCCTTCTCCCTACATTATTGTCCGGATGCCAAAGCGAGAAGGGCAGTCGGACAGGCAAAAGCTTCCCTTTTGAGCCAAACAACAAAGGTAAGTGGTCTCTTTGTGGCAAGCCAAAGCCAGCTCCATTCCATTCCCCCCGACATGTTCCTGACAAAGCAAGCAAGGCCACTAGATCCTCTCACTCTATATATACGAGGGAACGAGCGCCACTTTTCCAACCTTTCTAGCACTCTTTCAGAAAACAGCTTCGTGCCTCATCATTTAACCTCGAATTGAACCCACCATGCCATCCGTCAGTCCTAGAAAATCTTCCGCCAGTAGTCCCCGGAAAGCCGCCAGGGTTCAATACGCCAACTTTCCCCCCGCATCGCAGAAACTCCGTCCTGCAGACCTGCACGAGCTAGATTCGTGGGGTGATGGAGACAGCGAGGGCACGTACTACGAACCACAACCACAAGACCTCGATGAAGCATGGGAATATTCGTTCCGCGTACGTGACTTCTTTTGCAATCGTCTCACCAAACGTTAATTATTGTTGTCCTCAATGTAGCCCGGTGAAGATGTATGGGTGAGGACAGTCGGTGGCAATTGGCACGCGGGCAAGGTATCTGGCCAGACCACACGCGTGGGTCAAACGCGCCAGGTTCGTTATCCCCCACGCTTACGCACTCGTTTCCTTTTTTTTTTCTCAAGCCCGTCGTTGCAGAAAGAGGGTCTATTCTACCCAGTTGTATTCTCTGACAAGATTCGCAAATACTTCGCACCTCTAAATGGGGAGATGAAACCTGATACGCCGCACGTACGGAGGTTGCTTAGGGACGCAGGCTGGCTGTGACTACTATTGGGCCAAGTTGGATGATATTTGAGAGGGGGAGTGGTGTATTTTGTATCCGCGATGTCTGCGATATCTATCACACTGTATTTAGGAGGACCATCCAATGTTTGTCTTGCTGCAAGCTGCGAGAACGCCAGAGCTACTTTGTGGGCCAATCTGCCCCACATATTCGCCTCAATTCAAAGCTGCTGGCGCTATGGAATGAATAATTCTGTTCTCCAAGGGATACAGTACACTGCAGGAAGTATTTGCCATGTAGAATTCCTACTTTCGGATAGCCAAAATGTCTACTGAAAGCAGGAATTATAATATGTTCCACCTACTTCAGGCAGGCATTCACATCTGCTCCAAGCAGTAATTTTGACTACCCAATGTGGACATTCGAAGCAGCTGGAATTGCTGCTTTTGTCGGAAATAATAATTACTTTTCACCAACAATTTATTGATAAAAGATATGCTTTATTAGGGTATTAGTTAATCATTTTGTTACTGTCTTGTACTTAACTATTACCATAATAGGGATTCGAACTCCCAACTTAGCCTTATTGCTTACAATAGGCATACTTACCGCTTAGCCACAAGACTCTAGATAAAATATTTGTTTTTCATGACCCATATATAGGATAAGCCCATACACTGCAGGACATCATAACAAGGATATGTATGTACGTAGGCTAAAATAGCGGTAGGTAGGCTTGTGCTAGTGCCTGAGTGTCTCCCTCAGACACCCCACCAGGTCAGGCAGGGTACAGCAGGTGGGCACGAGCACCTCGCAAATATCGCACACGTCTGATCAATTGGCGGCTGTCCGTGTTTGTGAGGTGGTGGTTGGCTCAGGAGGCCTTGAGGTAGTGAGGTGCGGGAACGTCCCCTCGCTGTTGCTCCACCCGGGCCTGTCTGTTGTCATGTCCACCTCGCAAACGCCATGCACAATGTCAATTGACGTGGCTGTAGTCATTTGCGAGGTGTGGTTGGGCAGTATGAAAGGACCGGGACTCGTCTTCACTTGCCGGAGTGACAATGTCATTGCCGAGGTGGTTGAGATCGTCGGGTCTCATTTATGTTGACATCCTGCTGTCAGCTAGTGGGCGGGTGTTGTCACCGTCATTGTCCTAGGTGATAACACCAGGGTCGTCGCCATCATTGTTGTCCCATTGCTTGTGTCTTGGTGATTATAGATAGTCCATTGACCTCGCCATCTTCCTTTCCATTGTTGTCGCTGTTGTTGCGTCTTCACCTTCCTCGTCTTCATTGTCCTTGTCTTCCAGTCCCCACCCTCAGCGAAACATCTGCTGCACATCGGGGGCACAGTGTAGTCAGCTGGTGGCAGGAATTTGAGGCAGAGGGTACCTGTCGTACCTTTGCCGAAGAGTGGGTGTTGCCGTTGTGGTTCTCAAAAAGGTGTGGTGGACCGGCCACTGCTGTTCAAGTAGGCTAGGAAAAAAAGAGAAAGAGGACACACTATTTGTCATTATGGGATTGTTGGGTTACATGGGAGGCAAGGAGAGGAGTACAAGTCTTGTAACAAGACTGCTGAAGAACGAAGAGGATGAAAACCGAATGTCTGCTTTTGTCCAGAATTCTGGATAGCAAATGCTTCCTGCAGTGAGTATTAGGTCTACATTTGGTTGGCCTACCACCCAGTACTGCAGCAGTATGCAATTTCAATCCGTGGCAGACCCATGCTGTCCATCAGCACTGTCGTCCCTCCAAAAGCCCCTCAGTGTGTTGCTGAAATCTGGTATGATGATGGCACCCTGATCGTACAAGCTGGCTCAAGGGTATTTCGCATATCTGAGGGCCTGCTATAATGGTACAATTGCCCGTATTCTTGCAAATGATGGTTGGACATGGATGCCCAGTCATTCACGTTCATGATTCTGCAGAAGATGTGATGAACTTTCTGAAGGACATTCACGATCCCAAGTGAGTGTTTTCTGTCAGCATCTTCACCATATAGACTACATATTTATTTCTTGTAGTTTCTTTGAGAATGGCATGGAAACTGAATTTGTGGTTGTAGCTGGCATACTCTGCCTCAGTGTCGGCACACTGTTCTTCATCTTATCACTGCATATCCAACAACTCTCCAGGCCTGGGAAAGCCATGACATCAGGAAATCAGGGAGGTGCCGGTATATCCAGATAGAGTTGATAATTGACAAGCTGACTATCAGGGTCTTGTGGAACTTTGGCCTTGCAATGTAGGCCATTGCAACAACCTTACAATTGTTCCTCTGAAACATCATGTTTTGGCAGCATTGCAATATAGGCTATTACAACAACCTTACAATTGTTCCTTTGAAAGACCATGTTGTGGCCATCATGTGGAACCTTGGCCTTGCAATATATGCGTAAATCGAGCAATGACAATTGTTGGTCACAGTGTGACAACCTCACTTTGTGCAGGAACCATATCTCCTGAGGTGGATAAACCTGGCAAGTTAATATAATTGCTAAATGTATGTACACTATTGTCAAACAAATCTTTGTATCTTGGCTGCAGTGAAGCAGCGGCTAACATTGTATACATTCAAATTATGCCTGCCTGGCCCATGTTCTCTGTAGCACCAGTCTGGCTGGCAGCCTTCTGTAGAGCTCACTTCTCTTTGATCTTCGCTAATTGGCTATTTTTTTGCAACCAGACATTGAGCTGATGAGTAGCCTGAGAATATTTGTCTGTTTAATCCATGATGTCAATTATTCACTTTGGACACAATGAGATGCTACTGATTCCACCATATTAGAAGGCCATCAACTTCCTCCCGCTCATCAATGTCATTGAAAAGTTCCAAGAGGCTGTTGTAGAAACATTTGGAGTCAGTGATTGTATCTGTCCTGGAGAAAACAGCTGAAGACATAAGAGCAAACTGGGCCTGCAATGCTAAAGGGTCAGTTTGTGTCACAATATACACGCTGAAGGGGTCATCACCTGAGATGCAATGTAAGCGATTAAGGCCAACATGACATGAGTCATACCATGGATCCGGTGTTACCTGATCACATAGCCTTCGCAACTTTATCAACAGAGCTTGGTGACATGAAGATATGCTTGTACTGGCAAGTAATCAGTTGGGACAGTCAGCAACTCAAAAACTACTCACAGAAACCAGAATGGAACTTCTGAGAAGGCCCTTCCATGGATTGTCGGCATCGTATTCATAATGAGCATATAAGAAATTTGGCCATTAATCACCTGGTATAATCATCTTGCCGCTGTGTAACTTCTCTTTGATTCTACAAGAGCATTGCCATGGGGTAAAGGCTGCACAAAAAGGCAAAATCTCATACTCAGGATCTGACCAGTCCATTCCTGCTGGACATAGAAGTGCGCCCGTGTGATCATGGTGGAAACCACGATCCATTTTGACATTTCTCAAGAGCAGAGGGTTGAGAGATTGACCACACAGAACAATCCACTCAAGAATGGGACCCTTCAGACTTTTTGTATTGTCTGATCTAGCAGATGATACTCATTTTTGTATCTACCAAAGCACTGTAGAGCACTAACACAATATAAGCCATAAACGACTTACCATTTTGGCAATCACTACAACATCCTCATCGGAACCTTCCATGAGTTGCTCTTTGAGGCCTGGAACCATCTGAAGCAGTGCTCCAAAAATGCAGTGCTCTCGCCGTTGCCTACATGTGCAAACTCAGTAAAACTACTTGGAAGTGAATGATTCCTCTGGCTCCCCTGCCAGCTCACCCATATGAAGAAGGCCATTTGTAACTAGTGCTTGTAAGAGAGACAACTTCCATAACTTGTGAGAAATAATTTGTAAATGAAAGAATGATAACGTATGCTTTTTTCCTAGGATGGAGGTGGAGAGCATTCTCTTGCTGATGACGGCCAGCAGTTTGTACAGGAGTATTCAGATTATTGTCTGCCATGATCAAGGAGGTAATGTATGATAAGTTGAATTTAGGACGAGAAAGATGAGCTGATGTGGGAGTCAAACTAGGAAGCATCTGCCTCAATTCGTAGCTTTTGAAGGCTAGCAAACGCATGACTCACATGTTCATCACCTGGTCATTTAGCAGAGTGTGCTGCATGATTGAGATCTCGTGCACACATGACCGGCCATGATCTTTTCAACATTTGTTGATAGTGTGTCTGAGTTGAAAAGGTATAAAACTTGAAAGTGGTCAATAATTTGAATGAGAATACAACTCACTGACTCAAATGATGTATGTCAGAGCAGACTCTGCTGCCATCTGCATTTGCTTGCAGATTTACATCACCCAGGCAAAGAATTCTGAGAATGCAGTACTTCAGTACAACTGTAGTACAGACCGACTCCACCCATGGGAATGGTGAGTAACAGCTCCAGCATTGTTTGGGTTATGGAATGGCTTAACGTTACATGTTAGTCCCTCTGACCTGCAAGGCCACCACATGTTGCACCAAGTGCTTGGTCCTTGCTGTCTCTGTCCTATGATGGACTTCTACCAGCCTGACTTCATGGAGGTGGCCATCTATGTAGCCACCATCAGCCCTTTCTTGGGAGAGTATTGCAAGCTGTGCTAAGGACAGGTGTGGGTACTTTGGTAAGTTATGTTGACTGCTGTGAAACATGACTCAAGGTCATTGTTCATAGTGTTCATAGAGCGCCTCTACAACAAAATAGGCATACCTATCAAAGAATATCCCTGCTGATGTAAGCAATTGACACACTAGCTCAAAGTTGAAACAACTTGGATTTATTCTTCATTAGGGTTTGGCGAATGAGTCCCACCATGGGTGACGTACATCTCCGAAAACACCCTGCATGCACAGAGACTGTTGAAGAGGTCATATGCAATGCTGGGTATGTCTAAAAACCAGAAGTCTGCCTGTTGTCTCTAATTATATTCCAGTAGACATTTGTGACAACACAGATCTTGTGCTGAAATGCTGCACGTCCAGATAACGATACAAATGAGATCAAGTCCTATGTGCTCAGGCAATTGGACTTCCAAGTGCAGCCAGGCATCACAGAGGCTGAGTTTCAGGCATTGTTTGTCAAGTGTAAGTGTGGATTGATCACCACGTGAAGGGTTTTCAATAAGCATGGCTGTAAGAATGTGGTTATGGACATTATAGATCTTATGGTGATTCTAATTAGAAACACCCTTACAAGAACTGGTTCACAAATCTGGAACAGTCTGCAGACAAAAAGCCATATGTATTCAGTCCGGGTCACTATGGTACCTAGCAATAGTAGTCAAAATAGAGAGAATAGGTAAAAGTGTTAAAGCTTACTGTAGCCATGATCATGACCATTGTGTGATCATTAGTCGACAGCATCATTGGATGAGAAGAGTGCATCAGAATGGTACGACAAAATAGAGGGCTAGGTATCCAGAGGTTGTCAACATTGCAAATATCCATGTGGAGAATAGTCAAGTGTCTTCATACATGCTGAGTACCATAGTAGGAATGATTGATTGTATAAGCAGGCCCTAATCCCATGCCCTCAATCGCATTTGGAAGATACCATGGCATCAACAATGTGTTGTCTGTTAGTGATACTGTTTGCTCAACAGCTGTGAGGAATGTGTCATAAGGTAAGCGGAGACTGAGCTTGCTATGCAAGACTGGTGAACTTGTGGAGATGAGCAAGTGAGAGTAAATTAGGCCCAATGGCTGTGATAAACGTGCCATGATGTAACAACAGGTCAAGTACCTGTGTCACCATGTGGGTGGTGTCAATGATGGCAGGCTGCAAGCTTCTCAAGCCCACAAATGAAACATACACGTCAATTGATGTGTACATTTTGTTTGTGGGCTGGGCTGGGCTGATTCCGACATCTTGTCCCACTGCCATCCTCCCCGCTCCACCACTCTCATGGTCACCTTGCTACTGCCAGTTGGTGGTGGAAGTGTTCGCCATCATTGTTGTTGTGATGGCAATGGTGGTGCTGTGAGATGACATGTTCTGAACATGTTGTTCTGCTTCTTTGAGGTGCTAAGACGTGAAACAACATATCAGAACATGCTGTATCACTTTTTGATGTGCTAAAATGCACCTTTGCAAGGTCTTTGGGTGTGTTTCTGTGCTGGAGACCTCACGAACACGCATTTGTGAGGTGTGGGCTCGAAGGCAGTGGGGGTTAGCCAATGTCAGTAGTGAAGGGTTTGGGGCATGTACCTGTGCTGGTTGGTGGGTGCACCACCCTCCCAGCCTCACTCTCCATTGTTGCTCTTGCTGTATGAGTGGTGGTAGTGACTGACATGGGTTTTCAAACTTGTGCGGGTCCGGACCCACGGGTAGCATGGGTATGGGTTACGTGGGTCACTGGCAGGTACAACCAACCCCCAACAACCCTCGGAACACAAGGTAAGTACTGATATTTTCATCTTTTATCACTACATATCTATTTCAACTTATCTATTTCAGCTACAACCATGATCCCGATGCAACTAAACCCAGTACCACGACACATCAAAACACACACACAACAATACAACAACAACAACAACAATATTGACACAACCATGACAGAAAAGATGCAGCAGGGAGTGGTGCGCCCACTCCTGCTGCTATCGGTAAGTTTTTACTCAATTCATTCATTTTATTTTACTAACAGCTAAACCTAACAATGCAAAATGCAAAACGCCAGCGCCGATGTCCACACCAGCAATGCCAACATCCACACCAGCAATTCCAACATCCACACCAGCAATGCCAACATCTACGCTGACACCAACGTCCATGCCAACACCCACGCTATCGCCAATGCAAAATGCCAGCGCCAATGTCCACGCCAGCAATGCCAATGTCCACACCAATGCCAACACTCATGCTGATGCCAACATCCACGCCAACGCCCACCAACATCCATGCCCATGCCCATGCCAGCTCCTCCACTCTCGCCAACACCACGCTGAACTCCCACCAACACCCTCAGATCACAGCTGACCACACCCAAACACCTCGCGGAAGTGCACCACGACGTCAATTGACGTCGGCACTGCAACTGCGAGGTACCAGGAGGTGGCCAGCCCTGCCCACAGCCATCAGTCGTGGGTATGATGTGGCGGGTATGCATCGTACCCGCGACCCACACAAGACCATTGCAACACCACCGGGTACAGGTACAGGTTGCGAGAAAACACCCATGCTAGACCCATGTTGTTTGCTAGGTGGTAGTGATGTTGGTGTTGTCATTCATGGTCCTTGAAGACCTGTAGTTACATTTCCTAAGTCAAAAAAACATGTCAATAAGTGTTGAATGCTTGAATAAAAACTTACCGAAAGGGTCACTTGAAGACCTGTCAAAACCCGCCAACCCATGGTGCAGGTACACGGTTGTCTGCAGGTTGCCTAATTTGGACACTGTACCCATACCCAATCAACCCATGGCCCAAAAACCACAGGTTTACCCATACCTGTGCTATCAATCCCTTCAAAAATATTATTTCGTAAGTATTTACTTAGTAATAATATTAAAATCATAATAGTATATTATACAATGTACTTTAGTAGAATATATCCCAGCTATGGTTAGCTGTAGCTGACCTTAGCCAGCTATTCATGACTAGCAGCTTCAAGTAAGGAAAATTAAGACATTAGCTTAGCTGCAGCAACACTAAGCAAGGCTGGTCTCTGCTGGGCCAAAGATGTGTCCAGAGGTTTGAGGTCAGCACCTAGCAAACAACACAGGTCTATCACAGGTATTTTCTTGTGACCCGTATCTGTACCCACAAAGACCCATACCCACTGCCACGGGTACAGGTCTTACATGGGTTACCTGGTGGTGTTGCAATGGTCTTACGTGGGTTGTGGGTACGATGCGTACCTGCCACATCATACCCACGACTGATGGCTGTGGGCAGGGCTGGCCACCTCCTGGTACCTCACAGTTGCAGCGCCGACGTCAATTGATGTCATGGTGCGCTTCCGTGAGGTGTTTGGGTGTGGTCAGCTGTGATCTGAGGGTGTTGTTGGGAGTTCGGCGTGGTGTTGGTGAGAGTGGAGGCACCGGCGAGGGCATGGGCGTGGACATTGGTGGGCATTGGCATGGATGTTGGTGTCAGCGTGGGTGTTGGCATTGGCATGGACATTGGCATTGCTGGCATGAACATCAGTGCTGGTGTTTTGAATTTTGTGTTGTTAGGTTTAGCTGTTAGTAAAATAAAATGAATGAATTGAGTAAAAACTTACCAATAGCAGTAGGAGTGGGCACCCACTCCCCGCTGCATCTTTTCTGTCGTGGTTGCGTCAATATTGTTGTTGTATTGTCGCGCACGTGTTTTGATGTGTCGTGGTACCAGGTTTAGTTGCATCAGGATCATGGTTGTAGCTGAAATAGATATGTTGAAATAGATATGTAGTGATGAAAGATGAAAATATCAGTACTTACCTTGTGTCCTGAGGGTTGTTGGGGGTTTGTTATGGATCACTAGATCAGCAGGCTCTGGCAACAACCAACTAAACCAAGTCAAGCTCAGACCAGAGAAAACACAGGAGAGAAGGTGTATTCATGGTCTACTACTACTATACTACTACTATACAGCAAGTAGCAGTCTGGGGAGGGAGAGAGTCTAGGAAACCGAACTGGGGGGTGGAAATCAGACTAAACATAAGGCAAAGGAAACAACAGAGTGATCTACCTACTATATATAGACCAAGGACTTAAGGGTAGGCTTGGCTATCATACCATATCCAGTCATGTGAACCTCAAACAATAGATAACTTCACCTATTCAAGTAATCAGAACCAAAACAATGGTATCACAGGGTAATGTTCTGGAAGGTTCCAGAACCTGTCATGGAATATGTGCTGGTCACATGTCATGGGATTGAACCAAGGTAGTGGTAATGCACAGCATTGCTTGACATCGCAGGATATCAATGAGTAATCAGGATACTGGTCACCTGACTGATTACTGTTGAGCTGGGATGGCAAGGGAGTGGTCCATGTTGTAGGGAAAGGGTAAGAGAGGGTCGGGGATTGACTGTCACTATACAGCCACTGGTATAGTCAGTAATCATGTCATGTTGGTCGTCGTATGAAGTCCGTGATGTCGTGTCAAGTGGAGACTTGTCAGAACTGCCCAGGAACTGGGGTTGTGGATACACATGCGCAGTATGTTCCTTCATGGTGTGATCGGGGAGGTCAGTTGGATCATTGAATAAGGTATGAGACAACAGCAATTGAGGTGGGTGGTTATAGCTGTCACTCTATCCAGATGGTCTGAACCAACGGAGCGGTATGCGACAGTGTTGAAATGTATCGGAGTACAAGTCTTCATGGAGCATCAAGGGGACTTGTCATACATGTGAGTTTGGGTTGTCAACTGAGCACTTGCAGTCAACTGATGAGAAGAAAAGTGAATGAATGTGGGGGTGACGTGTGAAGAGGAAAAGACGGTCAGCCCAGATAGGACAAAGGAGTCATCAGTTGTTGGTAACTATGACAGATCCGATATCTGAGTCATTGTGGGGAGGTTGCATTATCTGAATACAGGTTGCATAGATATAGACGCCCATAAGGGTGGAGATGCCAATAGAACATATGACAATGGTGGCGATGAGCTGGGCGTCAAAGGTAACCATGAGGATCGGGATGACATGTTGGTCTTCTTTGAAATAGGAAAGTTGATCGGTCATTCATCTGTGACAGGCACAAGAAACTGTGTATGTGAATTGTGAAAGAACAATAACAATGTCGTAAGCATATGGGCTTTGACATACGATCGGTCAGTGGAGAACCAGAGTATTCCAATCGTTGGGCATGATTGGTGGATGGGTCATGGAGTATTCTTGTCTCTGGGTATGCACACTGGTCATGGGTTGCAACAAGAACTGAATGGCCAGGTTTGGATTGTATTGTCTTCAGGTTCCTTCAGCTTCTGGTTGTGTATCAATGGTTATGCATCTTCAAGTCATCATGTATGGTCAGTGATGGGGTATTGTCCAATCAGAATGTGGGACTTGGCACATCTTTGTGAGAATGTAGTGGTGTCACATGTTGTCAAAGCAAAAGATAGGGGCAAAAAGGTAAAAATCGTAACAGGGTTGGTTGTACCTGCCAGTGACCTGCGTAACCTGTGTCCAGGTACGGGTTTGGCATGGGTCCAAATATGGCAACCCATACCTGTACCCACACTACCCGCGGGTCTGGACCCACACAGGTTTGAAAACCCGTGTCATTCACTACCAGCACCTTTCCATTTTACCAGTTCTAACACTGGATGGAATCATTACACACAACATCATCATTGGCTCAGTTACGGTCAATCATTCCCTGGATTTCTTCATGAACTTGTAGTATGTTCTCTCTTTATTCTTCTCCACTGCCCTAATGTGCCCTTTGAGCTCCCCCTTACAAATCCATACCCTGGCCCGCGAAGTGTCATTGTCCTCAACAATTGTAGCAACCATCATGGGGATGATATTCAACAACTTGTAGAAGATGAAGCAAGTATGTACCCATTCGCTGTCCTTGAGGAAAACAGCTAACATCTTGCTCACAGGGTGCAAACTTATCTTCCTACCCCCCTACTCTCCCAATTTCAATCCCAGAACAGGCCTTTTCAGCAATCAAGGCATATTTACAATGCCATTTGGACAATGAGAGTTTATCCATTATTGATGAAGCTTGCCACAATATCACCCCTGAGAAAGCCTGGGGCTTTTTCAAAGCATCTGGTTATGTAGTCTAGAGCACCTCCTGTAGTTTTTTCCTGTCACAAACAGCCAGTGATGCAATATAAACTTGACATTGTGAAGAAAATTTTGCTGTATCCATTTCGCAATGTTGACTGAAGCAGCCCCTCCTGATTTCTCTGCACCAGTCCACTCTGTTATGGTGTCAGCACAGCTGACATTCCATACTGTCATTGCAGCCCTGCCAGGGTCCAAGGCAAAGCCAAAAGACAAGAAAGAAGTGAAAATGAAGGAACTTACATTTGCCATTTCTCCAACTCCTGAGAATTACATGGCATTTCTTAATGCCATCCTTGCCAAGCACAGAGAGGAAAAGTACAATGGTACAGGGAAGAAGCACTACCCATTCAAGGTTCTGTGTCCTTCATACCTTCATTGGCAGGAAAGCAGATGCTCTTGATGTTGACAATATTGATGACTACAAAGACCTCATAACTGGCATATGTGCTAAAGTAATCAAGAAAATAACTGTCTATATGGATACGGTTGATTATCCAGAAAACTTGGTGAAAGGTGAGCAAATAGCAAGATTTGTAATATGAGAAACTTCCCTTATATTCTCACAGTGTGGTACTCAGGCAAGCAACAATGAAGATGATGGACATCTAGAGGAGGAGGTAGGTCATCAGACAAGTTGGAAATTCACACATCTCAGTATGACACAGGGTCTCAATGATGTCAATTCACTTACCAAGCTTGAACAAGAACTCATGGCACTAGATTCTGTGATAAGCTGGAGAAGGAGTATGCCAATGAGATGGACTCTGGATACACATTTGTCACCTCTGATGGTACAGCACTGCTGCTCACTCCCCTAATGATGAAGGAGTGGTCTTGTGCTTGCTATGATGGTCAAGCAACAGTAAAATTGCCACCCAATACTGAGGCATTTGACCCTGTGAAGCATCAGATGGCATTGCGACCTTGACACACTGCAAGTAATACTACAAGTCCAGTGGCCCAAGGAGGAAGCAACATTGCACATTTGTCTGCTGTTGTCTTAGCCCTCCTTGGAAACCACAGTGCGAAGTAGTGAATGGCACGGGTAACCCACGGGTACAAATGGCTGTACCCATACCCACACCTGGTGGACCCGTGGGTTCAAACCCAGCGGGTTTACCCATCATTTTAAGTCCTGGAACAGCCCAAACGATCAAGAATTGACTGATATTGTCAAAACAATGCTCCTTGATTGTTTTGACAATATCTCAGTCAATTCTTGACTGTTTGGGCTGTTCCAGGACTTATTTTGAAGCTGGTGGGTAGGAGAAACCATACCTATACCCATACCCATGCTATTCACTAGTGTGAAGTTGGCCACTCCTGTCACACCCACACCCACTCGACCAGACAAAGCACTCACTGTCGAGTCACCTGCAATTCCAACACCATCTAAGCTTTGCCGCTTCCTTGTCTATGCTGAAAAGAATTTTGGAGTGCCAGATGCAACCTGGTATGAGGTTCCCATGCAAACAAAGGGTTTTGGCCCCAATATTCTCCACCTGGTTGGAGATGCTGAACTTGCTGAGATTGGCCTTAGCACAGGAAACATCATTCAGCTCAAGAATGGGAGCCATAAGTGGTGGAATGTGCCAGACACCAAGCACAAATGCAGTGATATAGTACAACAGGAAGTCATGGCCCCCACTGGCAAGAAATTTCAATATGAGAGATGTTTTGAAGATGGTGGCATGATGACATTCTTTGGCCCTGCAATGGTCAACGGAGGGGGGTCTGCACACACCAATGGAATATGACACCTATTACTACTGTGAGGCCTGCTCAGAGATGGTGAAAGTGCCACCTGGATTCAGTATCGTTTATGATGATAACAAAGAAGACGATATATTCAGCAAGTACCATACTCTAGCTAGTTACAATAGTATCAGACAGTGTTTGGGGTCCTAACTAGCCAAACAAACTTTTGTTGACACTTCAGATTCCAGATCATCTCAAAAACCGCTGTAAATGTAATGTCTTCACACTTTAGTCATGTGATGCTCCCACGCTCGTGATTTGAAAAGTGGGCCTACACAGCAGGCAAAAATTCCTTTTCATAGTCTACAAATATGTTAAAAATATAATTCAAAGAACTAAATTTGGACAAAACAGAAATGTATTTCCCAATAGATAAACAAAGTCTACCTTTCCCCTTGACTTCAGAAAGTAGGGAATAGATTACCAGCACAATAGATAAATATTGTAATTTGAATCTTTATGTGGGAAAGACTTGTTGTCTACCCCAAATTATGCACAAATTTCTGACTTTGTAGAGACAAAAAGTTTGACTTCGAAGCTCTTCAAATACAAAAGGCCAGATTACCATAAGGGGAACCGAAGCTTCCCCATATGGTAGCCTTGGTTCCCCATATGGTAGTTCGGCCTTTTAGTCGAACTTTTAGTCTCTACAAAGTCAGAAATTTGTGCATAATTTGGGGTAGACAACAAGTCTTTCCCACATAAAGATTCAAATACAATATTTATCTATTGTGCTGGTAATCTATTCCCTACTTTCTGAAGTCAAGGGGAAAGGTAGACTTTGTCTATTTATTGGGAAATACATTTCTGTTTTGTCCAAATTTAGTTTTTTGAATTATATTTTCAACATATTTGTAGACTACGAAAAGGTAAATTTGCCCGCTGTGCTACCTTATCTACTTGCGGAAGGAGTGCAAGTGATTTCGTGCTTTTTTTATATACAGTATTCATGGAAGCTGGGTCGATGAGCAGCACACCCTGGTAAAATCCAGATCCTAGTCACATAAAAGCTTGTCATATAAGCCTATCAAGGAGCATTACATCAATAGAGTAGGATCAAAGAACAATGATGCAAACGAAAAGGAAAAGATAAAGCCACCCTAAAGCAACAAAGGAAAGGCAGACAAGGGGAAAAAGGTGGGGAACAGAAAGAGCTCGCGGGACTGCATGTATTCTTCTGTGGTCGGGATAGCGAAGTGAAGAAGAAGAAAATATGAAAATGACACAGTCTTATTAAGCGAGATGAGGAAACTGTGCCCGAACCAATGCCCTCGCATGCACATGGATGTGCGTTGGCTTCGCAACCGCATGACACACTTCGATACTCTGCAACCACGGGTGTGCAATTACGTCGTCGATCGGCCAACGAAGCTTAGGGTCAGGGTCCAGCATCTTGCGAAGTAGGGGTCTGCATGCCCGTGGCGATAAATTATTGATTGTCGGCGGACAAGATGACTGTGCTGGTTGTGATGAAGCACAAGCCTGGGCATAAGCTGCATAAAGGGTGTCCGTCGATTGGGCGACCCGCCAAGGTAACTCCTGGAAGTGCAGGCAGTAGTACACTATACCGCAGGCCCAAATATCCACTAGACGAGCGTCATACGCTACAGGTATACCAATTCCGGGCCGCAGGCGTAATAGCAACAGACAGACAGACAGTTAGGTGCCTGCCTGGGATGAATTGGCTAGTCTGGCTTACATTTGCCCAGGAACTGTTCTGGAGCGATGTATGGTTCACTCCCACAAAGTCCTGTAGACATATGAATTGTTGCCTCCCAAGGGAGGCGATACACCGTCGAAGCCCCATAGTCTCCGATCTGATATATCGAGACTCAGTCGAACGGTTGAAATAAGCCAAAAAATTAAAAATCTCATCTTACCTTCAGGTGGCCCTTGGTATCGAAGAAAAGGTTCTCCGGTTTGAGATCACGGTGAGCTACACCTTGGCTATGCAAGTACGCAACACCAGTGAGAATTTGCCTGAAGCAACATTCGACTTCGCTCGGTGACATTCCTCCCTTTTTGATGGCGGCGTACAGGTCCCCACCGGGACAAAACTCCATCACTTCGCACCATTTCTGATTCTCGTCTTGTACGAGATCTACCGTCTCTACGATGTTGAGGTGATGCAGAGTCGAGGAGATGCAGAACTCTGCTGTAAGCTTCTTGACGTATTCCTTTTCTGATTCATTCTTTCGTCTCTTTCGAAACTCCTACAAAACTTTGAGCTTCTCACCACAAGGTGCTGAGTTCTCAAAAGCACTCACCTTGATAGCGTACAACTTCTCTTCACTCCGGTCCCACTTGTGCGCTAGACGAACAACAGAGGTTGCGCCCTTGCCGATGGCAACCTTCTGACACACCCCATACTTTTTCGACAAACTAGCTGCGCTGTCTCCAGCGGCGGATTTGGCACCGCTGTCAGAATCAGACTTTCTACCGCTACCCGTCGAGCGTTGGGACGATCGCCTCACGAGTTTTGGCCCAGAAGCAAGCAAGTCCTTGAGGTTGAACTTGTGGCTGGCACCATCAGCCGAATGGACGGAGGCACTCTTGCCTTTCATAGGGTGAGCCACTATCGCAGGCTCGCCAGGGTGCGGAACAGGAGGTGCCACTGATGGATGGTCCTTCGGCGCTAAGTTTGGGGACGGGACGGCTACTTTCCCCCCGGAAATGCCCGCCGACATGCTCGCTGCTCGACTGGGCGCTTGGCTTGGGGGCCGGGTGGACGGCCGACTGTCACCCTCGCTCTCGGAGAAGGTTGGCGAAGACGGAGTGGATGGCGTCTTATTGCCATTTGCGACCGTTTTTGTCGATTCTACAAGATTTTGGAGGGTAGGACGTGTATGGCCAGGTTCTTTCGGGTATGCGCCCTCCTCGGGAGGAGGAAGAGGAACAGAACGGACGGCCGTTAACGAGGGACCTGCAAACTTGATCTTGAGGCCGTTCACCCGAGGGGCGTTGGGAGATGTACTGGGTGTGGGTATATCAGGGTTGTCGGAGCCGTCTGGGCTCTCGCTCTCTGTTGTTTCAGAAGCGTCAGGCATGGTCATGCTGTGCGGGAGGATGTTCGGAGGAATAGAGGAGAGAGGTTTGTGTAACAATGTTGGATAAGAAAAATGGGCAGTGTGTTGGAGCTAGGCGGTGGATCAGTCAGAAGTCATGACGGCAAACACGTTTGAGGGTGAGTTGTCGGTGAGACAGAGGCAAGCGAGAGGGTGCGATTGGGAATAAACCCCCCCGCTGAAGCCTTTGCAAGGGCTTCGAGAAAGGAGAAAAGCAGTAGTGGATGATTATTATGAGTAAAACGTCGAAGCGGTGACAAGATCCTTATATAAGCGGGCATGTGCCAACATAATTACAATTCACAATACAAAAATGATAATAATATCTGGTGCTCAGCAAGAACAAGAGTAGTAAAGGGATCATCGACCATTCCAAATGGTCAACGATTCCGATGCATTCAAACCCCGAGCAAACACGATGCAGATAGCCCTTCATCGTGGCACCCCTAAGGTCACAGTAAAGAGTCGCCAGCACACGAGATTTCCCTGACCTGGCAGCTGCAGCTCCGAGTCGTAGTCAGGGTAATGAGCACAGTCAAGAAATTATTGCGTGTGCTGCAAACTGGCCAGGGGCAAAAATCCCAATGAAGCTCAGCTTGATAGCCGGTGAGGTCCGGCCATTCCGACGTCCAATGGCAAAATCTGCGGAGGACCGCCGTCGGGTCGATGCATAATATTTGATCTGAGCCGTCTGACAGGAATTGAGATGCATGGAGATAATAAGTAGCAGGAGCAGAATTCCTCAAAGGAACACACCATTGGTTGTATCAGAACTGGTTGAGGATCAGGGAATGTTGCTCAATTTCACGATGTCGTGTATTCGTAACTTTTAATGATCTAGACCGGGGATTCAGTAATAGATACCACAACCGATTGCAGTCCTGTCAAGGCACAAGCACAAAGGATGATGACAGGAGCTTACGCAGCGTGTACTAGGGTGCTGATGGGCGGATTGCTACCAGACAGATCACCTCAAGCGAGGCTTAGATTCCTCTTTGCATTAATTTCTCAGTTACCGTGATTGTTCCTCTCGCAGTTCCAACCAGAAAGTCAGGAGATGGCCGGATGCGGATAAAAACACAACGCGGTAAAAATGCCGTTGGCAACTGTACAGTTCGGCAAGTCAAGGTTGTTTGGTGGCTGATTACGTAACGATTCATTTTGGTTTCTGTGGGCTCTGTCGAGAGCAATCAACACAACGAGACCGGCACAAGGTAAGGCGCTGTCCAATGAAACAGCGGCCAATACATCGTCTGATACAATCGCAGACGTTCGGATATGGTCAATCTTCGGTCTCAAAAGCGGCTCGCAGCGTCCGTCGCCGGTGTTGGGAAGCGCAAAATCTGGCTTGACCCCGCCGAGCAAGCTGAAATTGGCAACGCCAATTCGCGCACCCATGTCAAGAAACTCATCAAGGATGGGCGCGTCATCATTAAGCCCACAACTGTACACTCACGGGCTCGGACTCGTGCATTGTTGGCCGCCAAACGCAAGGGCCGTCATACAGGCCCTGGAAAGAGGAAGGGTACGTCTGAAGCGAGGATGCCAACAAAAGTATTGTGGATGCGGAGACAGAGAGTACTGCGCCGGCTGTTGAGGAAGTACAGAGAAGCACGGAAAATCGACAAACATTTGTAAGTGTTGAGATACATCTGGTGCTGAACCGACGCTCAGTGAGAATGTCTCCCGAAAGGTATCACTCGCTCTATCAGAAATCGAAGGGTAACGTCTTCAAGAACAAACGTGTCCTTATGGAATACATTCATAAAGCTAAGGCGGAGAAGACCCGCACAAAGGTCCTGAACGACCAGATGGAAGCACGCCGTGTCAAGAACAAGGTATTCGTCAATTTCTTTTTGCCTTCGATGCTAGCTCACTTCACGTCATTACAGGCTGCGCGAGAACGTCGGGCTGCTCGCATCATGGAGAAACGGCAGGCATTCCTCTCGGTAGAACATGATGCACCCGCACAGGAGTAATCATGAATCATTTCACTACATCTCGTTTATGGTTTCCTAGGCACGCATACTTCGCTATAATCATGCCGCAGATTACCCAGCGATGAATACAGCGCCTTAAGTGCATGAACATCATGATCAGGACTAAGTTTTAGCTTTAGCAGGATTGTCATGTGACTATAAGCTGTGCTTAATACCAGCTGTGCCACTGGCATCCGGCCACCACCGCAATCATCGTGAAGACACTGAGTACTCCAAGTGAGACAATCATCATTGCCAACTGCGACGCCATGGTTACCTCAACCGCCTGATATAGCCTCTGAACAACTGTAAATCTTGTAGATTTTTGTCAATGCCTATCTTCCGTCAGTTTGCCAGAGTCTTTTGGTATTTCAGATACTAACCCGTTAACTCCTCAGCAAGGGATTGTGATTAGTGAGTGTTATTCATCCAGTATTTTGCGTTCTAAATCCTTGGACAGTGATGGAGATTGTTCTTCTGGGTCAAGTCCAGTCATCAAAGGAGTCGGAATCGCAGTTGGTAAGTTCGCCCGTCTGCGATATTCATTTCTCGTGAAGACAACCCATTTTTGTAAAAACACAGTGTTTGTCGTCATCCTTTTGTTGTCGATCGGTCTGCGTAGCCGTCGCGCCCGTTTCCGACGTACCCGCTTCATTCATAGCGTACCGTCGACTCCGTTCCCAGTTTCTTCGTCATCCATACACCCACCGTCACAAATCCCCCCATTCACACCGGCGCCCCCATATGCACCTCCTCCCAAAGAGATGCCGCAGCCCAGTGTGCCAGGTGACCCAACAAGGCTTCCCCGATATCCACCACCCTCGTATAGCTTAGCTTAGCTCACACATCCACGTCATTCGGTTGAAAAACTTTTACTTGTGTAAATCGTGACAATGATATTTAAGATACTGTTCTAACTATGGAAATATCTTTAATACAAAGGGTTTGCAAAACTTCCAATATAGATGAATTTCGGTATTGAACAGTGAGGCGCCCCAGGTGTCGGTGCGCCAGTACGGGTTATGCTACAGTATAGGATGGTGGTGGATATCGCGGAAGCTCCGCTGGACCACTCGGCACGCCAGCCTGTGGTGTATCTTTAGTGTATGGAGGTGCCGGTGTGAATTGCGGGATTTGTGATTGTAGTCGAATGGGTGACGACGTGGAAGGTGGAACCCAAGTACTCCGCGGTGACCCAGTGGTAAGAATGAGGGACCGGCGCTGGCGGTTACGACAGTTACGGCAACAAAGCACTAATACCATGCAAGCAACCACTGTATTGTAGGAGATGCAAAGGTTTGTCAAAATCGACAGGAGATTGGTGAATAGGTGGACACACCGACCACGATTACAACTTGAACACCCTTGACAACTGGACCCGGCCCAGACGTACAAATTCCATCCCTACCCAGGTTTGAAAGGATAATCATACCTAAGCGAATGATAACACTCACGAGTCATACCCAGTTCGACAAGTGTCCCGAGCTAAGAGGGATGCACAAGTCAATGTACGAACCCCGCCAGTTGTACCAGGAAGTAACTGACGATAAATGGGCATTGCAATTCGCAAGGAGAAACTTCAGCTTCGAGTCGCTTAAAACCATCGGCACCGCGTGCCAGTGACCCGTATATAACTGCACTGCAGTTAGTATATAATTTGCGAGGCTCACGGAGATGTAATGGCTGTAGGCTGCTTACTTACTGCAAACACAATGCGATGGCATTTCGATGACTAGTAGCTCGCAGTGGTTGTATGTACATCCTGCTGTGTAGTATGTTGAACGTAGAGTATGGTTGGTATACGTAAGCACAATTTCCGGATAATGTGACAAATATAAGTGAGTACGAAAGGTGGAGAACGCCCCATGGCCGCCGCGCTGCGTCAACGCTCAATGGCTCACTATGCCATGCTATACGTGGGTGGCGGATATTGCGGAAGGTTCGGTGGATCGCCAGCTAAGCTAGCTTGTGGTGTGTCTTTCGAGGGGGGTGTGTACGGAGGTGCTGGCATGAACTGAGGAACTTGGGGCTGTTGGCGAACGTTTGACTGGAAATCAAACTGGTCCAAGCCTGCCCGAGATCTGTGGACGAAGCTGGGTTGGAAGCGGCTTCCACGTGGACGGAAGCAAATGACGAGTATAACGATGAATAATACCACTGTGTTTGGGAGACGTAGTAAGATAGATAGACAGAGAATAAGGATGTTCAACGCACCGATACCAACTACAACGCCCCTCAAGATTGGTCCCGTTGAAGAAATACAATTATTATCTCTAAATACCCAATATGTTCAGACGCCTTCGAAAGCATTTGTGGGTGAATCTCACGTCTCAGGTTGACAAGTGGACCGTGCTAGTGGGGTGAATGTGAACGAAATAGCCCCAGCACAAGGGAATAAACTGACGATAGATATTAGCCATGTCGGGATCCGTAGCAAGAAGAAGCACACAGCCTTTGTCTCCTTGGAAAAGTTGCAGTGCGTCACCAGTTTGGACTCGGAATTGTTGCCCAGTTACCGGTTACCGCTTGTTCTTCGACTCGGAAATCTCGACCAATCATGACGCCCGGTTGGACCGAGGGAGTGCCAGTGGTGGCTAAAAGCTAGTCTCCTGACTAATCGAGAAATGTTCATGGCCGGTATGCCCGGCAGTACTATTATTGTTTTTTCGGTCAGAAATACGATTCCATTGCGAAACGCTACAAGTGTTGCTCTACCAACTATTCATCTCACGCGGTTTCTTATGTTCTGATCCCATGCTAGGCGAGATACTGGGAGTGGGTATGGGAGAGGGCCGGGGTATAGCCGTTGTCTCTATATACTCATCTGAGCTGCTACCTCTCTCGTCCACAGCCGTATAACTAGGGGGTAGTTCTTGAGAAAGGCTCGCCGGGTCGTTCTGTATGGGTGGGGGTGCTAAGAGAGGCGAAGTAACCGCGACTTGACTCTGTTGCGAATGCTGCATGACCGGAGCCGGCGGCCACACAATGGGTGGTGTCAGCTTGGAAAGATCAAGCGGTGGGCTGGACCACGAGACTTTTCGGCGTCGCCAAACACGGTAGAATACAATGGGGACAATGAGCAGAATTACTGCATTTAAGCAATGCTTCGAGTTAGTTAATAGCAAAGAGAAAGTGTGGAGGTGCGGCGTACACAAGCCTATCCCGACACCGACACCTACAATGATTGGCCATGGCAATATTAATTGCTGCGTATCGTTTGGCTGACAAAAAGCGCTTGGCCTGTGTCTGGTGGTTAACCGACGACTCAAACGAAGTAACATGGTGTGATGGTACTCACGGATCACATGTAGGGGCTGCTTGGACTACCGGGAGAGATACAAATGCCAAGAACGATAAGGCGAAACTGTGAAACATTTGGCAATGGTGTGCAGTTGGTATAGACTTTATTGAAGTCGCCTAACAGCTTTTTATAAACAGCGACCTTCATAATGATATCGATGCAGTGCGTCGTAATGGAGCGTCGTGCTGTTGCGGGATGAATAATATAACAAATCATTTTGGACCCACAGCAGATTAGACAAACCTATGCTCGGAAAGGTACCGATTTTCAAAGTTCGACTGCTTGTGAGAAGAAATGAATACCGAAAAATATACACAGCTTGTCAGTTATGCGCAATCGGCGTGCTCAGGCCAATATGCCGAAACAAAGTGTCTCCCTGCTCTCTCCTCCAAATCCTCACGTTCCACAAGTATACACTATCGAGAAGAACGGCCATGAGCGTGAGTCGGTCGTCTGCTATTCGCGCATGTCCGTAAACCCATCTGTGACCGAATCAAAGAACAAGCGCAAATACTTCAGCGTCGGGCAGGCGGAGCCTATGTGCACTACTTAAACACCGACAAAAGACTCGACGAGTGGGTTTCGGAATCGGATATCAAGGCTACCGTCGAAGACAATGACAATAACGGCGATCCCGACGTCGGAAGCAGTACGCAGGAGAGGAAGCAAACGTCACCTGGATCCTCGCCACCCTCTGACTCTCGCTTGCTTTCTCTTGGCCCTGGTTCTATTCTCGACGCGTCTGGGAATATAGACGAGACAGTGATGACTGAGGAAGAGTATGACATTCAACACCACAAGCAGATCACCGCGCAGAGGAATTTTGACAAGGTTAACTTTGGAAAATGGCAAATCAAAACTTGGTTCGTTGTCCAAACTTTCAAGATTTGTTCTTGATAAATCATATTTGACTAGGTACTTCTCACCGTATCCGTTGACAGAAGCAGAGGCGGATGAGACGGGCGGAAGCCAAGGCGTGTTGCGGTCCACCTCGTCTGCACACACTCTGCGAATACAAGGCGTCCATCGTACCACAATTCGCTCACATGGTAGGACATCAGATTTGTTGGCGGGTGGTTTGGGCCGGACGCATGCTCTGGGAGAAAAATCCATCCTCTGGGTTTGCGACCGCTGTTTCAAGTACATGGCTGATGGGATCAGCTGGGAATTGCACATGGCGCGTTCCAACGTTGAGTCGTATATTCCGGTGTTATTGACGATAGGATATTTTACTCAGAGAAATTGCACCCGTAAACACCCTCCTGGACGGAAAGTTTATCAACGCGGCGCCCATACTATATGGGAGGTTGACGGTGCAAAGGAAAAGGTTGGTCTATCCGTATGAGGAATTTTGACCTTGAATCTCTGACGCGTTTGTGCAGCTATATTGTCAAAACCTTTCGTTATTTGGAAAACTGTTTATTGACGTGAAAACCCTATTCTTTGACTGCGATAATTGTATCTCTAGTTCTTGTGCCGAACTATTATACTGCGGACTAATAAAATTATGCTTCTAGTTCTGTTTTACCTATTGACGGATGCCGAATCTCAACGAGACCATGTTCTTGGATTTTTTTCAAAGGTGATCCTACACCTTGCATTGGGAGACGAGAACTGACCACTTGAATAGGAGAAAATATCGTATGATGACTATAACCTTGCCTGCATAATTACACTGCCCCCTTATCAGAGACAGGGCTACGGCATGCTTATGATCGAGTTTAGTATGTCACCTGGATCAATTCCATGGATAGAATTTTATCTCCACATAGGTTACGAGCTTTCGCGCCGCGCCGGCAAGGTTGGCACACCGGAACGGCCGTTGTCAGACCTTGGCCTCCGGAGCTATCTGACTTACTGGGTGTCTACATTGGTCAGGTTCCTCAGGTGTGTCGATAGTCATCATGGGCAGATCAGGATTATAATCCATCCTCAGGCGATTGCTCTCAGTGATGCCTCCTGAAGGTTCAAAAATCACTTCTACAGGCACGCTGCCCGACTTGCGGTCGTCTTCCAGAGAGCTGGAGGATGGACTCCACAAGCCTAAAAAAAAGCGGGCCAAAGGGTGGGATGGGGAGATGGCGGATCCTAACCTTGCAGTACCTCCCTTGAGTTCGATGGATGGTAAGGGAAATCGTGATCTTTGCTTTGTCGACGCTGACTTGGTCTCAGACCCGATATTTACATCCCTGCGGACGATCGAGACGACATGCAACCCAGACGGTAGCGCGACAAGCCATGCGGTCGTCCGATGTACGTTGAAAGATATTGCAAGGGCAACGAATCTGCACCCGGAGGATGCTGCATTTGCACTTAATGAGTGTGGATTACTGTCGCGACGAAGCGGGGAAGAAGGCAGTGTGGAGGTCATCGCAATTTCCAGGGAAATGGTAGAAGCTGTTGCGAAGGAGAGACGAGTCAAAGTATTATGTATGGACCTGACTCGTGTTTTGTTGTAGTGTGTAATTTATGCGTTAACCCAAACTTTAGGGTTAAGGTCCCATGGCAGAACTTCATGAGGTTCCTCGAAGGGTGGTGGTCTTGATTTCGGGCTCAGGTATTCTTCCCGGTTTTTGATAAAACAGTGACTAGGAATGTTTTTGCAGGAACCAACTTACAAGCCCTTATTGATGCCCAAAATACACCGTCGTTATCAAAGGCTACCATTGTACTCGTGCTTTCAAATCGCAAGGCAGCATACGGGTTAACGCGTGCAATCAATGCTACCCCACCAATTCCCACCGCTTATCTCGCCCTCCAGCCATTCCTAAAGGCCAATCCCAGAAAGACAAGAGATGACTATGACGTCCAGGTTGCGCAAATAGTGCTGGATGCGAACCCAGACCTTGTTGTACTAGCAGGCTGGATGCATGTTTTTGGCGATGGGTTCTTGAATGCTGTGAACGGCGAGACGTCCAAGAGCAGTCGAGATGTTATCCGAGCGCCAGTTCCTGTGATCAATTTACATCCTGCGTTACCCGGAGCGTTTGATGGGGCAAATGCGATCCAGCGAGCCTACGAAGCGTTTCAGAAGGGCGAGATCACGATGACTGGCGTTATGGTGCATCGTGTGGTCAGAGAAGTTGATCGAGGAGAACCGATAGTGGTAAGAGAAGTAAAGATCGAGCCTGGGGAACTCTTCGACGCGTTTGAGGAGAAGATGCATAAGATTGAACGAGAAATCATTGTGGAGGCCACCGCCAAAGTTCTTGAGGAAGTAGTACCCAGATGCCTACTGCCAACTTGTAATTAATCAGTTTGTCTCTGCTCTACCACTACAAATTTACTGAGGGGATGTTCACTCACAGCTGCTGTTTGCAGCAACCTTGTCAGTAACATAATTGAGAAAATTGTGTGCAGTGACTCAAAGTGGCATAAGGGAGCAAAAGTTGTTACCATAAAAAAGATGAACAAAACCTCTAGAAAAAAAGTTCAAGACCCCGTGCATTTTGGGCACCATCGGTGGGGCACTGGCGCCAGGACTAGGTTTCGCTGATGATTCCGCAGAATTTTGGAAGTCCAGGTCCAGGAATCCCTGGACGGTTACTGCTTATTAATGAGTACGGAGATGACATAATCTGTGTACAGCTGCGCCCAAGTTGATTAGTCATCACGACTACAACGCACTCGCGTACGCTATCCGGTCCACAGTCACCTTCAACTCAGATGTCTTCATTCACAAGCTGGCTCTGGGGTACTTCTCAGCTCGACGACGCAGTTGGTATGTGTCTTCATTCCCAATATGATACTTATTTATATTATGCAACCTAACAGACAAGGCAACCTCGGAGCTTCTACCAGCGGGGGCAGAGGACATTGCTCTCAACCTCGAGATATGCGATCAGATTCGCTCCAAGTCCGTACCTACCAAGGATGCTATGCGCGCCCTAAAACGCCGTCTAAATCACAAGAATCCAAATGTACAACTATTGGCACTCGGTGTATGTCTCTGATAATATAAAGCTATACAATCTAACAATCTGTCGTCTAAAGTTGACCGATATATGCATCAAGAATGGCGGTGATCACTTCTTGGTGGAAGTTGCTTCGAGAGAGTTCATCGATAACTTGGTTTCAATCCTCAAAACCCCTGCCTTGAATATAGATGTAAAAAATGCTATGTTACGACTTATTCAAAACTGGGGTATCGCATTTGAAGGCAAGCCCATGCTCAGCTATGTTGGACACGTGTACAAGATTTTGAAGAGCGAAGGTACGTCTTTCATTTCCCATCACGTATTGCGATGTGATTATCAACTGTCCTAGGCTACAAATTCCCTCCCCAAGACTTCGCCGTCGCCAATTCAGCGATGGTAGACACTCAGACGGCGCCAGAATGGATCGATTCAGAAGTCTGCCTACGCTGTCGTACCCCTTTCACGTTCACAAATCGCAAGCACCATTGCCGCAATTGTGGGCAAGTTTTCGACCAAGCGTGCTCCGCCAAATCTATGCCACTGCCACATTTTGGGATCTCGCAGGAAGTGCGTGTGTGTGACGGTTGTTACTCAAAACTCAGCAAGAAGGCCGAGAAATCGTGGGTGGTATCAGCTCCATTAAATTTTACCCCTAATGTTTTCAAAGTCATGGCACAGAAAATAAAGGACATCATCATACGTCCAGCCAGGGTGACTCATCGCGTCGCGGTGCCCGTGAAATTGCTGACGCAGAGCTTCAACGTGCTATCCAACTATCCCTTCAAGAAGGCGACTCAAGGCCCGGATACGTCCCATTTCAGCCTTCATGGCAATCATCTGAACCGCCATTGGTCGACCGCAACAAACGCCCCGATACTAATGCACTGCCTGAGGAGGATGATCCTGAGCTCCGCGCAGCCATTGAAGCAAGCCTGCGCGAAGCCAATGCTCCTAAACCCAGTGCACCTGTCGAGATAGAAACGCCCCGTGTCGAGGAGGTTTCGTCGTATGTGTACGGCGTATCCCAATCCTATCCCTCCGGTGTCGTCCCGCCCCACCCTGTAGTCCCCAACCTACCAAACTACGATCTTGGGCCTTTGGAATCGGATGCCATCCTAACATTCAGTCAGACGGTAGAGCAGGCACATGCTCGGGGAGGCAGAGATATGTCAAGATACCCGGGAGTGACAGAGTTGTACGACAAGGCGAACAGTTTGAGACCAAAGTTGGCTATGAATCTGGATGATACAGGAAGAAAAGAACGTAAGTGACTCTGATATTGACTGTCAAGACAATCTTTACCTCTTTGATAGAAATGTTGTCTGAGATGCATGACAAACTCTCACAAGCTGTCAAGCTTTACGACCAATTATTGACGCAACAAATTTCGCAACCGCGGTGGCGCTCTTCTCTTTCCACCACAGCACCGAGTGTGTCGTATCACCAAACGAACCCGAGCCACAACACGACGTATGATGCTGTCAATGGAAATAACCAATGGCTGCCGAAGACTCAATTGTCGGCCTCGCTAGAAAGACCCGTTTCACAAGTGCAACGTCAATCTCGGCCTCCTCAGATGCTTTCTGAACGGCCGGCAGCACAACACCAGTCACCGCCCAACCAGCACACCAGTTTACCAGGACAGACATATCCTGCAGAAGGTTTCCTCCAGCAGCAGCAGCCTCCGGCACAGCAGCAGCAGGGGCCGCTCCCAGGTTCCTCCCAACGGGATCAGTTCCAACAATACCTCACCACAGCTCTCATCCCAGGTCAGGATTCAGTAAATCCATCCAATCAACCACAACAGGGCGTGTCTTCGCAACGGTCCCAACCATCTCAGCCGTCGCAGTACCCACTGTTAGTGCCGTCTGCGGTGCCAACACCGATTCCACCTGCACCACAGTACAACCGAACACTGCAGTCAATGCAACCTCAATTACCAGGCTCAATATATCCGAATTCTTCTGTAGTTTTGCCACAATCCCCACCCCCGCACCCACAGCAATACACCTCACCTCTACAACCGACGTTTTACTCCAAGCCCCATCCATCCGCAACGGCATCGCTTACGAGGCACAACACCGTTGCTTCCTTCCCACGGGCCGCCAATACCTATCTTTCTCGCCATAATACTGTTGCTAATGCACCGATACACCAGCAATCCCAGTTACAACCTCAGCTGCAATCTTTATCTCCTCCGCTTCCACAGTTTCCCGTCGCACCAACTTCCGCCCCTCAGACGTTCCCCCTCTATGGTCCTTCAGTTCCATCCGGCACACCGCAGTCAGAGAGAAAGGAGGCGTTGTTAATCGATTTGTGATAGGATCTTTAGCTTGTCCACATTTATGTTTGCTAGCAAAACTTGATTATATCCTGGACGAAATTTGAGGCCTAATCCAAACCTAAGCCAAATAGCCGAAATTGGATAATAATAATAATAATAATACCATAATAATACCCGGCCTGAGCCAGCTGAAGTTGAGGACTATAACTTGCCCAAACCTACCGAATTTCTACCCATTGGAGTTGCATGGCTCTTCCAGGAGTGGACGAGGGCAAAATGCTCAGCGAGGCCCTCAACACTGTCAAGATACAGGTACAGCAGATGAAGAGACATTTAGTACGTCAGCGGATATCTTATACTCAATTTTGCGATTTTGTTCCCTTACTACTTGTCGTTAGTTGCATCTGACAATCTACCTTTTTCTGAATACAGGAATTAGACCAGCTTATGGACGCACTCAAGAGTGCAAGCTTGATGCTAGCTGAACTACGGACATCGTCACTCTCACCGAAGCAGTACTATGAACTTTGTTCGTTAGCTCCTTGCATTTTCTTTCTCTAGTGTTGATATCGAGACTTGTTCAATGTCCAGACATGGCTGTATTCGATGCTCTTCGTCACCTCTCAAACTACCTTTACGATGCCCACACTCAATCCCGACATCACCTCGCTGACCTTTATGAACTCGTCCAATATGCCGGAAACATCATTCCTCGGCTCTACCTCATGATTACTGTCGGTTCTGTCTATATGTCTATCCCAGACGCACCAGTGAAGGAAATAATGAAGGACATGATGGAGATGGCTCGAGGCGTCTTGCACCCCATTCGAGGTCTCTTTCTCCGGCATTATCTCAGTGGCCAGACGAGAGACCATTTACCAGTTGGCACCGACGTGGGGTATGTTCTCTCTTGTTAGAATCAGGTCATGGTTGACATCGCCCTTGAAGGCCTGCCGGTAATTTGCAAGACTCCATTTCCTTCGTCATCACCAACTTCATCGAGATGAATAAACTTTGGGTACGTCTTCAGCATCAAGGCCATTCGCGGGATCGTGAAAAGCGTGAGATGGAACGGCGCGAGCTGCGTATCCTCGTGGGCACCAATCTTGTCAGGCTTAGCCAGCTCGACGGAGTAGATCTCGACATGTATCAGCGCACAATTTTACCCAGTATCTTGGAACAGGTTGTTAATTGCAAGGATGTAATTGCCCAGGAATACTTGATGGAAGTGGTTATCCAGGTACAATTATTCCACTCTCATATGTTGACCCATTCCAACAAGTTCGCATTGTAGGTGTTTACGGATGAATTCCACCTTCATTCTCTCGGACCCTTCCTCTCTTCGACAGCCCAGCTTCATCCTAAAGTGAATATCAAACAGATCGTCATCTCACTCATTGACCGTCTCGCAGCCTATGCTGCCCGGGAAGCGGAGAGTGAGGACCCAGAGGAGACAAAACGGCAAGAAGAAGCCGCCGCACGGCGTCTCGCTGAGAAAGTGAAGATCCAAAAGGCCAAAGTGCGAGAGAATGGGAATACCACCACCGTGTCACCTAACCAGGAGATTCACGATGCATGGGGTTCCCCGACACCACAAAGTCCTGTTGCAGAAGCTGAGAAACCCGTTTCGGACAATAGCCTGAATGGGACGAACGGGGTTGGGAATGACAGCGAAAAAAGCAAGGTTGTACGGAAATTCCGGGGCGTACCTGAAAACGTTCAGCTCTTCGAGGTCTTCTGGAAGCAGGTTGTGGAGCTTATAAAAGTAGGTCTCGATGACCTTTTATTCTTTCTGCTAATAACGCTCTACTCAGGCTCGGCCAGATTTGTCGATACAGGATATCACTGCCCTTCTCGTATCGCTGACCAATCTATCATTAAGTTGTTATCCTGACAGATTGGAATACGTCGACCAAGTCCTCGGCTTCGCCCAGGAGAAGATAAAAGAATATTCAGATAGGTAGTTAAACTTAATCAAGTTTTGTCCTTGGCACTCACCCAATTACAGTCCAGACCTACATACAACACAGACATCCGCCAACCTCTCCGCTCTCCTAGTAGCCCCCATTAACTCCTATCAATCAGTACTGACACTTCTGGCCATCCCAAACTATGCACCCATCTTAACCAAACAGCTCTTTTCTACCCGACGTTCGATAGCACATTCCATCATATCTTCCGTGCTCAAAAATGAAACAATTGTTGAGACGCCCGAAGATGTCGATGGCGTCCTCGAATTGTGTCATGTCCTCATCAAGGACCAGTCAGATAGCGTGGGCGTGGGCGCTAGTCCTGGTTCACAGTCAAATCTCAAGGACGTGCGGAGGCAGGGATATTTAGAACGAGAGGAAATGGCGGAGGAGCAAGGATGGGTGGCGAGAATGGTCCACCTCTTCCGAGCTGAGTCACTGGACGTGCAGTTTGAGGTGTGCTTTCTGGACATTGTGAAATTCTGTTCTATCTTGATTGTATCTTCTCCAGCTATTACAAGTAGCCCGGAGACACTTTGACGCTGGAGGAGAGAGAATGCGATTCACCTTCCCAGCTTTGATCACCTCCTCGATCAAGCTGTGTCGGCGGTATAAAAACCGGGAACATATAGTGCGTCGGTATTCTTCTATTCATGGGGTTGAATGACCTTTTTTTTTTTATCAAGGAGGAAGACTGGAAAACAAAAGTCTCTACTATTCTCAAATTCACGCGTCAACTCACCTCCATTTTGGCCACACAAGTCGAAGCGCCAACCATCGCCCTTCGACTGTTCCTCCTCTCTGCACAGATCGCTGACGAATGCAGATTCGAAGACATTACATATGATCTCTACGTTCAAGCCTTCACAGTTTATGAAGATAATATCTCAGAGTCGCGGGCCCAGCTACAAGCCATCACACTCTTAATCGGAACGTTGGCTTGCGCAAAGGTATTCGGGGTAGATAATTATGATACCTTGATCACAAAGGCTGCGTTACATGGGGCGAAGTTGTTAAAGAAGAGTCACCAAGCCACCGCAGTTGGGCTAGCTAGTCATCTGTGGTGGCAGGAGGCGCCAGTGATCGAGGAAGATGCGGTGGCACTGAAGGAAGTCATAGAGAAGTCTGGGCCAAAGGATGATAACGCCGAGAGTGCTAAAGCCGTACGCTCTTCCTGCCTTTTACTCGTCGTGGTGACTTCTTTGACCGCGTAATGTTAGTACCCGCATCAGGACAGTAAACGTGTTCTGGAGTGCCTACAAAAATCATTGCGCATTGCGAATTCGGCAACTGAAGAAATTGTCACAGTTCAGCTTTACTGTGACACCCTTGATCAATATGTTTATTACTTTGACCGGGGCGCACCAGCGGTCAGTCTTGGTCTTTCTCTCTTTCACGCAACAACTCAACTCTTGTCCTCCATGCTAGATTGCTCCCAAATACATCAATAGTCTGGTCGAGTTGATAACGTCGAGCATTGACAACATTTCGTCGCCAGACGTCCACCCCTCGCAACGCGCTCCACCAGGACTTATTGAAGGTGTGCAGACACCCGAGATGATCACGCGTCATTTCAGGAATACGCTATATTATATCCAGCGCAGGAAACATGCAGCTGCAGCAGTAAATGAGGGCGAAGGAGGCGCCATTGATGCCAGATGGGATGATGTTGATGTTGTTGGGGCATTGCTAAAGATGGGGATCGGACGGTGATGATTGGAGTATTATAATTCCTGTGTTTTGATGGGCAGATCTCGGAATCAGGATTAATGAAGAGTACCATTGTTACACGGGCAGTAGTCCTCTTGCGGTTGGTCTGAACTCGGGAAAATGTGATTGAACTACTAACCCCGTTATACCAACTATCAAACAGTCACTGTTACTGTGCAGGGACAATGTAATTATTGGCAACTAACCGCCTGTGCAACCACGTCGTAGACATTCACACCCACAAGAGTTTGTTTCGGACTAGTAGGTAATGGTTTATCGCGGTAAAGGTAAGAATCTGTCGTGAATGAAGGCGATATGGCTGCTTCGCTCCGCACGTGCAGCCCTTGAGGGGCGGGTAAGAGAGGCGACGGCAGAGTGGGGGATGGAAGGACATAATTAGATAACACCAAGTTGGTAACAGAAGCATTGACGGTATCCGCGTCAACATTTGATGTGGGTTGTGACGTAACACGAGTCAAACAACGCAACAGTGGTGGATAAGTGCTCGCAACAACTGCTTTGTGTGTTGAAGCTGCCACGGAATAAGTGGCAGGGAATGCTTGCCGAGTAGATTGTCGAGGTTCGCGTCGGACATCTGCAGGAAGAAAGACGGATGCGGGTATGAGCCCATGACCGACGTCATTGCTGGATAATACGTCCGGCGCATGTTTGACATCGCTTCGTCTTGTTGACGCCGACTTAAGACCGCTGAAGCTCGACCTGCGAGAGATGTCCGTCTTTTCTGCATCACTAGCACGTTCGTCTTTGAGATGGCGGTATTGATGGAAAGAGAGGGCAATTGCAACAAGTAAAACAGCACCAACAAGTGAAAGAGGAACTGCAAACGCGGCTGTAGGAAGGGGTGTGTGTGTTGCTGTAAGATAAGGAACGACGGAAGGAGCGAGTACGGTAGCGAGACCTGTGGATGCGGATATGGCTGTAGAAGGTGGTGTTGGGGACGTTAAAGGCAGCTTTGGGATTGATGAATGGGAGTTGGAGGTTGATGACGATGACGGATAACTTGACTGTTGCGACAACGGGTTCACAGGTACGGAAGGAGGGCCATTTCCTGTATTGACGGTAGATGCTGCGATATCTTGGATTTATACTTGCAAAGTTGGCAATTGGGCAAAACACTCACAAATGAGGGAGAAAGCCGGAGAAAAGGTTGTTGCAAAGTCATCCTCCATCGCCAGGTAAAACCCTCCTTCACTAGTTACATTCGGCACTGCCCTAGACGAAACATGTCCCATTAGTATGGGGCCAGACGGGTTGACTGGCCAGTGCATTGCTCACAAGGAGGCGAGATACAATCCTGCAATTTTTTCCACAAGGGCTGGTACAGCCAGCCCACAATTATCGTTGGAGTCGTTTCGATTGTCTCTCACCAAGCCTTCCTTCGAGGAGCAGAGCTTAAATACAGGTGAATCCGCCTTGGCTGCGCTCCACTTCGCAATGATGATATCTCCTGGGCCAAATAAGTCTCCGGAGGAAGGGGATATCCATGCGACAGCGGGTTCAGCTCGAGTGCTGTTCAAGAAGATGACGACGGCCAGGAAGTAACACAAGGAGGGGTTTCCCTTTGAATGCCGCATTGGTAATAAATGAGTGTAAATTGGAGTTGTCAAAGGAAATATGGACCAGCCGAAAAAAGAAAAGAAAGGTGCCGTCAAGGCGAAAGAGAATCTATCGACTTAGGTGATGGTTGAGAGGAGGAACAGAAATTGGCTGACGAGACAAACCCTCTGACCGATGATGACAACTATCAGTCCCGATTCAAATGGTTATTGTGCATGCCAGAGATTGAGGATTTAAAGCAAGAACACGAGCAACGTCCAAAGAGCACAGTCAGCTGGGGGCGCAAGGAGTGGATGCCATGGAATCGACTTCCATCTTGTGTTGGTCTGAAACTGTCGAGGTCGAGGACAGTGGACAGTCTGAGAAGTGAGATAGTTGTTCCCTAGTTTGAGGTGAATAACGAAGTACAACATGTACGATCCGGCTACCTTTTGCGATCCCTCAGCCTTTCGAGCATATCGATAACTTCATCTTGCTCCTCGATCAGCATCTCACCGCCGGGTAAAGTAATTGCAAGTTCTTTAGCTTGGCTCATTGCATTTTTGAAGCTGTTAGTCTGATCGCGAACAGTCAGTCCAAGTCTGGAAGGATTTTTATGAGTGGCAATGGCTGACAGCTTGAAAAAGGGCTTGTTTTGCGTGGGCTGTGTTGCCATCCGAATTTTGTATGAGGTGCAGGACGGCGACAAGCTTGATGAGAAGACTTTCATACAGAGTAGTTGGCAGTGCAGTGTTGGTCATCTTAAGAAAATTCGCAATTCTCAATTGAACTTGTAAGGACAAGTATGTTACTCTGCGGCAACAACCTGCAGTTTAACTCTTACTGGCAGTTGCAAGCGAAAATTAACCTCATCACAGAAGTCAGGAGAAGCAGTTATTTCACAACTCCATTGTGCCACGATAATCTTTCCAACAGACAGGATGAAAATGGGTAAAGAACGAATGAGCAATAGAAAATACGAACTAGCTCCGCCATCAATGGCTCAAGAACTTTCGCCCCTTCGCCCTCCGCCTCGCAAGAATTTTTCTCCCAGAAACACTCCTCTTCCTCGCCAGAAATCCATGTCTCCGTTTCCTGACCCGCTGAGATGGCTGGTATTCAGTTCCTCTAGCGGCATGCCGTGTCTGCTGCAGAGAGCCCAACAAAGGGGATAGGTCCCAGCGAAGCGATGCAGAGAGTGGTGAAAATGGAGCGCGACGAAAGGGAATATTAGTCGGGCAGGAAAAAGTGCTTGGGAGACATGTAATCGTTGGCAAGGTTCGCGTTACAAGGCTGTGCGTTGGTAGCCGTGGAGGTCGAGCAAAAAGGTAGGCGATTCGCGGTGGTATTCGAGGCATCAGTGTTTATTTATCCCTGTTTATATCAGCAGTATTTATTACCTTTATTACCACCGTACTTACTAGCATGTCTGCTAGCGATCCAGATGAGTCCCTCGTCATGCGCAGGTCTAGGCGCAGTACGGCCGGAAATCGGTAGGCCCAATATTGTTTTCAATTACTCCACATCGCTGATGTCCATTTCAGCATGGAAGCGGCTCTGGCTGAAATGGTGTTGGACGATTCGGTGAAGGAAGGAGAGGACGACATTGATTTTGTGAATGACAAGGGTACGTGTTTTCACTGGATGACTCCGTACATGATTGCATTTAGCTTCACCAGAGGAGGAGGACATATTTGAGTCCGACTTTGAAAGTACCGACGAGGAAGCTCAACAACAAGATGCTGAAGCACAAGAGCATACTGTACAAGATGAAGAAAAACAAGCAAGGAAGGTTTGTATCCCTGTGTAAGTCTTGTACATGTGCTCACACTACATCAGGCCCTTCGAGCGCGAGTAGCCAAGTCCACCGCGCTTGCCCATGCGCGCCAACAAATCACTTTTCAACCTCTTGTACATTCCAATCGCAAGGAGGAGTCACCACAAGCGGAAGCCCGTGTCTCTGCAACAACGGCCAAGTCCAAGTCAAAGCCCAAGCGCCGCGTCTCGCTAGGAGTTGTGGTAGATGTTCATACGGGCGAACTTATCGAGGGTTTAAAGGGCAAGAGGCAAAGCCAACGAAAACACACTGTCATGAACACCTCGGAGACCTTCAGTCGTATGAAAATGTCCGAGGCAAAAAGGGTACGTCATCTGGCAGAACACTATATTTTTGGTACTACTAATCTTCCTTCCTTCCCCGTAGGCAGCCGCTATTCCAAAGCGAGTCAAAAGCCACATCCGTGCTCTCACCCAGGATGAATTAATTGCTCGCGCTCTTGATAATGAAGAAGGTAACATCGTCGAACATCGAGACTATCTCAAGCTGGAGGAAGAGAAACGCAAACGCGCTCGGGTGGTGCGTGCTACTATTGACGGACCTCTGCTTAAATGGGTGAGCAAAGCGGAGGAAGTCAAAATCGCTGTTGAGTCTCCTATACCGCCACCACCACCGCCACCACCACCACCGTACGGCTATGCATATAGACCCATGACAGTGGATCAGTCCGGTGGTGCAAATACTCATATCCCGTATTCATTTGTGACCAGTGTCCCCTATTATCAGCAGCCTCCTCTACAGCAACAGCCTTCCCAGTTACCATTGTCAGCTTCGGCACCTCAACCCCAAGCTGCTACCACTAATTTATATGCCGTTGCACCGCCGACTCCACAGTTCATCGAACGAACTGAGAAAGTTGCTAAAAACTACACGGTACACGAACTTGGCCAGTATGAAGGCGTGCCAAAGCCTTTGTGGAAAGATACCATGGAGGCGATGTTCGGGGATCATGTTCAGTGGGAGGACGTCAGAGTCTTCGTTGGAAAAGGCAGGCCTCTAAGTCCGTACCAGTAATTCCTTGTCGAACCAAATTTTGAGCATATTTATTTCCCTCACAGGTCGCCCCAAGCAACGATGTCCAATAACTGGCAAGTTTGCACGTTATTTGGACCCAAGGACAGGGGTCCCATTTGCAGATGTCACAGCATTCAATATAATCACTAAGGTCCTAGCCCATGAGTACGTCTGGAGTGATACATTGGGTTGTTATGTCTCCCACCAGGATGCTGAGAACACGGCAGGTTTGGGAGGTCCTCTAAATCAGCAGCCCGGTAATTTAGAAAATCAGTAATATTGATGTCAAGCCTTTTATTCTTGTTGAAAGCATATTTATATGACAAATTGTCCTTTCAAGAAGTTCATGAATTCGAAGTCTGTCGGCATCTCAGCGTGGACTCTAGTTCGCTATACCTATCTAATTCAATCCTGCAATAAGTCAAGCAACAGAACAAAATACTACAGTAAAATCGAGATCTGGATGGCTGAAGTCCGTCCAAGTCCAAGATATGGTGTTCCCGTGCCTGTTTTGCAATTTTGTTTTTGGGGAAGAATGAGCTATGCAGACGACATAAAGAGCGTAATGGAGAGGGCGGACACAGCATATTATTACATGTGAGGGGGTATATGCATGAATTGGATGACGATGGATGGATGCGACACTGATCCTGGTGTGGGCATTTCAAATATGCAGTGAGAAGTCGTGAGTGGATTTTTCTTAGACGAAATCAAGGGGTTAGGATGTGGGGTGTATCTGTTGAGGGGAATATCGGGTTCGAACTTTTGGAAATCACGCGGTAACGCGACAACAAAATCAAAAAAGAATATCAAACGAAAAATTGCGTGCTGCGGTGGAATCCTGCGTCAGAATTCATTCGCCGGAAAAGAAACAAACTTACTGAATCCGACTAGCGGCATGCACCTCCATCTCCTCCATTTTGTACGAGTTCAACTCCTCCTTTATCTGTTGTGCCAGTGCGGGTGTTAATCGGCTCCAAGTGGCGGGCTCGCTCCTCCTATCATACATGGTCGACGAAAATGTGTCGTACACCGACAGACTGGATGCAAACGTTAGCCGCTTCACAGGCGCCGTCGCCGAGCGGTGCGTAAGGGTTGGTAGACCGCTAGACAGCATCGTCGACAAGGCCGGAGCAGAGGAATTGAAACTGGGGTGATTGAAAAGGGACTTTTCGGGGAGATGCGGGGGGTGAGTATTTGTTTCTGGCGATGGGTCTCGTGGCATCTCGAGCTTCTTGGGTGAATCTAAACCTAGACCCTCAGAGAGTTCGAAAGCGAGCGGTGGAAGTAAGGGAGCTGGGCCAACAGCATGGTGCGAGTGGGCTGACGAGTGTGAAGGATGTCTGTGTAAACCATCGATGTGGTCCGGATCTGGTGAAGGAATGCGCGCCAATGGACCAAGCTCTGCGACGGGCCCCGGATGGGAATTGTACGAGTTTGAGCGTGCGCGGTTAGGAATAGATTGGATTAGGAACGCTTGCTGGTTGTAATTGCCAGCGTCTGAAATGTAACGATTAATAAAAAGAATCGGAGGCAAAGGCTGGAACCCACCTTTCAGGATTCCCTTTGATGGCTTCCTTGCTTTCTCCACGCTTCGCCGAACATTTACAGCCCAAGAGACTGTCTCCTCCTCGCCATCGTCAAGACTGGTCCTCTCGAACCCTACTCTAATTGTCACATCCTCGTCGTCCTCTCCCTCTCCCCATTCGTCGTCCTCGTCCCATACCTCCGTATGGACGTTCTGTCCAGCATGCGGCTGTTGCTGGTACTGCATCCGCTCATAATGACCTACCTCGCTACCATCGTCGCTCGAGGAATCGTCATCTTCCACAAGCACACGCGTCCCATCCTCATTCACCCTCGCCACGGCCCCGCGTTTAATCGGTGACGCCTGTCGCACCATCGTACTCTTTTCCCAGGTCGCTGGCGTTCCCGCGCCGTTGACGCCCCGATGGGTTACAGCATTGAGTGCTTCAAGCTGCAGCTTGGCTCTTGCGGCAGCCTCCGCATTGCTCTTCAACGTGTGTTGCCGCGCCAGCTTCGCCGCAGGACTCAGCCCGCTCATCTCAGACCCGGAGGACCAGTCCCCGCTGCTTGTCCGATCGAGCTCTGCGGTCACATGCGAAACACTGGCCTCAGACGCCTCGCCCTTGCCACTCTTCTTCTTACCTTTCTTGTCGCCGCCGCCCTCATCCTTGTCCTTTTTGTCCTTGAAAAGTGATGTGATACCGGCTAATGAGTTACGCCGCGCAAGCTTCCCGAGCTTCCGGATCATGACCGAAGCGGAGGATACAGTAGAAGAGAGCGAGATGTTATCCGTGGATGCATTCAGACGGGAGTTGAACAATGACGCAGCGCGCGACTTCTTCTTAGTTGGCACAGTTGGGGTGGGTGGCTCGTCAGTCCCGTCAGGCGTCTGTGGGGTGGAACTGGTACTGGGTGAAGTGCCGGTTTTCACGAAGATTTTTGGCTTGGACGACGACGCTTTTATTGAAGCGTCGTCATCTTCTACGTTTTCACGTAGGGTCGAAGAAACGTTGAAAGAAAGGGCACGACGAAGACGACCTTTCAGGCCACCACTACGAATCATGGCGGCAGTTGGCGCGGGATCGAGCTCACTGTCATCCCTGGACATGCGCTTCTCGGCAGCTGTGAAGGTACCTTGGGACAAGGGGGACGGCCGCACGGGTCGTGCTACAGGAATTGACGAGCCAGATGCGGTTGATACCGCAGAAGTTCGTGGGGTAGCAGAACTTGAGGAGGAAGAAGAGAGGTTCCGGTTGTGCGGTACTCGATGCGGGGAGGGCGTCACTGAGGAGGAATTTGAGTTACTGCTCCCCGTCCTCCCGTGCGCACTATTGTTCGTGGGTGCCTGTGACGAGCCGTTCCGAGTTCTAGCGCTCCCAGAGGCCGGGGCATGAGGAGAAGAGCTATTGGAACTGCTTTTGGTACTCTGAGCGCTGTTGGTTCTCTGGCGTGATGCACCAGCATTATGACCATGACTTGAACCAGAGTTGAGGGACGATGTTGAGCCAGAGGCATCTCTGTGGGCATAAGGAGGCTGGGGGTGTGCTGGTGGGCGCCAATCGGGAGTATCTGGAGTGTGTGTAGGTTGGCGGGTGGGTCGACGGTATGGGTGGAAACCGTTGTATTGGGGCTGGGAGTTCTGATGATCAACGGCGCTACTCCTGTGGCCACCAGAAAAGTTGGATGGTGGAGGAGTGCCGCTAGGAAAAGGTTTAAATGTAGGTGGGGTAAAGTAGTCACTGGAGGGGTTTGAGGTATTGCGTTGGGATTGGTTGGGGAGTGGGGTATGGTGAGGTGAGATATGGGGGAAGCCTTGCTGAGCGTTGAACATCATTTGTTGATAAGCCCACTGGGCGAGCTGGGCATTGTTGGGGTCGAAAAAAGGGATCTGGGATGGCATCTGCGCTTGAGAAGAGTGTGTTAACGGACCATGGAGTGCAAAAGGTTGTTGTTGCTGTTGCTGCTGCTGCTGCGGATGGTGATTTTGGTAAAAAGAAGGGTAAAATGGTTGGGCAGCGATGGAGGGTGTCCATCCACCTTGAGGCTGCTGGACTGGGTAAGGGTAGGATTGCTGTGAGAGATGAGACAGAGGTGTGGACGAAGTGTCTGTTGCGGGAGATGAACGCTGGCGAGGGACGGTGGAGTTGCTGGTTGGTGATGGAAGGTCCATTGAAGAATCTCTAGGTGGATACCAGTCTGGAGGAGCCAGCACGGCCATGGACAATCAAGGATAGTCGCAGGATGGCTGAGGATGAGCAGAACAGATGATGAAAGGGGAAATCAGCAGTGAGCAGAAGGAAGGAGGGCGAGACGGAGTACCGAGAATGGGCATCCAGGTCGGGTTGTATTTGTCAACAGCCGTTGTAACGCACAGATTTTCAAAGAAAAGAGCAGTGACCAGACCCTTCGACGACGGCGGCGACGATGGCGGCGACGACGAGCTCGAGGCGATGAATATTCAATGGTTTTCAATCCAAGTTGGCTTGGCCACAGCAACTTGAAAAGGCCCAAAACCACCGGCCCCGTAATCAAGCCCTTGATGGGTCTAAAATAAATATTCTGCACACCGTTACCGTCCAGCTTTCAGGTACTCTCTCTCACGCAGAGCCATCGCAGCTGATTGTTCTGACGTGGCCATGTCCACCACCCGTCCCAGCCCAGGTCCATTTTTCCACTCTGACACCCACTGACAACAAGGTCGCCAGATTTACCTAACACGGAAGAATACGGGCGTGAGACGCTCCTTCCTTTTGGCTGCACTCTTTTGTTACCCGCCCCTCCATACCTTTTCCTTATGCACAGAACTCAGTGTCTTCGCTATGGGCGCTCTCCGCGCCGTTTTTGCCAGAATGCACCACAATAGCAATCCTATCACGAGCGCTGGGGCTCCACGGAGCATTTCTGCACCGACAGAGATTATTTCCATTCTTCTATTGTGATCGGCGTCTGGTTTGGAAACTATTTTGTGTGGCCGGAAGGGACAAGGTTTACCCTATGGGAAGGTACAGTAACCAATCCCTACTTTTGACACTTTGACTCCTGGTCTAACAAGTATATAAGGTTACCTCTGCAAGTGGGATCCCAACTTTTTGTTCTTTAACACCATCCTCTTCGACATTTTTATTCGTTCGCCTCGTCACTTCACTCATAATAATAATAATGAGACTCCGTAACTGGAAGGAAACCCGAGAACCCACCATCATCGAAACCCTCGAGGATGTTCATCCAAGATCTTTAGAAGAACCCTTTCACTGGTATGCAAAAGTATGTTCGACATATCACAGCATCATTCGACGTATGTTAAATGGTTTCCTCTACAGATAGGCTCTTATGTGTGGGTGAAGACTGCTGACGGGAAATGGCGCCATGGTCAAGTGGTTTCAGACGAGTCATACCGATATGGCGCGGATGTGCGTATGCAATTTACACTTCCTCGACCGATCTCTCATCCTCCCTTCAGGGTAGACCGGACCGTCAATTCGGTGTGCGCCATAGCAGGCAAAAACACTATGAAATATTTGTCCCTATCGATGGTGTAATGAAGCCTGATACACCTGAAGTCAGAGTGCTGTTGAGGGAGGCTGGCTATTTCGTCTAGGCGCCTGAAGTTATTCTTGCGTTCTCCAGGATTTCGCCCATCTTCACTCTGATACTTTTCGATTTTGTCGTCTATCCTTTACAATCTACAAACGTCCTGGACGGGCGAAGTTCCTTCTAATGTAATACCTATTCCAGCCGCTTATAATCATCGTCCTTTTCACGAGATGTGTCACTCTCGATCATGCCAGAATACTTTGGCAATCTCAGTCTGGAACCGACCTATATATGCAAGTAGCTCCTGGTCCGGAAGGGCGGAATGATCAAGCGCCTGAGTAAGTTGTGTCCGGAGCTTGCGAAGACGGATATCAAGGTCGAGCAAGGAAACCAAACGCATGGTATCGAAAGACCGAAGTCGTGAGCAGCGATCGAAATCAAGCAATAGGACCAGAGAAAAAAATTAAAAGTACCCTTATCAGAGCCTTGCGCCGTTCGGCAATCTTGCTCGTCCGACTTTCTTGCTGTTGTTGTGTATCGAGCGCTGCAAGCTGTTTAGCGACTTTCTTACCTTCTTCCAGTACATCGGGAGGTAAATCTGCAAGCCGGGCTAGTTCGAGACCTTATCCGGGACCAGTTGAGAAGGAGGGTATTGAGCTTCCAAACGATATGTGAGACAAACCGTAATGATCAAGGTCATCAGGTGCCCCGTCCACAATCCTGGAATACGGCAGTTCGTGAGGCAATCGAAAGAAACGATGAGCTGCTCGAACGTACCTGTATTGAAAAGTCATCCCAAAGCTGGAGGTTGAGGGACAAGTTTTCTGTAAGGGAGATCATCGATCATCGCTCAACGTTGACCTTCTCGTGCTCACCTGGACAGATAGATGCAAACTACGACTATGAGAAATGGTTGAGTTAGACAACGTAGTACTTACTGAATCACTGAAGGTTTTCGAGATAGTGTGGTCGTAAGTTCATCGAAATGTCTGAAACACAAAAGGATTTCAACGGTTGTTCGAAGTCAATTATCAAAAGGGTGACACAGTACGTGGCAAAAAAAACGAAAGGCTAAGTGTCCCCTTTCTGGTTAGTAGACGAGTAAAGACAATGGATTGGGAAAAACACACTTTCAAATCAATCAAACTTTCCGCAATTGCATGTGCAATACCTACTCCCTCCCTTGGCGACGTACCCCGCCCGAGTTCGTCAATCAATACCAAGGATTGTTGAGATGCAAGGCCTATCAGTCAAGCACACTCATGAAACACGTTAAGGGGATTTCCGAATGTATCATACCCAGGATCATTGCAGAAGATGCCATTTCGCTTGCAAATGTGCTGAAGTTCTTCTCAACGTCGTCGTCATTAGATAGTCGTGAGAGGAGTGCATCATGAATTCTGGTATTTGACAATTCGTGACAGTTCATGATAAACACTGAAAGATTGGCAGCCCAAAAAACGACTGACCGGAAACTTGCATATTCAGCAGGCACAAAAGACCCGCACATCGCCATCACAGTGAGAAGACCGATTTGTCGCAGGTACGTGCTTTTACCTTTCCCAAAGACCTGAAAGCTTGCTTCAACAGTTCGATTGATTAGCATACCTGACATACTTGAAACATGATATGAGGTGAGGTCTCCCATGCGCCGAAAAACACCTTACTTGGGGCCATGGACCATCTGGAATGAGGACGAATCATCACAATAGACATCATTCGGGACAAGTGTGCCTGCAGATTGCAATCCTTCAAGAATAGGGTGGCGGCCAGATTTGATGGCTAAAGTACCGGTAAACTCGGGACGAACTAAATATGGGGTCGGTTTCATCTCGCAGTGCGAGTGGATTTCACCAACCATAGTTGCGCACTAAGCGTGAGGGAGAGTAAGACATGAAAAGCAGGTGACAGTGCAGTCTTACTTATAGCGGCATGAGCAAATGCCCAAAGCATATCTACCAGTGCCACCTACAAACAGATGTGCAATATCATTCAGAAGGGGGAGATACGACGAACCGCCTCCGATGCTTTGTACAAGACCCCAACATCTATGAGTATTTGAGCCACGAGGTCTTGAATAATTCTGAGAATCTCTTTCATGATGATGATAAGCGCTAACTAGACAACTAACAACTCACTTATCGCTGAGAATCAACGACTCGTCTAGTGCATCTCTCATTCTAGCATTCATTTTTTTCTAAATTGTAAAACAAAATCCGGAATAATTCCCTTGCAAATAGTTACTTGAGTACGAATGACTCACCAACTCTAGGCTAGAAAATGTCCATCTCCCTTTCTGCATCGACAGGTTGATGAACCCCCTCGGTAGTTCACCGTCGAGCTCATTCTTCTTCAGTGCAAATACGAATCCGCTGTCTTGATACACAGGGATCAGAGGCAGATTATGTTTCTTGGACAATGTGTTGTTGAGCTGGTATATATCGCCGACGTTTTCTTTATAAGTTTCACGTGCAACATCCAGAAGGGGGTTGCAGTTCGCCTAAGATAGTTATTCTTAGAACTTCAAACAGCCGATCATTGGACAACTTGACCTTGACAGCGTATACCCGAGCATTGACTGCTGTTATTCCGCCCTAAAGAAAGATCAGATATTGCAGACGGGGCAACGAAGAACATTTGGGAACTGAACTTTGGCTGGGGTACATTCCTCGTTCAGATGGCTACATACCAAGGTTTCAATAGTGTTGAGACGTTCGTCCAAAACCAGCTACATACGTCAATACATGTTTCAGGCAGGCAATTCTGTCATGAAACATACCTCGTGAATGATTCGAAGCAGTTGCGATCGGCTGCCTGCAAGAGCTTGCTGTAGTTTCGGTAGGTTTCGAACAACGTTACGAAGGTTGAGCAGCTGAGAGACGCGAGCGGACGCCGATTTAGCCGGATTAGAAACGCGTGCCTCACAGGCCGCCAACTTGAATACAAATGCTTCGTCATTTGAGGCTATTCTATCAATTTAGGAGAGTCAAGATACCGATGCTATAAGTTTGTCAAAGTCCATCTTGTTGAAATTTTTCAGAGCGTCTCTAACGTCTGTGAATCTTTCTTCAGATTGCACGAATTCTGTTTATTTTCAGTCAGATCTTTACTGAGAATACAGAACTATGACTCGCCTTCCACGACGTCAAGACGAGCGTCTATGGCAGAATGAGCTAATAATAGTGGAAACATATCAGAAGAGACAACGTGAATTATTCACTGATGGTACCGGTGATAGGTGAAAGAATATTGACTCTCAATAGCCGCGACGCCATAGCCGTATATGTGTGATCCAATGTACTTGATCGAAACGTTTAAAGATGAACTGAACTGGCAGCATGAGAATGAACGCACCCAAAGAGAGAGTGGTGAGATTTCTTGTGAGACATACTGCAGACTAATTCAAGATTCTGCGCAGTATCAGGGTCAATCATCATAGTACCCTCTACGGGCATATAACGGATGCGGAGAGAACCAGCAGCATAACGAGTATTCAACTTCATTTCTGCATACTTCAAAAGAGAACAAGCTGCGGAAAGAGCGTAATACCTGAGAAGTGTCGATAAGCTATTCCTCTTAGAAGTGCCGCTCATATACTCACTTTTGAGACGCAGCGACGACCGTTGCTGGTCGTTCCTCGTCGTCCACACATAATTGCATAATTAAATCAAGACCTACGGCCTAATTAATAGCGGACCGTGAACATGTGCAAAAAAAACACAAACCGCCAGTATCGTTCCAGTACTTTCTGGCGATTGGTTCAATAGGCACAGCGGGGAATTCTTCCCGCATATACTGGAGCAGGATTGACATGGATGACTTCCTCTTCCCTGACGAACCGGTGTTAACATTGCCCATGTAGAATGAAGTATCTGGAACCAGAATAAGCGCCGGAAAGTGTAAGTGCATTTGGTGCAGTGTTTTGACGTATGTTTGGCAATCTGCAAGCTAAGATCGACCAAGATGAGGACAATTCACAATGCTGATGTTACGAGAGGCGATTAAATCTGACAGACCTGGACAATCATGACTTTGCCAGTTTCTCTATCAAGCGAAGCTAGGCCAACCTCGTGAGCTACGCCGCGACCTTCGAATACTGCAGTAATCCATGTGCTGTCATATCTTGTGGAGACCGCGGTTTGAGGACGTGCTGTTGTGGGTCGCGACTGTGCTGTGCAAGGATGACTCAAGGAAGTGTTCGGACGAGATGTAGCTTGACCTGACCAGGACTGAGCAACCCTTGCTTTTGCAGCCATGAAAGTGGCAGCTATGTACGAATGCCAAAAAAGGAACTGTCAGTGGTAAGTCAACCATGCCTCGCAGACCAAAAATCCCGCCAGGGCCCTCACGCCTTTCTCAAATACTTGCTAGCCTTACCAGCAGTCCTCGACTAGAATTGGGAACCTTACAGAGTCTTAAATTGACACTGGCTGCAAAAAATGACCATTTTGGTGCACGGTGTGTTTTTTTGTCATTAGTCTCTTGGCCATTGTCCTCAACGTGTCTTAACAGACACTTCGTCAAAGAGCAGCTCCCACGTATACGTTACGCAAATCCTGGCTTGAACATCGAGGTAACAAAGATGCTGAACAACACAACAGGGGAGTGGGAGCCTGAAATGTTGTTAAAATTTGGTGCCGATCACTTGGTTCCATTTTGCGTATCCAAATCTAACGGTTTCTGTTGCTGCAATTTTTAGGAAATGGCAAGGAGCATACGCTTAGCCTGCAATCCAAACGGTCCACAACAATTTTGAAGGAGCTCATGGACGTAGCTGGCGGTGCCTTGTGGCAGCAATGGAAGGCCGAAGCAACAGCGTCTGGACTTCCACTGGTCCCTTACGAGGACAACCCAGCAGTCCAGAAGAAGTCGGCCCAGCAATCTTCACGGAAGGAATCTATGGCAAAGACGGAAGTCTTGCCGAATCTGCTTACGATGAATAGTCTGAAGGAAAGCCCAGAGACTAGTGAAGCGAATATGGCACAACAGCCAATGGTATGGCCACGGTCGAAGACCGGAGCAGCTGCAGTACTGCCTTGAATGTTGTCTACCCTCACTCTCTACAAACGTTGAGGAGTAGTAATTTGGGAGTCAAATATACAGAACTAGTTAGCACTTGTTAGCCATCTGCTAATCCAAATGAAGACGCCGATTCCGACGATAAGTCCAGCCAGATCGTTTAGAAATACTCCGCCCATTTGGAAATACTTCAGTCCGTTCAAGATTATCGACGGGAAAGGCATTGGGAGGTGGGGCAGGACAATAGAAAGCAGCGCTGGATGTCGGACCGTATCCTGAAAAGGCTCGGTTTTAGTAAACCCAGAGATGTGAGATCAAAGTCGGAGGCTCACAAATCCGGAGAATATGCGTACGGAGTGAAGGGCAATTTGTAGTGCTATGAATACCCAGAAAAAGGGCTAAGTGTACCTTTTAGATGCAATATCAAGAAACAGTCAAATCGCAACTTGCCACATCTTGTATCCCCAATCCACCCTTATTCGAACTCCTCTGAAGCAAGTCAGCCCATCGTTCCCAAATTTTATTTTTCAGAAAAGCACCACGCGTCTGTTCCTCGAACGCTTGTGGTTCCTTCCATAACGCAAAGTATGTGAGCAAACTCCAGACCAAGACAAGGTGAATTAGCGGCATTAATTTCCTGAGACGCGTTGGGGGGGTGTTTGCAGCATCCGCAAGGGACTTTGCGGGCTCGACCCCCGGATTTTGGCTGATTGAAGATAGTAATGCAGCCAGAGGGTCATCCGTAGTATGGATCAATGGGCTAGTTCCACTGTTCATTGATCGTGGGAATAGCGGACGTCCGGTAGAGAAGGAAGGTTCTCCATGATCCATAAGTGCGTCGACGGACTGTTTCTGCTGGTCTTCAGACCAAACAGATGGACCGGGAGGAGAAATATCAGGTAAAGGTGGATCTGCCAAAGAAGTCAGCTGTTGAGAAATACAGAAACGAGTAAGTTGTAAAGACCGTCGTGGACAAATGCATTCGCAGATTCCCCTCTCGCTGATGTAGTGAGTTTGGCTAGGCGATCGCTGCCTCTGCCCAAGATTGCTCGTCGTCGAGCTTCTGCCCGTGCAGCGGATGCCATTGAATATTGAAGGCGGAACTAAGTAATTATAATCCACTAAGAGCAATATCGTGTGCACAGCCTCGCTGACGAAGTCCGCTTTTTCATGAAATCTTTTTTTATGAAACCGATTGTTGCCACTGTCAACACTTTAGCGGAGTATGCTATGACGAGACGAGTAAACGCAGTGGGAAGCGTGAATAGGAATAACGGTGCACGGAAGAACAACGGAATTACGCTATCATTCCGCTACAGCATTTTCAAAAAAGAAAAAGGGATAAAATTGGGAATAGAATTGTTCTACGTCATGGAATTCTCGGAGAGGACAGGAAACTTGTTTGAGTCGTTACTCAGCCGTGTGGACGCGCTCTCGAAGGCCTTCAGCGGTCGTCTCAGCACGGGAGGAAGTCGCAGCGACCGCACGCGGCGAGTGGCTAATATTCGCGAGAACGGGCTTGAGGATCGTGAGATATACCATCTGTGCCCCCTATCAAACATGGCAAATCAGCACCCAAGGGTTATCTATAGGCTTCATAGGGCACGAACACGGAATGCAGGAAGCTGGAGCCAAAGAACGAAGATGGTCTTGAATGCAAAATACCATGGGATGTAATACAGAATAAGTCGGAGCGCAAGGCTCTCAAGGAGGTTGAAGAAGCCAAACACGACCCAATACGTAAGCCATTGAACGTCATCCTGAGGCATGGGTGTCTCGAGGGCCTTGAAGGAGAGGTAGGCAGGGAGACCCCAACCCACGAGGTTGGACACGGGCGCAGCAAGAGGATTGATGAAATGGAGGAGGATGGCAAGGACAACACATGCAATGACAGCGTATGTTTTTGGGACCTGAGTGCGTTGTTCAAAGGCGTTGAGCACGGGATATTTGTTGAGCTGTAACAAGGACAATTTTGAGACTGCACGCAAAATGGGATGCAAAGAAACGCGACAACCTCCTTGTCCAGTTGAGAGATGTACAAATTGGCCTTGTTCGTGGCCTGAATGAAAACAGGATGCTGCTGCAATTTTTGCGAAGCCGACATCTATTAGTTAATTGGGAGTATGAGAACTTGAGTGTGGTATGTGAAGGGGTACAGGTTTACTGACGACGCTCAAATATTTCGGAGAGTGCTGGTTCTGGTTGTGGAGTGTGAAAAGGTGGGACGCTTCGGGTGTACGTGTTTGATGACACATGTTTGTTGCCGCCACTGCACTGAACTGATCACTGTCACGGTAGCACCGCTGGAATTTATGGCCGACTTCAAGTCCATGCAGGCAAGGGTTTTGTCCTCAACAATAAACCCGGCTTACACCTCACAGGTTCTGCATCAAACCCTGCCTGCTTTTTCGCCTTATATACCGGTCGTATTCCTACCGTACATTGCGACTATTCTCCTCACGTCAACGTTCACTCTGGCATTCTACTTCTCCACGTATGTGCACAGCTTGATTCATACTGCGCAGAAAAATGAACGGATCTCACAGACTACCAAAGGACACCATCCCCATTCGCGAAACAGCGGTTGTATCTGCTGCCAGCCTCCTTGGTGGGTTTGGCGTCGTCGCTCTCTTTTGCACCGCTGGGGTGTACGTGTAGATTGCCACACAAAACCTGGTTTGCATGTGTGATAGAACCTCAAATATAAAACGTCCAACATATTTTCAGTTGTTAACACGCCAACCATGCTCGCAATCGGCACACTACGGGGTCAAGTGAGAGGATGCAACGAACAGATCGCAGCAGAAACGCACGGTGTATAGAATCGTGGAACCCTCGTCTGCGCTCCGCATCTAGAATGATGGGTAAGGCAGTTTTCTATCGCAAGAATGTAATAAGAATCGACCTGCAATGCTTTGGAGTATGCTTCTAGATATCCACAAGATGGACACTTTTCGGACACCTGGAGAACAAGCGTGACTGTTCCTGACAGGTATAGCGTGCGACAGAATGCGCACCAGCAACCCCTTTTCACCTCCCTCGTGAACCTTTGTCTGAGTCTTGCGCTTCTGCCTGAGGGTGGAGGGGAAAGCATCTGGATGTGACTGCGTCGTGATTTTAATGTCCTGGTACACTACACAACACTTAGTAGATTCAGTAAAGGTCTCGAAATACCAACGCACAAGTCGCGCTCTCCTCCCGTTTGCACTGCTCGCAGGTGACGGTTTGCTCGCCATGTCTGGGACGATCGAGCAAGGTACCACAATCTGGGCAAAACAAGAGGGATCCTGACACTTGTGGTTAGTTTTAGTTAACTCTGGAAATATTATATCATAGGCCCTGACCGACTTTATACGGAGACCCAGACATGGTAAATCGGTTGTCAGAGATGTCACGTGAGTGTCAGCAGAAAACAAGGCCAAATCACGTGTCCCTTCACGCACAAAAGACAAGGACTACTTACCAGCAAGTATGGCTAACTGGCACCGTGGTTCATCCAGGGCTGAGTGTATTGTCTCCGGATTGCCTCAGCGACAGGGCAGCGACGACAAGTGCAGACAAAAGCGTATATATTTACCCCTGGACCACTGCAAGTTTTCGTCACCACTCTCCCCTCACTTATTCTCTGCTGGCAGGACTGGCACCTTGCACGACGCACATTAATATTCTTTGCACACTAATTGTTTCCATGTCTTCTACAGCTTCTCCTACCCTTCCTTATTCTCGCTTCGCACGCGTCTTTCTCACAGTTCATTCCGCCAGCACTCGCTATCGTCACCTTGCCGCAGAGATGCGCCCAGTTTGTTTCTCTCAGCGTGCACGTCAGCGCGCACACTTGCTGGGTCTCACCGTCGATATCCCTCTTGCCCACAGCTGTCCGCAGCGTGCCATCTCCGCAATCCCGTTGCCCATCCTGGACGTTTCCGCCAGTCCATCCTCGTCTGCCTCTCCACATGACCAACACGAGCTGTTTTCTCCCCGACAGGGCCCTACAATTCTATACATGACTCATCCCGCCGGCGTAGGCACACCTCGCCGCAACATACTCAGCCCACTTTCCCCATTATTTATTTCGACACATTCTTTTAAAGCACCTGCAGATCATTCCACCAGACAGCTATCTTCGCGGTTCTCGATGTCTCCGATTCACATTCCTTTATTGCCCAGCAATCGCGCTGTAGAAGTCGCTCAGGGGGGCTTGGAAACACCTAGCTCACCCCCGCGCCTCTGTAAGGAGCTCCCAGAGGTTCCAGTTGACGAGATGGAGGATGGTTGGGTATCCGATGTAGTGTGGACACCACACCTGTGCATGAGCCCTTGCTCTTCTTCTGGTTCCTCGTTACCCGTAAGTTATTTCTTCGGGGTCTGTCAGGGATAGCTGATTTTCTTATGCTTATGAAGCCGTCTACGTCTCACAACTCCTTTGAAGTAGACATCGCCATCGCTGTGTCTTCCAAGGTAACCTTCCTATCCTTTATGGGGGTCTTTCCGACCTTAATGATCTCCGCTTGTAGTATCTGTTGAAGAAACGTTGGGCTCATGAAAATAGTTTGGTTATTTCATCCCCAACACATATCCGGTCACGCTCTCATTGAGCTTTATTTTCTGCTTGTTTTATTACGATCCCTTGATGCGCTGTGATTGCTCTGTCCATGTTTCCAGTCTTCTCTGAAATGACTCTCCGTCTTTTTGGGTTCCTGTGTACATAAAGAGCGTGGTATTCTTGATTGGACCTTGGACACTCTATCTCATTAATGACTATGACTGACTTCAATACACACATGCAAGTCGACCCTACTACGCAATCCAACTATCTCGATGTTGTCACCGATTCAGTTGTTTTCGACTGGACGGTCGACTTTCATAAGAAAATCCTCAAAGGCAGCGCGATTCATCATCTTAGGGTCCTCAAGCATGGCGCATCTCAAGTTATGTGAGACCCAGTACCTGTACCTCAACATATGGCTGCATCAGACTGACAGTTCTTGGTTTGTAGTTTCGATACAGCTGATTTGGTGATCGAAACAGTGCATCTAGTAGTTTCGTCCGAAAATACTCTACCACTTTCCGTACGCCAAGTCTCCGCATTTCATCATTGTATCCATGATTCTCAACCCGGTAACGGTGTAAGAATGAACTGAAGAACAAGCATCCCGTCATGGGATCAGCTCTCCATATTTTTTTCCCATCTTCCCTTGACGCTGGATCAAGCGTCATTGTCAAGATAACGTACATGACCACAAAGGAATGTACGGCTTTGCAATGGCTTGACAAAGAGTGCGTGGTTATCAACATTGTCTATAGGCATGGCATGAAACACAGGAACCTATCAGACAGACTCAGGGAAAGACCTTTCCGTACTTATTCAGTCAATGTCAGCCCATCTACGCTCGCTCTGTTGCGCCGTTGCAAGGTGATCCCTATCAAATAGTCTTCGCCAGTGAAATCACTTATTTGACTGTGTAGATACGCCATCAGTCAAGATCGTTAGTAATGTCCTGACAGCTTAAAGTTGCCTCTAACGCGAGAATAAACAGAAATACAGCGCCGCAGTAACTTCCATCCTGCCTGTCCTTCTTTCAGCAGTGAGGATATCTCCACCGTCTGATGGACCAGCACATGAAGGGAAAGTGGTTGGTGAAGACTTTGTCACATACAAGTATAGCCAGGTCCGTCTTCTGATCTATGATGACATTTTTGCGTTGCATAGACAGGATTCGATGTATAGAACGTTCCGATTCCATCGTACCTGATCGCCATTGCCTGCGGAAACGTTCATTATCGGGCATTTCCAAAACCGCCGGGCAAGGACTGGACAACTGGTATTTGGGCAGAGCCTGAAATGCTGGAGGCGGCCTACTGGGAATTCAGCAGAGATACACCAAGGTATAGGCAGAATAATCGTGGATGAGTAATCAACTCAACTGTTGGCAGGTTCCTGGCAGCCGCGGAGGATCTTGTAACACCGTACAAGTTCGGCGTGTATGATCTCCTAGTACTCCCTCCATCGTTCCCATACGGAGGCATGGTTGGATTGTGCCTGTTGTCATTCCTTAATTCGAATTGACCTAACGTATTCAGGAAAACGCGTGCCTAACGTTCTTAACACCAAGTGAAGCTGACATGAAATTATCTTTGACTTCTATTTTTTAATCACCCTGCAGCTTTAATAACTGGGGACAGGGCACTAGTGGACGTTGTGGTACATGAATTGACGCATTCCTGGTTTGGTAATGGTGTCACGTTCGTCCTCAGTCTCTGCTATATAGTCCCTTCTTACAAAGCTCCCGGCTAGCCATGCTAATGCCTCTCATTTCTGGCTCAATGAAGGTTGGACGACGTACATTGAACGCGTCCTTCAACAAGTTCTACACTCCGATGCCGATCGAGGATTTTCTTTCTTGATCGGAACCAGGGCTTTGAATGAGTCCTTGAAACATTACCAGGACCATCCAAAGTACCAGCGTCTCCTCATCAACTTTGAAAAAGGGGAAGATCCAGACGACGCCTATAGCAGCATCCCGTATGAGAAAGGAGCCAATCTCATCCTCCACCTTGGTAAAGAAACACTTCTTTCTGATATCGATCATATGACTCATGCAGGTGATGTAGAACGAACATTGGGAGGCTTAGACATGCTACTACCGTATGTAAAAGACTACGTGAATACCTTCACGGGAAAGAGCATAACTACGGATCAATGGTATCATCATCTGTACGAATATTTCCAACGCCATGGAGGAGAAGAAAAGATACGAGCTCTCAACTCGATTGACTTCAAGGTTGGTGATCAATTCTTTAGGGCCAACCCGATTGTAACCACAAGTATTCATAGGCTTGGTTTGAGGGAGAAGGCCTCGTTCTTCCAGTCGATATGGAGTACGATATCTCCTTGGCGAAAACAGCATATGCCCTAGCGGACTTATGGGATCAATCTCGTGATACGTTGATTCCTCAGCTAGAATTTAAAGAGATTGATTTGGAGGATTTCAACTCCAATCAGAAAAGTAAGGGTTTATTTCATTGTTAGCCAGTGCTAATTTCATCAGTTGTATTCTTGGAACACTTACACACCTACCCTCCCTTCCCTTCATCGCATTTATCACATCTGGGAGAACTTTATCGGTTATCCGCCTCTCCAAATGCGGAAATTCGCCTGCGGTTTTACCAACTTGCCCTCTCAGACCCATTGTCAGATGCTGCTAAGGTTTTTGCTTCTGAGGCAGCGAAGTGGGTAGTGGGCAGCGACGGCACGGGAGTCATCAAAGGTCGGATGAAATTTTGCAGGCCGATTTTCAGGGCTATTTCTCAAGTCGAAAATTCATTGGCCGTCGAAGTATTCATGAACTCAAAAGATCAATTCCATCCGATTGCGAGGAAGCTGATCGAGAAGGTTTGCCGTCATATAACAATATCCCTCATGTTACACTGATTAGGACCCGAGGATCTTGGTATCATATAGCTTCACATGGATGATCGTAACATATTTATAATTCTGATGGCCTGGAGATGAAAATGCGCGTCTGTCGCGGTAAAATAAATAAAATTCAGCATTACTTCTGTCCACTCCAAAGGTCTCCAAAGACGTCGTCCTGTTTACTTACCCCCAAGGTATCGCTGGCAGCTAAAACTCCTATATTTGCTGATTCCCAGACGTCGCTAGAGCTTTTACGACTAGGCTGTTGCTGTGCTGAGACCTGATTCCCCCACATGTTGTTCTGTGCTGGTAACACTATCGGAGCGTGCCAACCCGAATTTGATCCCCACTGCCCAATTCCATCAGAACCCATCATACTCGTGGCCTGTACAGGGTAGGGATTACGAGGATCCCAAGGTGTCTGTTGTACAGGCGCTGTGTGAAATTGCCCAAACGGTGATGTTGCTTGATTCGGCTGGGCAAGAGTGACAGAGGACGTAGAAAAAAGAGAAAGAATGTCTTGCTTGACGTCTTTTTTCTGTTGTGAAGAGCTGCCGCTGGGCGTTGAAACGGAAGCTGGTGTGTGAAAGTCGAGGTCAAACAAGCCGCCATCCGGTTGAACCTGAATCTGCTGAACTTGTTGTGCTATCTGGGGAGGAGCATTTCCAGGTTGTTGGCTTCGGTCAACTACCGTAGTTGAGAGGAGTTTGTGGGCTTGGAGTTGATTGGCTGTGAAGGGATGTTGTATGGGAGATGCTGGGCGGCCGCTAGATTGTGCAGAATGGGAAACATGGGGAAGCGAGGAAAGATTGGGTTCAGGAAGCAGTTGCGCGGGTTCTTGTGTTGCTGACGGGTCAAGAACTGACGGATCCTCAGGGAGAGGTCCGTCCAATGCCCATCGACGAGATTCATACTTGGAACGAATAAAGGACTCAATTTTGCTGTGCATTTCATTGAGCCTTCCACGCACAACAAGAAGAAGGGCGCTCACTGATCAGGAGGAACGTGCCCCAACTTCAAGTGTGCTTCCCAATAGAGATTAGCACGACGATTCCCCCAACTTTGGATAGACTGGAAACAGACACATGAGATTCTCCAGCGTTTCAAGGACAGAAAAATTTGCCTGCAGCTGTTCCGGTGTCCACGTATCCAGATCAATCGACTTGATCTTGCTGATATGTGTTCCCATCCCGCGGTGAACACCTGAACACCGAATGCAAAGAAAAATTCCGCTAAAGGGCAAGTGAGACTCGGGACAGCGGACAGCAAATGTAAGGCGTTTTTACAGGTTCCAAGACGCCCATCGTGGGTCTGGAAAGAGCGTCACAGGGAGCTCAAGGCAATATAGTAAAGGTGCTTTACCATTGCGTTTGCAGTCGCCGCATACTTTGTTTTCTGGCTTTTTTACTAGTTCCCTGAGAATTCTTGCATGCCTTTCCGTTGTAGTTTTGTGTTGTCGAGACATGGTAGAGGTCAAAAGTATGGGCCACAGATGTACAGCCTTAAGTCAGTCTTGTACCCCTAACTACGACACTTTTTTTAGAACCCTTGGTCGTCTTGGAGAAAGAATCGCAATCAACCACTACTTAGCATCCGGACTCTATGCATTTATCACTAAAGGACAAAATTCTCCCTCAGCCTCCCAGTTTCAATAAGAAGAAGGACTACGAAACGCATGGAGCGTTGGGCGAAGGGGCGTTTGGGAAGGTGATGGTCAGTCCACAGACTTCAGCGCCTCGATATTGAACCAATGTTCCTGGCTGCTGGCTCCTCCAAAATCTAATTGTCTATTTGGACCATAGCAGGCGACATGGCACGTCCCTCTCAACTTGGTCGAGGTTGCAGTGGAGGGTGCAGTAGCCGACGCCAGGTCTGCCCTACAATCCCACACTGAGCACAAAGTCAAATCTAAGAATGAAAAGAGGGCTGATGGTGGTGAGAGTGGAGTGATGAAGGAGGTCGCTTTGAAGGTGATCGCAAAAAAGAAAGTCAAAGGGAATGAAGCGAGTGTCTGGGGAGAGATGGATGTCCTCAAGGGTCTCAATCATCCAAATATTGTGGGCGCTTTTACAACTCCTCTGTGGAACTGCTTCCAAGTGTTGCCTGCTAATTTGGTCATTTGTCAGGTTAAATTTTACGAATGGTTTGAATCTAGGTCAAAATATTACCTTGTGTTCGAACTCGCTGTTGGAGGAGAACTCTTTGAACGCATATTACAGAAGGGTAAATTCACGGAGAGCGATGCGGTGGGTGTTGTCAGGTGAATATCAGCTTTTCTTGTTTTTGGTACTGGTCGCAACCACATGACCGACCTCGAACCACACCCGTTTTCGCTTTCAGGTCGATTTTAGCAGGGGTGAAATACTTACATGACCATGACATTGTGCACCGTGATCTCAAGTTCGTAATTACCAGTTGTCCTTCATTTACTGCTTCCCATCCTCCTGAACCAATTATTAGACCGGAAAATATTCTCTATCGAACCAAAGATCCGGACAGCGATATTGTTATCGTCGATTTTGGGATGTGAGTATCTTCTAGTAATCCAGCCCTTGGGCGTTCGTGGCTTGACTTCATACACATATGCCCGTCTTCGCAGAGCAAAGCATCTACAATCACCTGAAGAGCAGTTGCATTCCCTAGCTGGAAGTTTCGGGTATGTTGCTCCGGAAGTACTTTCCAATCATGGTCATGGCAAGGCGGTGGATATGTGGTCAACAGGGTAAGCTTATACTGGATGTCACTACGTCAAGCGCTATCATTGATTACATGCAGCATCATCACTTATGTGCTCCTATGTGGTTACTCACCTTTCCGTTCTGAAGATGTCCAACTTCTCATCAAGGAGACCCTGGAAGCTCATATCGAGTTTCACGACCAATATTGGCGGAAAGTTTCAGTCCAAGGTGTTATAAGCATTGTGAGCAAAATACAGCGACTGACATTCTTGGCAGCAAAATTTTTTATCAAATCGCTCTTGAACACAAACCCGCTGAAGAGGCTGACAAGTATAGAGGCACTCGCTCATCCAGTATGTTACTCTTAAACAAGCTGATACGTTTATGCATTTAATATTTCTACCACATTTCTTCAGTGGCTAACTACACATCGAGCTTCAACAGAACACGATCTTGCGAGTGGTCTTCGTGATAATTTGAATGCCCGTGCGCGCTGGAGGTTGGCCATCACGTCTGCACGTGCAGTGCACCGTTTGAAGAGTGGTGCAAATAACAGTCGACCCGATAGTGATGAAAATGAAAGCAATGAGGGTGACCTTTGTGCAGGGAATCCAGAGGAGAAAGAAGGGAGCCCGGACGGGCATCTTACTTCACAGTCGAGTAGGCGGACGGCGGACGAGATGGCCTCCAACAGAGCTTCATTGTCGAACGCGACATCCGGAGAGCCTGCACCACACATCACAAAGGGAGATGTGAAGGGTTTTACCCTCATTCAGGAGACTGAGCTGCATGACAATACGACCGTTGTTTCAATGGCACCTTCTGACGACGAGCTGGGGGAGAAGGACATGGAAATGCCCGGGACGTTTGACATGTCAGGTGGCCTACAGACGGGGAACGGCGAGGGGGCGTGGTCAAGATTATTCGAGACGTTGGATTTGAAGGAGCACAACTGAGTGTACCGCTGTCCTAGCATACATTTAATTAATTACAGCGTATTTCAAAAACCTTGTCAGTAAGCAAAAAAAAAAAACTGCTTGGCCACTTCCAGGCAACTGTGGCTGAAGCTCTTAAGTGACAAAAACAACTGTTCTCAAGCAAGAACAGGAGTAATTGAGCTTGAGGGCATCAACCCCAGTTGGGTGAGGATGCTTTAGAATATTTTCTGTGTACATCAGATAATTCTAACATTTTGCTCACCCAAAAAAGGAAATCTCCCTGGATGAATTGTATAAAAGATTTATGGTGAGCTTAGAGAGCATCCCAAAAATTCTTAAACAAATGCATAGTTATTATAAATGCTTTGAATTTACTTGGAATAATTTCAGTATTATTTGAGTGAGTAATGGTATCCAAATTGATACATGACTGAAATATATCTCTGATAATCATCTGACAACACCCACTTGCACTTATGTACACAGAAAATATTCTAAAATGGTGTAATGCATCCTCACCCAACTGGGGTTGATGCCCTCAAGCTCAATTACTCCTGTTCTTGCTTGAGAACAGTTGTTTTTGTCACTTAAGAGCTTCAGCCACAGTTGCCCGGAAGTGGCCAAGCAGTTTTTTTTTTTTGCTTACTGACAAGGTTTTTGAAATATGCTGTAACATGACATCCCTAAAAAGTCAGCATCTGATAAATATAAGATTTTGATTCTTTTTGGTAGCAGAAATTGTATATTATCCTCTGTTTCACACTGCACCTGCATTGATCACCTTCCTCTATATTCTGCACTGGAGTGGCCATTGGCCCAACCCTCAAGTTATGGGTAAGTCTGATCACTGTGGATCAACCTGAGATGAAACACAGATTGGGCACCTATCCACCTTGAATCAAGGTTGGCCTCTGGCATCTATATATTCAAGCCTCATCCCTCATGACTGATTTTCCTCCCCTCAAAACACAAATATTGGTCACACAAGGCTGGGGAGAGGGGGATAAAAGCCTGAGTCAGGCAGCAGGTCCTGCTTCAAATGGTGGCACTATTATGATTTTTGCCTTTTTACCCCTGTCTTTTGCATTGACAACACATGACACCCACTGATTGGCATATTCCCACATCAATATATTGATTCCATGCTCTCATTGGATGATACACCATTACTGACAGCATGTGACAACTTGAAGATGCATAACCATTCATACACAACCAGAACCTGAAGAAACCTGAAGATGATACAACCTGGAATTCTGAGTCCTAAAAGTATTTTTAGGTCTCAGTCTTATATTGACCTGACCTGCCAATTTTCAGCCAGCCATCTATTGTTGTGGCAAATGCTGAGTTTGTTTGTATTTATCAACTCTCTACTATCACATGACCTTTTGACCTTTCAACAATTTGCTGCACTGGGCTCAATTCACATCCAATTGCCTTGATTCCAGTTAGGAGATTTTTTCATTAGTTTAGGAAACTTCAAATACTATTTTTTTGATATTTTATCTGGCACCAGGGGTTCATAACAATGGGGATAATGGTGTTAAAATGAGGAAACTGGATGGAGTAACAAAAGAAAAAGACAGATCACCTTCAAAAATTCAGTGATGGGTGTCTTTCTGTTTAGAAAATAATGTTTCAAGGCAATCCATAAAGTTGTTGTTCCTCTGGGAGTGTCTGTCTTCTGAGTGTGACATGCTTAAGAGTATTTCAATCTCTAACAAAAATGCAAGCAGTCAAGTCAAGTCGGCCCTTCAATATGGTGCCTAGGTATCATGTGTAGTGATGTGCAGGCCCAGCTTGGCCTGAAAGCCTGGGGCCTGGCTTGGCTTTTCAGGGCTTGGGCTTTCCAAAAGCTCAGGCCTGGGCCTGGCTCTGGCCTGTCCTGGCCCAAGCCAAGGCTTTGATAGTGATTTTGGGAAACACTTTGTAGGGTTCATAGAATTACATTTGTAGTCTTTTCACATACCTGCACATATTACAGGTATGAAATAGGCTTACAGCCTATTCAGAAAACCTTGTCCTAAGTCTATTTTTTTTTGTTTTTTTTGAATGTCCGACCGGTAGCCACCGACATACAGTAATGCACGACTTTTGAACTAATTAGGCAATATAGATTTAGATAAGATTTGAATGTTTAGTATTGGATCTCATGAAATACTGTACCAATTTACATGATGTGAGAGAGAGAAAGTTTGTCTGTTTTATGAGGGCTAGTCTCTCCTACATTTACTTTTTAAAATATCTAGTTTTTTTTTTAATGTTATAGGTGAAATATCACTATCAAAGGTTATCTGCTTGACTTGTGCAGTTAATAGCTCCACAAGGAATGCTCAGGTTATAGGAATTTGCTCCATGTTCAATTGTTACCTTTTCGCCTACCTTTTACTCATCGCTCTTTTCCCACGGCCACTTTCCCACGGAGAAGTGCCAAGTCCCACGATCCTATTGGCTACCACTCCTTCGGTTCCAGGTTCTCGCGCTTTGACATCACCACATGTACGATCAATCACATGTCTGGTTATCGTCCAATCACATCGCGCTTACTCATCCAAGATAAGAGGGCTTATTGCCATTGGTTGGAGATTAGAGAGCTTATTGCCATTGGTCAGAGATAAGAGGGAGTTATGCTATTGGTCGATAGGTTATTGCCTCCCCTTAAGTTGTTTTCTTTATATATCGTCGATGTATGTACGATGTACTTTACGTTTAGTCTGGTTTACCACACCGGATCAATAATATCCCCCTTCTTCCTCTCATCGTTCGAAAGTCCTGTTGAGTTTGTTTGTTGTCGGAGCCGTCCCGTAGATGATCCGTAACAAAAGACTAAACGTTCCTCTCTCCCCCGACAAACCGACTCACGTCACGAAGAACCTTGGCCACAGTTGCTGCGCTTGTAAACGGTTTATCTGTTACAAGGCCTGTGCAAGGAACCCGAACCCGAACCTGAACCAGGACCTGGTAGCCCACCACGGCGGAGTACTTTTACTTCGAGGACGGTTACGAAAACTCTGAATACCACCTACCCTGTAACTCCTTCCCTCCTTACCTCTACGACCCAGATCATCCCGACTACAATTACCATCACCAATCCTCCACTCTACCCACACCCTCACCAACACCTTCCGTACGGTCAGAAGAATTGATCGAAACCGTACCCATTGAAACGATAACCGAACCCGTTGCCCCCGCTCAACAGACCCGAGACATTCCCATCACCACGAACGATACTCGTGTCATCCAGTCGAGACCACAGAAGTTCATTAACTTCATCCGACACCACGCAAAAGCCACCGCGACTCTCCATCGTTCGATCGAAAGCTGGATTTCCATCCGACTATCCACGATATTGCCCACTCGTGTAACGCCCCCTTCCGAAACCGTATCATCTATAATAGGTGGCGCGCAGCCCGACTCCTCGAAGCAGACGGATTCTTTGATCGACACGACATCCCAGGAAAATCCTACCTGGTAGTTGACCCACCTCTCGTATATCCGATTTACCGAGCTGTCGTCTGGACCAAGTGGACGGAACCGTTACCCGACAACTTCCCCTCTGATTGGGAAATACCTGTACACTCTGGTCTCAAGTTAAAACACGAAAATTATCGAGAACGTCTCCCTATCCCACCGTCGCACTTTCCTCTCACCCTACGATCTGATTACGGCGACTCAGTTCAATTACTCGCCGATCCCATAACACGTCTCGACCATCTTGTCTTACGACGCTGTATCGAGAATCAACTGAAGAACGACGCAGGATTACGACGATTGACTCGTATCTTCACACGTAAAAGAAAGTATACCTCTGCTTGGACCACCAGTCCTACATACGATCATTATATCCGACGAAAACGACGAGCCACATAGACAATGGCATCCATGAAATCACTCCTCCCCCTTCCCCCCAAGTTCAACGGTGACAAGGAAGAATTTCGTTCGTTCATGCGAGCGGTTATCATCTTCTTGGCTGCCAATTCGGCGTATTTCGAAGATTTTGGGACCACAGACAACCCCCTCCCTGTCGAAGTCCGCCATGAAAGAAAGATCTTCCTCGTCTTGTCGCTGATGGATAAGGGTGTCGCAGCCGAATGGGCCAACGACTTCTGCGATACCGTCGCAGTTGACTATCATACTCGTTTAGCCGCACACACTCCTGGAGATCCGGACCCCCCGCAGATGGATTGGGGAACATGGTCCGTCTTCACTGCGTCGATGCAGGCGCAATTCGACAAGCCTGACGACAAACGAGACGCCGCGATTAAACTCAACGCGCTCCGTCAAGGCAAGTTGACGGCCGATGAGTTCTGGCTTCAATTCGAAGTCTTATACAAACGCGCTGGGTGGCATCCGATCACCCAACAGGAGCAACTTATCCCGCTCCTCGAAAACCACTTGAACAAGCCGCTCGTTGACCGAATCTTCGGTCTCGAGCATATGCCCACTACCGTCGCGGAGTGGAAGACGAAAACCATCTTGTTGGACCGCCAATGGCGTCGTCGCAACGAGATCGAACGACTTACGGGTGGAAGTAACCCGACGAAGAAGAACGAGAAGTCAAAGACGACTTCCGTTTCTATTACAGCTGCCGCAGTGCCTGTACGATCGAAAGACCCCGACGCCATGGACGTCGACCGAGCCGCTGTCGCGGCTGAGAAACTGAAGCAGCCTTTGTCTGCTGAACGAACGGAGTTGATGAAGGCCGGACTTTGCTTCAATTGCAAGCAACCCGGACATCTCTCGCGAAACTGCCCGTCCCGCGTACAACGTGTGCGCATATTGAATGTCGAACAGGAGCAACACGTACGCTCCATGAATACCGAACCCGCGTCGAGCGGTCAAGACATTATCCAAATGCTTGAAGCTCGCTGTGCCCAACTCGAGGATGAACTCGTTCGGGCCAAAAAGGATTTTTAATTCGGTCGAAGAAACGCATGGACTCTTCGGCCCTGTCTCAGTTGTCTACCGCCCCCCCTGTACTTATATCACCGATTATCGTTGAATTTGATCGCGTGTTATCCGAACTCCAGACAATGAGACAAAACATGCAAGACGAAATGAAGAAACAGACAGAACGGTGGCCTCAGTCGAAGCTGCCAAAGAAACAACAGATGTCGGTCATGCAACCCAAATACACTGAGACGCCAGTGGAAAGGAAACCGATATCTATTACGGTCGCGTCACGTCAACCTGTTATCGAAAGTGAGTTCAATGCTGAGGAAACAATGGTCGCCATCATGAATACCGATATGTATGGTGCCCTCGATCTCATGAACGATTGGGATATTCATGGTCAACATACTATGAAGATCGGTCCGGGACTAGTCGTCAAGTTACGACGAATGCCCATCGACAAAGCCATTGAATATTTGATCACGGAACTCCCCCAGACATACCAGCAACCCCCAGTACAGAAAACGGAACCGATCACAAAGCCTACTGCAGTTAAAATCCACAAGATGCGACAAATGGAACCTCTCATCACGAAAGCCGATAAACGATCCGCAGAATGGAGACTTCGAGAAGTCAATCAACGGATCGAACAATTGGTTGCATCACAAGATGACAGTACTATGATGATGTCGATCAGTGTCAAAGGCCAACTTACCACGATCGACGACCAACGAAGGTTCTCTGTCACCTGTCTTTTGGATTCAGGTTGCACCGTCTCAGCCATTAATTCCGGTTTCGTACAACAGCACCATCTCACGACACAGAAATACGAGAAACCTTTCCCCAGTTACAACGGGGATGGTACGATGTCCAAAGATGGATTAATCACGGAATACGTTGAAATGAACCTACGGCTTGGTGAACATATAGAACGGATACATCTTACGGTAATCCCCCTCGCAAAGATCGACATCTATCTCGGCTTTGATTGGTTGAAGAAACACAATCCTGAGATCGATTGGCCGACCCAGACGGTCGACTTTACTCGTTGTCTTTCTGTCTGTGGTCATTCCCCTGGTAAAATCGAAGGTGTCACGTTCAAAACCGCAATCTATGATAAGCCCGCTTGGTATCGCGCCTTCCAGACAAAATCCACAGAACTGGCTCGCGCCAAGATGACCAATGATGGTGTCAAACCAGAACAGTCCGTCGTTGATCAATTGCCGGACGTATACAAGGATTATGCCGACGTCTTTGACCCCAAAGCGACTGACTCGATGCCCCCATCTCGTCCTTGGGATCATGCGATCAACCTGAAACCAGACGCTCCCGACCACCTGAACTGCAAATTATATCCGTTGTCACCCCCAGAACGCGAGAAACTCGACGAGTTCCTCGATGAAAACCTGAAGGCCGGCAAGATTAGACCGTCAAAATCACCTTACGCCTCGCCATTCTTCTATGTACACAAGAAGGATGCTACCGAATTACGTGGTGTACAGGATTATCGGAAATTAAACGAACATACCATCCCAGATAATTATCCGTTACCGCTGATCGACGATATCATAAATCAACTCGACGGCGCGGAGTATTTCACAAAACTGGATGTTCGTTGGGGCTTCAACAACATACGGATCAAAGAAGGTGATCAGTATAAGGCCGCATTCCTGACACCAAAGGGATTGTTTGAACCTACAGTGATGTTCTTCGGTCTGCGGAATTCTCCCCCGACCTTCCAGAGGATGATGAACCACATCTTCCGATATGAAATACGTGCCGGTTGGCTACATATCTATATGGACGATGTCATTATCTTCTCAAAAAATCTGGAAGAACATCAGGAACGAACACGTCAGGTCCTACAGAAATTCCGAGACAACAAATTGTTCTTGAAAATCGGAAAATGTACCTTCGATACTCAACGTGTAGAATATCTCGGTCTCATCGTCGAACATGGAAAAGTACGGATGGATCCCACCAAGACAGATGCAATTACCGATTGGCCTGTCCCGAAGAACAAGAAGGAGTTACAATCCTTCTTAGGTTTCCTCAACTTCTATCGACGTTTCGTTCGTAATTTCGCACAGGTTGCATTACCGTTAAACTCTTTAACCGGCAAAAAGGATTGGGAATGGAATACGGAACAGCAAGTCGCATTCGTAGAATTGAAACGAATCATCACAACGGATCCTGTTCTTGTCATTCCCAATAATCATGGAAAATTCAAGATCGAATGCGATGCTTCGGATTTTGCTACTGGTGCTATCCTGTCACAGCAACAAGACGACGGCACATGGCACCCAGTGGCTTTCCTGTCAAACAGCATGTCCCCTGCAGAAAGGAATTATGATGTCCACGATAAGGAATTACTCGCGATCATCCGATGTTTTGAACAATGGCGACATTTCCTTCTTGGTGCACCAGAAATCATCGATGTCTATACCGATCATCAGAATCTCACGTACTTTAGACAGCCACAAAATCTGACTCGACGACAAGCCCGATGGATCTCTTTTCTCCAAGATTATAACTTTCAACTTCATCACCGTCCTGGAACCCTGAACCGCAAGGCAGACTTGCTTTCACGGCGTGTTGGCCATGACCGAGGTCTCGACGATAATAAAAACGTTGTTGCACTCCCCAGCTCTTTATTCATGGCTTCCATCGATACCACCACAATGAACCCCCAATGGCAAGAACAGTTCATCAAGTATGGGCTTCAATTGGACGAACAGGTCAGCGAAGGATTGAAAGATCCCAGCTCTCCTTGGAAATGTATGGATGATGGTCTGATCTACCACAACGATCTGTTATACGTTCCAAAGGATGATCATCTCCGAGGAGAAATCATACAAGAACATCACGATACTCCCTTGTCTGGACATCCCGGACAAGAAAATACATTCAAAGCTATCGCACGACACTTTACTTGGCCGTCTCTCCGTGCTGACGTTAATAAATATGTCGCGGCATGTTTACCATGTCAACAGAAAAAAGTCCATCGTGGAAAGAAACCGGGATTACTACATCCTCACACGATTCCCCCGTACCCATGGCATACTGCCACAATGGATCTAATTGGTCCCTTACCCGAATCACAGGGTTTCAATGCTGTCTTAGTAGTGATGGATAAGCTGAAGAAACAATCAGTCCTCATCCCCACTACCACCACATTGACCTCAGAGGGATCTGCACGATTATACCGTGATCATGTCTTCAAGCGATTTGGTCTACCCCGTATTATCATCTCTGATCTCGGGACACAATTTGTATCTGGTTTCACGAAGGAACTAAATCGTCTATTGGGAATCATTGGACATCCAACAACTGCCTATCATCCACAAGCGGACGGACAAACTGAAAGAGCCAATGCTGAAATTGAAACATACCTCCGTTTGTTTATCAATCAACGACAAGATGATTGGGCCGAATGGTTGGCCTTAGCGGAGTTCGCTCTAGCCAATCATGAATCTTCGTCTACCGGCATGTCCCCATTTTATGCAACAATGGGTTTCCATCCATGGAAGGGAAAAGAACCAGTCAGAGAAGAAATCGTCAATGAATCTGCCGCCTCATTCGCGGAACGAATGAATCGTATACAGGAACAGGCATCGAATGCCTTAGTCGTTGCACAAGAAAAGATGAAGAGGTTTTATGACAAGAAACATCGTCCCGCCCCGGAATACAATGTCGGTGACAAAGTATGGCTAGAGTCCACAAATATCGACTCTCTCCGTCCATCCAAAAAGTTGGATGACAAACGATATGGTCCTTTCCCCATTGTGAAGAAGGTCGGAAGATCATCTTACGAGTTGAAACTTCCTTCTACTTGGTCAAAAAAGTATCCCATCTTCAATGAGATCCTTCTATCCCCATACGTCCCACCCGCCTTTCCACAACAGGTAACGACATTACCACAGCCACCCGCAGAAATCGTTGATGGGCAAGAAGAATATGAGGTTGAGGAGGTCATCGATTCCGTCATCCGTAGGAATCGTTTATTCTACCTTGTCCATTGGTTGGGATATCCTCGCGAAGAAGACTCGTGGATACCCGCAGCAGAGACAAAGAATTGTAAGAAACTTGTCTCCGAATTCCATCGGTTACACCCTCGCGCACCGACATCGGCTCATCTTCGCATCTCGATCATCCCTCGTCCCGTCAATGCTTCTCCGCTGCGTTCACCCGCAAGCGATGTCATTGTGTCCGTCGAACCCAAGGTCATCACTTCGTTACTCTCGCGACAGGAAAATCATGACTTTCGGTCGTTCGCTTTCCCGACCTCAGTCCGTCGTTTATGGCTATTCGAACTCGGTGAAGTGAACGCTATCACCCATGTCATCACTATCGGTACACCGAGTACCCGTGGTCACCTCCGTGACGTTGCAGGTGGTCTCAGCAATCTCGCCTTCAATGATGGCCGGCTATCCACGTACGCGTATCCGGTTGCTATGATGCATCGTATGCGCATCCCCCTTCCTTCGGCTTTGCTGTGGGACCGGTACGACGTTCTACCCCCTCTCCGTTTCTGTGAGGTACCACCCCGTCTCCTCTCCGATCACCCCGTCAATCCTTTCCTCCGTGTCTTCTGAATTCGCGCGTCCGCGACGACGTTAAACTATGATGTACAGAGTCGGGGGTTTGGAGACCCCCTTTCTGTTGTTGGCTACGATATAACTTATCCGCCAGATCTGCGACCCCCCGACACAGTCTGCCCCAAACAGCCTTGCTGGCCGCCATGTATGGCACATGGTCCGTCCCTGATATACCCTCTATTCTTCCTGTTTAATTTCCTTTCTCTTCCCCGTTCTTGTTCGCGCGGACGCGAACCTTGTGGGGGGGGTATTGTTACCTTTTCGCCTACCTTTTACTCATCGCTCTTTTCCCACGGCCACTTTCCCACGGAGAAGTGCCAAGTCCCACGATCCTATTGGCTACCACTCCTTCGGTTCCAGGTTCTCGCGCTTTGACATCACCACATGTACGATCAATCACATGTCTGGTTATCGTCCAATCACATCGCGCTTACTCATCCAAGATAAGAGGGCTTATTGCCATTGGTTGGAGATTAGAGAGCTTATTGCCATTGGTCAGAGATAAGAGGGAGTTATGCTATTGGTCGATAGGTTATTGCCTCCCCTTAAGTTGTTTTCTTTATATATCGTCGATGTATGTACGATGTACTTTACGTTTAGTCTGGTTTACCACACCGGATCAATAATATCCCCCTTCTTCCTCTCATCGTTCGAAAGTCCTGTTGAGTTTGTTTGTTGTCGGAGCCGTCCCGTAGACGATCCGTAACATCAATGAGCTAGAAGATCACATACAATTATTTATACATTTCTTTGATCTTAGGAAGTATTTGACAACATTCACCAATCTGTTACAATGTTCGAAACTAAACAGTGCACAAAATAATTGTCTGTGATCTTCTAGCTCATTGAACATGGAGCAAATTCTTATGACCTGAGCATTCCTTGTGGAGCTATTAACTGCACAAGTCAAGCAGATAACCTTTGATAGTGATATTTCACCTATAACATTAAAAAAAAACTAGATATTTTAAAAAGTAAATGTAGGAGAGACTAGCCCTCATAAAACAGATACACTTTCTCTCTCACATCATGTAAATTGGTACAGTATTTCATGAGATACAATACTAAACATTCAAATCTTATCTAAGTCTATATTGCCTAATTAGTTCAAAAGTTGCGTGTTGCTGTATGTCGGTGGCTACCAGTCGGACATTCAAAAAATAAAAAATTAGACTTAGGACAAGGTTTTCTGAATAGGCTGTAAGTTAATCAGAATGTTCTTATATCTTACATTCTTAACTTTGTGGGTCAATGACACTTTCAACAAATTGAAGCATCAAAAATCAAAAATATGATAAAAATTTCGCAATTCATTGAAGACACCTAAATACTTAATGCTAATTGGGCAATAAGGATAAACTTCATTTCAGGAAGTGATAAATATTCTAATTTTTGAATGGGTATTTTGAAACAATAAAATACATCATAGGATAGAGTTGGGATGATGGCACTTGGGCAGAGAAGTCAAAATTACAATATTACAGTTCTTTGAGATTCTAAAAAACTTGCAAAAACCTCAGTACTCCATGCATATTTTCTTAAAAAAATTATCTACAAAAAGCCAGGGCCTGAGGGCCTGGCTTTGGCTTTTCAAATGTCAGGCCAGGCCCTGGCTTAAGGGCTTTGGCCTGGCCTGGCTGGGCTTTATATGGCCTGGCTTGGCCTGGCTCAGGGCCTCACAGGCCTGCACAACACTAAGATTCATGTGTGACATGCTATGACTTTTTGTTAAAAGGTAGTCCAAAACCATTAAAAGTTGAGCACATGATAGTACTGGTGCTCACTCATGCTAGTAATTCTCATTGACACAACTGAAGAAATGAAATGTGAAGACAAGATGAGAATAATCCAAGATAAATTTAAAGGATTACTTTATACTTGCACAATCACAGTGAGAGGACATCATTCAACTTCCATTTGGTTTGATGCAGCTCTCTTTGCTTCTCGGTCCACATCATTGTACCCAACATTTGAGCATTGGCTTCACATCAGTGACCCACATCAATAAATGTTTTCTCATAGCATCCTGTTCACTTGACTTTTACTATGAACCTGTTTGTTAAGATATTGATAGTTGTAGATTATAGAGAGGACTTGGATGTGCCATGCAAAGCAATGGCCCTCTAGCTCAAGTCCCCACAAGTCATATGATATGATACTCTGATATCTCATGACCTTTCACATCTGGCTAGAGCTCTTTACACTTTACCACATGTTCCTAGCCAGACCCTAGGGAGTCCCTACTATCCCTAGGGACCTCCTAGAGAATCCCTAGGAATGGCAGGAAAAAACCCTCCTTTCAGAACTCATATTTTGATTAATATTATCATTATCATTAATACTATTATTATTATTGTAACTAATAATTCTACAGAGGGTCGGTGCCCCAAATGAAGTAAAGAGTTTTGGGGCTTTATATACATCTGTTTGGCACACAGACCAATTTTGGTGATGAATCAACAAAAACATGTCAACAAATGCATCACAATGTCACATGTCATTCCCCACAACACCACCAGTGCCAAAATGCCAACAATCATGATGACATGAACATGAGTGGTAAGCATTATTATTATTACTGACTGACTATCTGCAATACCAGGCATACCCACCTCACCCCTGGCCTAATACACAGTGGAACAGTGATAGTAGGACAAGAACCCACCAGGATGATGAAGACGAACCCTGACAAGGAATGACAACGATGGAGGTCAACAAGACAAGGGTTGATGAGGGTTGTATGGGCATGGGTGGTTCACCGACACCCTTTTGTGAGTTTCTTCATTTCAATTCATATATTATTATATATTGACTACTACTAGCGTGGGCCAGTACCATGACAGGGCCGCAACCACAACTGCAAAGACAGGAAGGACAGGAATGGGGACAAGGAGGATGACAGGTATCAACAAGACAATGGGGTACAGCAGCAGGGGGTGGTGTGCCCACCCTCACTGCCAAGGTAAGTTTTTTTCTTTTTTCCATGCATTTTACTTGATATTCACCTTAGTGTTTGGGAAGTTTGGTTTCAGACCAATCCAAATCTGGTTTAGACCAAACTGAAACTGCTGGTCTCAGTTTTGGTTTGGGAATTGCCAGTGGAGACCAAACCACTTGGTTTTGGTTTGGTGGATTTGGCAGCAGGCTGAAATGGTTTCAAACTGAGTTTGAACCGCAAACTGATGGTCACAAGTCAGCCACTTGGCTGACTTCCAAAGTCACCCAAAGTCCCTTCAACCACCAACAATGCCCCCAATGTATGTGAAACGAAGACGCTAGAGCACCTGAGGTCAACAAAATGGGTGGCAGGGAGTACTGCCACCCATGTATGTTTTTATTTTATTTTATCACCCTTGTTGTGGTGCTATCCTCATCAACTGTCCTCATTGTCTTCATGTTGCCCACAGAGGGGGTGACAGTCTCACCACCCATCATAATCATCCTTGTTGTCCTTCTCAGTGCACATACTATTGTTGGTGCTGGTGACTGTGGGTTGTTGGCTATTTCAGAGACATGGGACTGCATTTGTTGAGGCATGACCCAGTGACCAAATAGGTCACATGGACCATGCATGGCCCATGTGCCATTTGAATTCCATATAAAATGGCTCAGAATTCCTCAAAACCTTTATTTTGTAGTATTCAATTATTAATAGTATTACATAATAATAATATTGTATTACAAAGTAACATTCCCACTGACCTGCAGTGGTGGGAACAGGTTAGCTGCAAGTTGGATTTTTATAACCTGTACCCATGACCTTATTGTCCTCATCATTCTTGTCCCTGTCATCCTTGTCATCCTTGTCATCATTCCTGTCATCTTAGTCATCCTGGTCATCTATTCTTGTCCTTGTTATTGTGGTGGTGGTGGCCATCTTGAAAAATTGGTCATTGGGTGGGAAAGTGGGACATTCAAATTTGTAAATTCATATTGGATATCAAGCTCTCAGGATATCTTCTGAATAGAGAAGTGGGCCATTAAATATAGAATTTTGAGAAATAAATTATATAATGTTATATGTAAAATTCTTACTTGTTGGTAAAGCACTGACAAATAATAATACCAGTGGTGATAGTGAAAGCCAGAGTAAACTGTTGTATAATTGAAATTCAGTCCACTACAATGTTGACTATTTGCAGACAAGTATGGCATTAAGAAATGTAAATAACCTTGTCCAATAGCAGTAGGACTATATTTGATCAATGGAACCCAGAAGAACTCGTTCATGCCATGCTTGCAATGGCCCACTCCCCAAGTGAACGTGATGCATCATTGGAGGCAGGGGAGAAGGCGAATCACTGAATGGGGAAGAACCATGATGGGGGCAATGCAATGAACACTGGTAATCATACACCAGCAACTGTGGTTCTTGAATACAATGAGCAAGGGTGCTTCATATAACCCTTCTTGGCTGTAGGGTACTGGATGAATGGGATGTCGACTAGGTATGGATATTCTCAACCAGTGGACTGGTACACAAAGGTGATGAAACATGTTGGAATGCAAGTCTTTGTGGAGCATCAAGGGGATTTGTCATGCATGTGAGTTCAGGTTGTTAGCTGAGCACCAGCGGTCAGCTGATGAGAAGAAAGGTGAATGAATGTGGAGGTGACGTGTGAAGAAGAACAAGATGGTTGGCCAAGATGGATCAAAGGAGTCATCGGTTGTCGGCAACTATGACAGATCCGATATCTGAGTCATTGTGGGGAGGTTACATTATCCGACTATAGGTTGCATAGATATAAACGCCCACAAGGGTAGAGATGCCAATAGAACATATGACAATCGTGGCGATGAGCTGGGTGTCAAAGGTAACCATGAGGATCAGGATGACATGTCGGTCTTCTTTGAAATAGGAAAGTCGATTAGTCATCAGGCACAAGGCTATTCATTCATCTGTGACAGGCACAAGGAACTGTGTATGTGAATTGTGAAAGAACAATAACAATGTCATAAGTGTATGGGTATGGACATATGATCAGTCGGTGGAGAACCAAAGTATTCAGATCGTTGGGCATGATTGGTAGTTGAGTCATCGAGTATTCTTGTCTCCGGGTATGCACACTGGTCATGGGTTGTGACAAGAATGGAATGGTCAGGTTCAGATTGTATCATCTTTAGGTTCCTTCAGCTCCTGGTTGTGTATGAATGGTTATGCATCTGAGAGTTTGGTAATGAGGTATCGTCCAATCAGAGTGTGGGACTTGGCAGATCTTCATGGGAATGTAATGGATATCATGTGCTGTCAAAGCAAAACACAGGGGCAAAACGGTGAAAATCGTAACATGTTGTTGCATTGTCCTAACCAACCCCCCTCCCCCCCCACTAATTTTTCAACAGCCAGGACCCCCTGTCCCCCTCCTGCTCTGGCAGCACTCAGCTTATCATCCTCTGTGTTAAAAGTCAATAACTAAAATCAGATATTAAAATGGGATATCCTTGCCATTCTTTAGCCTGGTAGTGTAGAGGAATGGTGAAGAGATGATGTGGTTGAGAATAAGTTGAACATGGCAAAGGTTCAAAAATTGAGCTTGGAGTTGTGATTGAGTTTGAATATATCATCACCTTTTGTCTTCCACAGTTTTTGCCAAGTCCTTCTATGACCTCAAATATATCTGGAATTGATATTGACCCAACATTGAGCTGTCAATGATTGGTCCAGCCCAGGATAGGCAAAGGGGCATAAGATGGATCAGTGGGAGGTGTAAGAAGTCTAATGGTGTGGGTAAAGAGGTGTGGGGATCTCAAATGTGGTAGAAGTATTTTAGGGAAGAACCTAATGTCTTTGAGATTTTGTCAAGCTGGATAAAGGTCCATCATGGGTTTGCCAAGATGCCAGGAATCCAGGATAAGACTTGTTTTTTCCAGGAAGGATGGGAAAATTGAGGAGCATGAAATGACCTGATAAGATAAGAGGATCAGCTTGACAGAAACAGCAGGTTCTGAGCAAAAGGTAAACTTGAAAAGAGAGGGCATATCACAAAGAGGTGCTGATCCAAGAATACTGATTACTGCAAGGGAAAAGGAAGCAGAGGGCAGATGAGAAAAAAGAGAGGGTGTGAAGGGTGAAATTGTGCTAAGGACAATGTAGAGACAAAGTATTAGAGTTCAGTGAGTAAGATTCAATGATAGAAGAAAAGGGTCAGAGAGGGTTGGAGCTTTAACTGCCTACTGCCTTAACTTATCCTAAGATAAGATTTCACAAGTTCATTATTATTGCAGAATTTGGGGCTGGGCCATGATTAAATTTGATCAAAATTATACATGTAAAGAAGTTGATCTGTGGTCATCATGAATACAATGTCATTTTCATCACATTCTTCAAACTGCCAAATTTAGACTGATATATCATCTATTTCTAGTGCTGCCTTTTTTGGGTTCCAGGGCTGTGAGCGAAACGGCAGTGTACATTGTACTATCTATGGTGTCATTGCCAAAACCCTTGAAGTGATAATTACTAACACCGAGAAGAAAGTCAGCACTAGCAGTATCAAACCCAGACGAATAACATTTTAGAAGATGGTGGCCATGGTACCACTGTCGTCATACCCTACTAGGTTCGGCTTGACGCCTGGACCATTCTTGCCGAAAGTAAATCCAACCCAAACACTTCTTCCGATGGGTTCATCCTTTTCCTTAACTCTGTCAACGTTCCTCTGCTTTTCTTTCACTTCGGCGTATTTGGCCATGTCTTCTAAACAAGTAAAATCATCATAATATCCAGTGTCAATTTCTGAATCTAACGCTGGAACAAAAGGAGCTGGGACTTTGCGTAGATTATCCCATTTCACATGTTGGAAGAAGGGATGGTTGGTGACCTGAGCGAGGGTGGAACAGCGAACACTTGCATGTGCAATAAGTCTGCCCACGTCAGATCAGTAAAACTGATGACAAAGTGGTGTTCTACATGCCTCGTGACCGCATCCCAGGCAATATCCGTGAGATTGAATATAAGATCCTCGGGTTTATCATATTCTGGTCGTCGAAGGACTTTCGTCCAGTTTTTGAGATTTGTCCAGGTTTCCTCAGGAGTACTCCCACTAAATGGAGGGAAGCCTGCTAGGAATTCGAAGAAGATGCAACCCAAAGACCAGTAATCGACGGAATATGTGTAAGGCTTTGCCCGCAGAACCTCCGGCGCCATGTAATCTGGGGAACCAACGATGGAATTGGCATAGCTGGGATCTTCATTACGGATCGACCGGTAAAGGGAGCGACGTTCAAGTGTTGAACGGTGTATGATCTGATTATCTTTGACTTTGTCGAGCTAGGATGAAGAGTCATTGCTCTGTTATTCCGTGAAACCTGAGTCAAGGTTAACCTTAGCTTTCAGAGATTCGATTCGCTTGGGATTGAGAGCTCCTGTTGCTAAGCCAAAGTCTGTGAGTTTGACGTGGCCAACGCTATCAATCAGAAAATTCTAGAAAAGACAATCAGAATGATGCCGATCATACAAAAGCAATCTTGCTCAGACCTCAGGTTTGAGGTCACGATGGATGTAACCCAGTTTATGTAACTCATTCACGGCAGCAAACATTTCACTAATGTAAAATCGGGCGTGTTCTTCCTTAAGGACGCCTGAATTATTCAGCAAGGTCCGAAAGTCGCCGCCAGGGACATACTCCATTGCGAGATAGACATACAGGGGGTCCTGAAATGCATACAGCAGTCGAACAAGCCATGGTGTTTTAGTGGCTGTGAGGATGTCTCGTTCGACGAGAACGTGTCGAACCTGTGAGAAGCTAAGTCAGCTCAAGGAATAGCAGGTATGTGATGCTAGATACCTCATCCAACTTGAAAAGTGTTCTTTTTTTCATCCTCTTTAGAGCGCAAACCTCTCCAGTTTCTTGTTTCCTAGCGAGGAAGACTTCACCGTAACCCCCTTGACCGACCTGCGCAATGATGTGGAACTGATCAACTCGCAACTTTGTTCGACGTCTCCTAAGCAGAACTCGTTCGCGTCCACAATAAGATTTAAACTCCTTTTCATATTCGGTTGACTTGAGGTCACGCGCAGAAGTGTCTTGATCAAATTTGGCTCGCCGTTGTTTCCGTGACACCAGATATCCCAAGTTCTGAAAATAGTAGTCGAGAAAATCTGTAATTTTTGTCAAGATTTTATTGGCATGGCAAATTGAAATCGGGGACCGCGCAGTGCGGATGAAGATGCGAAGAGTGTCGAGAGAAAGAACAGAGTCTGGTCATTTCAACAGTACCGAAGAAATGGGTACCAAAGTGGTTTAAAATGACTTACAAAGTTGAGCGACTGTTGCCTTTCGCTTGACTTCCGAACTTTCTAGCAGCTCCCTTTGCTTCATGTGTAAACCGCCTCGTTTGAGTGTCGTGCCTCCTTTTGCTGTGTCCATTGTTATATCATCATTGACTGGATAACCCTTCGCAGTTACCATCCTAACATCGGGGAGTGCCATAGTCAAGCCTTTGGCCGTGTCCATATGAATATCGCGAGGGAGGTGGCGGTTCCCGTGAGTAGGTCGGTCAGACATAGGTTCGTTTATGTACCAGTACTTGGCACGAGATGAGTCGATCGCCAACCAGTCACGTGCCTTGATTGCGATTTCTTTTCCGATGGCTCATGTCTATCGCATTCCCCAGATAGACCTCGCCTCCCTTCTCTCAGAACAGAACCCCCAGATTGACCTCAGACAGCAGATCTACGAAGCGTCGACGCGCAACTTTCTCAAAGCTGTCTGCAATTACAAGAACCGGGCGATCGTAGTCATCTCGGAACGTAAGAGTCACCAAGCTAACGAGAGGAAAAGACTTTCAGAGAAAATCCATTCCATCGAGATCGACACAAATCAGTGTAAAGTGGAAGAAATCGAACTTCTGGCAGGTTTGTTTTGATAGCTCAATCAACAATTCCTATAGAATTGACAGACCAGGAGTAGATTTGGACAAGGAACAAGAGGAGAGAAAGACATCCAAACTTTCTGTTGCTATGCTCAAGCGCCAACTGGTCACTATACGCGAAAAGTGCACCACTTTTGAAATCGAAATTGACCAATATCGGACGATTAAGGCAACCCTTCAGCGAGGTTGGCATCGTTTATTTCGTCTCCATATTCAATTGAGCTGAGAGTTACATGCAATACAGAGAAGAAGAAGGAACGTTCAGCCCTCCGTTCCTTTGCCCGGAGTTTCTCTCCAGAACTAAAAGTCTGTGAACATAGATTACGGTGTATCGTTGAGGGAATCGAGAAAGACCAGCTTCTCGTTCGCTTTTCATATCTCGACCCGGTCGATGCCAATCGCGAATTTTCCTTTGTTGTTGATTTGTCTACGCGATTATACAGAGGTGAACCACTCATTCCCTGGCACCACCTGATTTTCTCACCAGAGGTGTTTCCCAGTGTTAACTTCAACTCCAGCTCTCCCAACTCTCCCAATTCTTGTCGATCAGTTGAATCAATCTAGGGATGTCTATTTCTTCATTCGACAGATTCGAGTTGCATTTGTGGAGTTTCTAAAAGACTATCAATAATCAAATGTCTAGTTATGTATCACCTTTGGGGATAAATCTAAGGTTCTGGCGTGGGACCTGTGCAGGCAGGATATATGAACAGTGCAGACAGCACTGCAGGATGATCATGGCAGGGATACGTATACATTGATCACAGACTACTCAGGAACAGTACTCACAAAGAAGGAGACATCCACCATTGATGCATAAGTAACAAAACTTTAAAAACTGTTCAGTTCCGAAAGGTCTGCCGGCCCTGGAGCTCAATGCTGCATGAATATAACCATACCACATTTGCAGAGGACTGGATCTGCAGGCTGACATCCCTCCTGGTTTCAACAATTGATTGATGATATTTCAATCCTAGATAACAGGAAAATCCTCTGCCCCCAATATGGCCTAAATTATACTAATAAGGCTCATATTAGAATAATTAGACGCTATTAGACCAACACTAGGTGAAAAAGGGCCTTTGGGGGCAACACAAATAAATTACCCATACAAAACAAAACACTAAATTTAGGACTTGTGAAATATATATCTAAATAAATTACTGAAGTTCATGTTTCTCCACACCTTTTGAGAATTAGAAATAACTATCAAAAGGTCATATGTAGATTCAAAACAATTATAAAATTTTCATATCTTATGAATATCTGGAATCATATAGCAAATATCAATTTCTCAAATACTCTCATTTGGCATTTTTGGTATCATATTGAAGAATCTCCTAATCTGAATTTCTAAGCTTTTCAAAAATCTACTCCATTGGATTCTTTCAAGTCCCTCAAAGTCAATAAAATGTTTGAAATTTGAATTTGAATTCAGAGAACTCGAAAGGCAATCACACATTTAGTATTTGTAGAGTCCCAAATACATTAACCAGTAGTTGTCCAGTACTTGACTGTACTTGACTGGTACAGGCCCAGGACTTGACCAGGGACAAATTCAGTCAACAAATCCCAAGTAATCCAACATGATTGCTCAAACTGCTGTCAGTCCCTCAAGCTACATTATCTGCTGGATCACATACACACACAGGACAAAGGCAAAGTGAGACTACTTTGGCACACATGACAAGCATGGCAAGTTAATGAAAAAAAGAACCCACCCAATGACCATCACCTTGACACATATGAGATGACCTCAGTGTCTGTGGCACAAAGTGCATTGAGCTTCTCAACAAGCTTGCTCTACTCATGGAAACTAATGCTGGTGAGCTCACTGCCTTGGAGAGTTTTCTGGTAATGTACCTTGCGTCCACTGCTGTTACAATTTTTACCTTTTTGCCCCTATCTTTTGCTTTGACAGTATGTGACACCACTACATTCCCACGAAGATGTGCCAAGTCCCACGCTCTGATTGGATGATACCCCATCACTGACAATACATGATGACTTGAAGACACATAACCATTGATGCACAACCAGAAGCTGAAGGAACCTGAAGACAATACAATCTGAACCTGGCCATTCAGTTCTTGTTGCAACCCATAGTCTTGTGCCTGATGACCGATCAACTTCCCTATTTTGAAGAAGACCGATACGTCATCCTGATCCTCATGGTTACCTTTGATGCCCAGCTCATTGCCACCATTGTCATATGTTCTATTGGCATCTCCATGCTTGTGGGCGTGTATATCCATGCAACCTATATTTGGATAATGCAACCTCCCCACAATCACTCAGATATTGGATCTGTCATAGTTACTGACAACTGATGACTCCTTTGTCCTATCTTGGTTGACCGTCTTGTCCCTCCTCACATGTCACCCCCCACATTCATTCACTTTTCTTCTCATCAGCTGACTGCCGGTGCTCAGCTGACAACCCAAACTCACATGTATGACAAGTCCCCTTGATGCTCCACGAAGACTTGTACTCCGATACATTTTGACACTGTCGCATACCGCTCTGTTGGTTTAGACCATCTGGACAGAGTGACAGCTATAACCGCCCACCTCAATTGCTGTTGTCTCACACCTTATTCAGTGATCCGACTGACCTTCCCGATCACACCATGAAGGTACATACTGCACATGTGTATCCACAACCCCAGCTCCTGGGCGGTTCTGACAAGTCTCCACTTGACATGACATCACGGATCTCATACAACAACCAACACAACATGATTACTGACTATACCAGCGGCTGTATAGTGACAGTCAATCCTAGACCCTCCCTTACCCTTTCCCTATGACATGGACCACTCCCTTGCCATCCCAGCTCAACAGTAATCAGTCAGGTGACCAGTATCCTGATTACTCATTGATATCCCGCAATGTCAAGCAATGCTGTGCATTACCACTACCTTGGTTCAATTCCATGACATGTGACCAGCACATGTTCCATGACAGGTTCTGGAACCTTCCGGAACATTACCCTGTGATACCATTGTTTTGGTTCTGATTACTTGAATAGGTAAAGTTATCTATTGTTTGAGGTTCACATGACTAGCCCAGATATAGTATGATAGCCAAGCCTACTCTTAAGTCCTTGGTCTATATATAGTAGGTGGATCCATCACATCTGGCTCAGTGCCCACCCTTCTTCCTGCACATGTTTAAACTTTACCTCTTAAGTATTGATTCATCATTTCATAGAGAGTGGTAGGATATCATAGGGTCAAGTAATCCCATCATAAAAATATCTGGGCTATTGATTCCTGTATCAAGAGACTCTGCATGAAACAATTACAACTACAGGAAGGTAAAGTTCTACTATGATCCCCAAGCCCTTCTTGCAACTCATTTTCACTGAAGTATTTTTCAAGCACCTTACAAATTCTCAAAGGAGCAATATGACATCAAGATAGGGTGTGTCTCAGAGGCCTAGACTTGCATGGGTGGATCAGATGTCCAGGAACAAAAGGCTAATTTCTTGAAAGCTAAGTGAAGAATTGACACTGTGACTTATACTTCAACTTTCCTAAAACTAAAACATTTTTTCATTCTCATCAGGGGGTTGTGTCTGCCAATTTAATCTTTAAAACAAGGCATTGCCATGTTGAGAATTGTGTATATTACCCTGACTTTAATGATAATCATTTCATTGAGTTGCCAGTGGCAGAATAACAACAATTATCATATCATTAGTTATCATTAGCCTATTTTCATTGTGCCTGCTTTGTTATCATTACTGGGATGTTATCATTGGTTGGTTATCATTGGCTAGATATGAAATTGTCAATTATTATATATTATTTCTACAGATTATTAATAATAATGGGGGATTATTTTGGGGTGGATAATTCAGGCAATTGGGGTAATTGGGGGGATATTTTTAGGGAATAATTAGGAGGGTATTTGGGGTGATGATTGGGGTGGACTGGGTGGACATTAGGGGCTATTTGGGGCATAATGTGAGGTAATTTGGAGGCTTCTGGCAGGTGTTTGGGATGTAATTTGTAGTGTTGGGGAAGTTTGGTTTGGTCTGGTTTTTGGCCTTTTTGCCCCAAACTGAAACCGAATGGTTCGGTTCCTGCACAAAAATCCCAAACCAAAACCAAAACCGATGTAAACCATCTACATCGGTTTGGTTTCAGTCCAAATGTGGTCTGTAGTGAATCAATTCATGGTAAAGATATGAACTTTGAAAGAACTCGTTCATGCCATGCGTAGCAATGGCCTACTACACAAGTCTCCTTTCAGCCTCCCTGTTGCTCTAGCACCTAGTGCTGCCAAAGTTCAGTTCAGACTCTTTTTTTGTGAACCCTGAACTGAACTCGGAGTTCAGTTCAGCTAAGTTTCTGAACTGAACTGCAAAATTCAGTTCAGTTCAGTTCAGCCTAGGCTATGAACCCTGAACTCTTACTATATAAGGCAATTGGTTCAGTTCAGACATGAATTTGACTGAACTGAACTCTTTAAGTGGTTCAGTTCAGCCAAGAGGCCTGAACTGAACTGAACTTGGGGTTCAGTTCAGGGTTCAAACCAAGTTCGGATCAGTTCAGAACTGAACTTTGACAGCACTACTAGCACCTATTTTTGGCCCTCTTTACTTTCTTCTGGCCTGACATTCATCTCCCTATCTGGTGATGGATGGGTCAGGTTCAGAACCATAGTTCGAACTTGAACCGAACCGTGGTTCAGGTCCAAGCTTGGGGCCAGGCATGAACTGGACCTAAAGTCCGGTTCCGCGTTCACGTGTTGTTTCATGGTCCAGAACCCATTTGGACTGGTTCAAACCGATAGGTAACAGTGTCCCAGCTAACCACCTCCACCTTCTCCCATTTCCCTCACTTGCAAACCCGAACTGAGGGTGGTGTTGTGCACTGCCACCTTGGTCCATGACCATGCCGTAACGAGCAACAATGACTTCGATGACGAGGGCGGATGTCACGCGCACAACAACTTCAAGTTGAACAACAACAACAACAAACTTGAAGATGACCAGAACAGTTTGCGGTGAACTGTTCTGCTCAAGGTAAGTCCTTGGTTATTTCAGGTACTTCTAATAATTATAACTTTTAGTTCATTCCTACTTCGCTAGCGGAGAATTAACAATGACAGCAACAACATCCACCGCCTTCTGGCAACAGGGTGCCAGTGATGGCAATGACAACGATGGCACCACTACCACAACTACTGTCACACAACGATGGCGATGGCGATGACCTCCACTGCCATCTGGAGCAGTACAACAGTGGAACTGGGCTGATGTTGACGAGGCCCTAAGCCGTGAGCTGTGGCTTGGGTCTGGGGCCTTCTATGCTCTTTTGACCCTGACCACAATGATCACAGTGATGACGACGGTGACACCACCAAGCCGGAGTGGAGCCAGCCAAGGTACAACAACAACAACACATCCCACCACCACCATGGTGCCAGCAGTGAACCTACAACACCAACACCAACACCAACACCAACACTAACGGATGCCACAGGAATGGAGTCGGCATCCAGCAGCAGCAACTGCAGCGGCAACCACCACCACAGCAGCAACTGGCCCCCTCGCTCAAGCACCAGTGGCCAGTGCCCATGCCCAATAATGTGAATGGACGATGAACGGCGGCAGGCAGGGGATGGCGGGTTGCAACAGCATGAGTGGGGAGGCAACTGTGGGGGCGAGGCCGGTGGAGGCGGGGTGGGCACTCTGCCCCACCCTCTATTTTTTCTTCAACATTATCTTACCTAAATACATTGATGTGTCTTGTGTTATACCCAGAACCTTAGCTACATTTTATAGTGTTTGGATAAAAAAATTGACTGTGTTTATGAAAATTTTGAGTTAGGTTCTTGGTACTAGGACTTACCAGATCTTGTGCTCATCGTTGTCAACAGCGAGCTCAACTTATTCGTCATCCTGCCACTATTTCTTCGAGATCTTTGTATATGTCATGTATTAGTGCCTCTAGATATATAGACTAATATACAACAAGTAAAGGGGAAATAAAAGAAACAAATGGGGGAGATACATGGAGTGCTGCCACTGAACTGGCGGGTACTCAGTACTACTCACCTTCCCAGAGGTGTCACAGTTGGTCTGCCTTTGATGGGAGAGGGTGCTGGATGGTGAATGAGGGGTGGGGAAGATGCTGGAGGACAGGGAGGGCCGGCCTGAGTGGGGGGTGGCAATGGGTGATGGGGGAGGGTCTGTGAAGCAAATTGGATGGAGGAAAAGGGTTGGGGAAGGTTGGGGAAGGTTCCTGACCCCGAACAAATGGCAGGAAGGGGTCAGTAAGTGGGGGAATAAGCAGGATAAGGTGGTTATCAAGTGCGAGTTGTGACTCTTGATTGTTTATCGATTATCACTGGCACCACATTCCCCTGGCCTACAAATACTGACACTTGATAACACCCCTTGCTCGGCTGTGCCCCCACCTCCCCTCTTTCCAATTCCCCCTCACTGGTTGACCACATCCCTCCTTCATTCCCTATCATCGTTCCGACAATTTTGTGATTCAGCCTTTACCTCTCTTGCCAATGCTCATGGCAGTGTTCGCCCTGGTACATTCACACTGTTCCTTTTGTATCCCAACTCATCCCTTTCTTTTTCCAGCCTATCCTTCTCAGTCCACTTGATTTGCACCACATTTGGGTTCCATTGCAGTCGTCATGATGTTGCCTGGCACCCACACTGCTTAGCAGGAACAGTATTTTATATTATAATATATTTCATGTTGGTCTAACCAACTCTTTCAGATTTCCCGTCTTTCTTGTGATAAATTCAACTACTTTCTCTCGATGCAGTGACCGACCTAACCCTTCCTGTAAGTACCTTTCTTTTCTGTAGCTGTTTCATGATGACTGATGGCCATGTCCCTAAGTATCTGTATAGTTCTCATTAAAACTTATGAGACTTGGATGAGACTAACGCAGTGTGGACAGCTGAGGCAGCTAACGCAGAATGAACCCCTATGTATTTTGTGGTATAAAAGGTAGGACATAGTGCTGTCTTTTGTGCAACAACACTCTGCAATGACTGATTGTGCAGTAGGCAACGACGGTAAGCTTCTTGACACTTCTCAGATCACCTGGTAGTATGGTACCATGATGTGGATAATGATACTCCCATTCTCACTCCCCCCCTGCCCACATCTACCAAGCTCATGCATCGTACTCCATCTCCCAAAATAGCTGGTGCACGTCGTACGCATCGCACCCTGCATCCTTCGACAAAAGCTCAGGACCCTGATAATGTGGAAGCCAGCGCCTTGGGAGTTAAAAGGGAGTCTCTTGCTAAACTGAATGCTCGATGCATCATCCACCGAATTGTTGCTGATGTTGCTGATGGTAACACTGACAGTGACGAGGAAAATGTCAGCCTTGAGGACTTACCTCTGTTGGAGGTTGATGACTCTGATGACGAGTTTGATGGAGGTCATGATGGTGATGTGACAGAGATTGATGGTGATGTGAGTGTGGGCAAGGGTGGTGATACCGAGAAAGCATACATGTCCACCAAAAGCATGGGCAATGCAGGCCGCCAGGTCACATGGTGGCAAGGACTACTACTGAATAGAATTGGTTCAGTTTTCTAGCTTTTGAACCAAGAGTGATCACACCGCCGATGTGCGCACTATCTTTGAGCGTGATGACCATCACACCAATGTTGACACTGGCAATGAGGAATCTGGCCATTGGTGTCGGATATGCAAGTATGTGTCATCAATTGAGAACAAGTTTTCACAGCAGCTAATTTGATTTGTTATGAAGGAGTAAACTTGTCTTAAAGAAGCATTGCTTCTTCACTGGAGGAGTTTCTACACTACACACGCATATTGCAAGGTAATAAAACCAATTTGGACATTCATCTTGTAGCTGATGCTGTTGACACCATAGACACCCTGATCATGTTATTCTGTACAAGGACTGCTGCACAGGATGAGTATTCCACTCCATCCGCGAGTGCTTACCAAAGAGATGAGCATGAATAGCCTGGACAGGTAATGATCTATGATTTACATTCAAACTTGCTCTGAAACTTTACTCAGATATGAACAAGCCAAGTTGGATGGATCCATCACAAAAGTTCTGGCCTTCACGACGAATGGCCTTCTTGACTACATGTTGAACTCATCATCTGTGAGGACAAGGTCATGACCCCCGTCTCTTATTTATCCACTTTGACTAATGATCTGATGTACAGGCTTTCCAACTAGTTGACAAAGGCCCATTCCGCTGCCTTGTCACATACTTGAGGCCGTCACTCATGGACAAAGATATCCCACATCGCAAAAAACTCCAAATGGAAATTGTCAGTAGGGCAATGTTGGTGGAAGAGTGTTTGAAATCCCAGCTCAAGGTACGTGTATTCACAATGACGTCTAGTTCAGTGTTCTTAATCAATGTCCCAGGATATCCCTGGGCAAATCTTGTTCACGTTCGATTCATGGACCTCAAAGAATGGAGACCCTTCCTTTCCATCACTGGACACTATATTACTGCACCAGTTGACCATCCCGAGGATTGGGAACTCAAGACGGATCAACTCGTGTTTACTCCAATTGAAGGCAACCGCTCTGGTGCCAACCTTGCGAATATTATTTTCCGCATGGTGAACCACTATGATATCCATGATAAGGTGTGTTGTGTGTTTGTTGCCCTCTCTGATGTATTTGACATTGCATAGGTTGGCTGGTTCACATCGGATAATGCATCAAACAATGATACTGCCATGTCAGAACTTGGGAAGTTACTTGACCCTTTGGAACAACACTGGGACCCTGCTCAGCATAGCATCAGGTGTGTTGCCATGTGCTGTTAATGTCATTGTCTCATGTGTTGACTTGCATTCTTGCATCAGGTGCATGGAGCATGCAGTTCAGCTCGCTGCTGGTCACTTCATCAAAGGCATAGCGCCCACTTCTGCACAGGCCCTGATCAAAAAGGTAAAGAAGGTGGTCCAGAGTGGCAACATTGATGACATTGACCTCGATGATATTGATATTCATTGATATGATGGTGATGGTGATGGGCACAGAGAAGATCTTGATGAGTCTGATGTCGATTTTGAGGTTGGTGATGCGGTCAGCAAAGCTCTGGCTTTAGTTATGCAGGCAAATATCTTTCATAACTCATTGTGAAATTACTGTTCTGAATGCACAAGCAGATACGCAAATCACCGCAAGCAAGGGAATTTTTCAAGCAGTGTTGTCATGAAGTGGATGCCCCTCCTCTTCAGCAATTCGTACTTGATGGGCATCCTTATACGAGTTTTTGGACCATATCCTAACACTCAAACATGTACATATTTCCATGTTTAGTCTACTGAAGTACTAGCTGCTGATACTGTTTTGTCAGGGTGTGAACTGTTTCATTCAACTTGCAGACAACAACGACAAGGTCCCTGACCTTAAGCAAAAAAGTTATTCGGACTTTCGACTTCACTGCACTGAGTGGGAGAAATTAGAACTCATGTGTGATGTTCTCCAGGTATGAATACTTTGTTTCACGACATCTTGTCATTAATCAAGCAAGTTACTAGGAGCCTGGGAATGCACAACAGACATCTTCGAGTTCTCAATTGCCCACAGTCTGGCGCACGATTCCTGTTCTTGAATTCCTCCAGGAAGCATGGGAGAACATGGCACAACATAAGAGATTTGTGGAGGTCCATGATCCAATTGAGGCAGGGTTGGCCAACCTCCGAAAGTGGTACAGGAAAGTAGACAACACTGACGCCTACTTCATTTGTCTTGGTCAGTTGCATCATTGCTGTGCTCAACATATTGCTGACGTTTCAATTTCAAGCGCTTGATCCCAAAATTAAATTGGCGTATGCCGAGGGAAAATGGGATGCTGAGTATTATGAGATGGGGGTGAAAGCACTTGAAAATGTGGTTCGTATATCTAATCTTATTTGATTGCTATTACTGAGTGTTGTCAACAGTTTGACTGCTATTACATTGAGCCAGTTGTCCCTGTGAACAACGAGATTGTGTTGAGTTCTAGTATGTTGCATTCTCTACTCTTCTGGATGTTATCGGATACTTGCTTGCAGGCCCACGCAAACCCCAATATGGGTATACATGGATGAGGGCGGCTGTTCAGGCCTGCCAAGATGCAGATTATGCCCAAACTGGGCCTCAAGATGAACTCAGCACATACCTTAAAAGCCCTCTCAAACTGGTGGAGAATGTAGTTTCGTGGTGGGGAGTATGTGTATGCCTTCATTGGTGTTCTGTTATGAAACTAACTTATGATTGTAGCATCATATGTTGGAGTACCCTACCCTTTCCCGCATTGTGTGACTACCTTGCGATCCAAGGCTTGGCAGTCCCTTTGGAACGTGCTTTCTTGAGTGGTGGTTTAACAGCCACTTCATGTCGCAATAAACTAAGTGCACGAACTTTTGAGAGCTTGCAGCTCCTCAAAAGTGCCTACCGGAATGGTCATATGATGGCTGCTAATCAAGCTGAGGAGCATTTGAAGCTTATATGGGATGATACTGATGGGATTGAGGTCAGTGAAGGGGAGATGGAATTGTGACAGTAGTAAGTATGAAATTATACCCACATAGCTACAAAATCACATAGCTATGAGCTTGATAAAATTTGCGTTTGGTTCCGGTTCTAACTAGTCTGAACATGAACCAGACCCACCTGAACCAGAACCAAGGGTTCAGTCCGAAGTTCAGGCCTGGGGCCAAACCTGACCAAGAGTCCAGTTCTGGGTTCACTGGATTTGGGTTGAGAACCGGACCAAACCAAACCCGTCCATCACTATCCCATCCAATTCCCCTTCAGCCCTTTTCTATGACTCTCATTTACTTTGATTCATTCTCCTATCACTCCCCCTCTAGTTCCTGTCCTTTATACCCCATTACCCCCCATTGTAGCCATAGTGTAATACTTGGTAAATAATTTGACATTTTGATGAAATTAATTGCATTAAATAATAATAAATTGATAACAACTTAACAATAAAGAGATTAGAGATAAAAGCAGTACAACTCCATAGTAATATCACCCAAGTAAGGTGGAACTCAAGTAACTTGGGTCCTCCCAACCTGATCCTCACACAGTTTGGCCGTCTGACTTCATGATGTAGAGATCTGGTGTATGGGGGTATGAGGAGAAGGGGATCAGTGTGGTTGAATGGGAGGCATCAGATCACTCTGGGGAATACTTACAGTCCATGAGGTCCCCTCTAACTCCTCCTCCCACCATTTGGCTATCCATCATCTGGGGGTAGAGATCTGGTGTGTAGAGGGTATGAGGAGAAGAGGATCAGTATTGCATAAGGGGACACATCATACCACTTTTGGGGGAATCCTGACACTCCATTGGGTCCCCCCTAACCCCCTAACTGTTCCCCATCCAGTTGGGCTGTCCGTTCTCTGGGGGTGGAGATCTGGATATGGGGAAGGGTATGAGGAGGAGGGGGTCTGTATGGCATAAGGGAGAACATTGTACCATTTCTGGGGCAATATCTACAGTCCAATGGCTCCCTCCTAATAGCTCCTTCTGCAATTTGGCCATCTGTTGTCTGGGGTTAGAGATCTGGATATGGGGTGGGGGGGTATGAGGAGGAGGGGGTCAGCATGGGATACATTGTACCACTTCTAGGGCCATTCTTACACTCCATTGGGTTCCCCTAACTGCTCCTCATGCCATTTTGTGGCCTGTAATCCAGAGGTAGAGATCTCCGTACAGGGGGTATGAGGAGGAAGGAATCAGCATGGCTCAATGGGGGGGATCATACCACTTCCAATGTTATAGATGTACTTCAATAGATATCCTCTAATGACTCCTGACACCATTCGATAATCTGATGTCTGAGAGCAGAGATCTGACATTATGGGGGCAGGAAGAAATGTGCTTGGATGTTGAATAATCAAAAAGTAGCTAGTAAAATCCTCTTGGGCATTGAGGTGATCTTGGTAGCCAGTTGGAGGGCCAAATATGGTTTTAACAATATATCAAATATTAAATAATTACAATAATCAAATATTTGGTGGTTTGCCTTGTGTGGTAATTCCAAACCATAAAGGGGAGTCAGTTTGGCGCAATAGAGAGGACCATACTACTTCTGATATAATGGACACACTCTAATTGATTTCTTCTAATGGTTCCTCCCACCATTTGATGAATCAATGTCTGAGTACAGAGATCTGACAATATAGAGGTATGGGGAGAAGAAGGTGAGCATGGCTCAGTGGGGATGATTGTACCACTTACAAAGTGACAGACACCCTCTCATTGATTTCTTCTAATGGCTCCTCACACCATTTAATTCTTCAACATCCAAGGGTAGAGATCTGACATTCAAGGTCAACTTGGCACAATGGAACAGGATCATACCACCTCTGCTGTGATAAACACACTCCAATATATTTTTTCTAATGGTTCCTCACACCATTTGATGATCCAATGTCCAAGAGTCAAGATCTGACACTATAGGAGTATGAGGAGAAGAATGTCAGCATGGCTCAATGAGGAGAATCATACCACTTCCAATGTGATAATACATTTAAGAATCTGCATGGGTAACCCATGGATTTTCTTGGGCAACCTGCACCTGACCTGCAAAATATCTGAACCCACAATGATGGGTATGGGATATCCATGGGTGGTAAGGAAGATATGTATATATTATTATATAATAAATTTTAATTTTAAGTAAATTAAGAGGGCAGGGAGAGATGAGGAGATTGTGAGGGGGGGAGATTGTGAGAGGTGAATGCAGAGAGTGGAAGAGGCAGAGGGGGGAGAGTGGTGGTGGTCATTGGTGATTAGCACAACCCACAGGTTTTCCTAGGCTATTTTGCACCTGTACTGGTCAAACGCAGGTGGCCATAGGTACAGATAACCTGTGGGTTTACCCATGGGTTATAACCTACATATGGATTAATATTGATTAATATACAAAATTTGAATTAATTAATTAATAGGAAGGGGCAGAGAGTGAGATGTAGAGGGGAAGGATAGATTGGGAGAGGGAGATGAGGGGGACAGAGAGATGGGGGGGAGAGGGAGATAGGGAGGAGAGAGGGAGAGGTGAGGAGGGGCCATGGTGGTGGTGGCCATGGTTGTTGTTCTCGTTGTTGTCCTTGTCCCTGTCATCCTTGTCCTTGTCTCTGTTCTTGTTCTTGTTCTTGTTCTTGTCCTTGTCCCGATCCTCATCCTCATCTCTGTCCTCATCATCATCTTTGTTGTCTTTGTCTTTGTTGTCCTCATCATTGTCTCTGTCCTTGTCATTGTCTCTGTCCTGTCATTGTCTCTGTCCTTGTCATTGTCCCATCCTCATCGCCCCCATAGTCCTTGCATCATTGTTGTCCTTGTCATTATGGTCCTTGTCCTCATGCCCATCCTTGTTTGGATGCTGGCTGTCCTCATCAACCATCCTCATTGTCATTGTGTTGCCTGTGGAGGAGGTGATGGTCTCACCACCCATTGTTATTGTCCTTGTTGTTCTTGTCAGTGCACATATTATTGTTGGTGCTGGTAACTGTGGGTTGTTGGTTGTTTCAGAGACATGTGACCACATTTGTTGAGGCATGACCATGCATGGTCCATGTGCCATTTGAATCCCTTATAAAATGCCTCAAAATGCCTCAAAATCATTATTTTGTAGTATTCAATAATAATAATATTGTATTAAAAAATAATATGCCCACCAACCCACAGTGATGGGTACAGGTTAGCTGCCAATTAGATTTTTATAACCCATACCCATACCCATGGAACCTGGGGTACAAACCCACACAGGTTACCCAAACCTGTGCCATTCACTAGTAGCCATGGCCAGAACTGTCCTCATCTTTGTCATCCTCATTGTCACTCATGACCCTATTGTCCTTATCATCCTTGTCCCTGTCATCTTTGCCACCCTTATCATTATGACTGTTATCCTAGTCATTGTGGTCATCTTATCATTATTCTTGTTGTTGTTGTTGTTGTTGTGGTGGTGGTGGTGGTGGTGGTGGTGGTGGCCATCCTGAAAAATTGGTCATTGGGTGAGAAAGTGGAATATTAAAATTTGTAAATATATATTGGATATCAAGCTCTAAGGATATCTTCTGGGTAGGAAATTCGGCCATTAAATATAGAAAATTTAAATTATAAATGTTATATGTACAATTCTTATTCTTGTTGGTAAAGCACTGACAAATGATAATAATAGTGGTGATGGTAAAAGCCAGAGTAAACTGTTGTATAATTGACATTTAGTTCACTACAATGTTGACTATTTGAAGACAAGTATGGCATTAAGAAGTGTAAATAACCTTGTCCAATAGCAGTAGGACTATATTTGATCAATGGAACCCAGAAGAACTCGTTCATGCCATGCTTGCAATGGCCCACTCCCCCAAGTGATGAAAATCAGTCCTGGATTGGTTGTGAAATTACGACACATGCCAATCGACAAAGCGATTGATCACTTGGTCATGGAACTCCCTCAGGTCTACCAACAACACATGGAGACGAAGAAGGAACAAACTGTGAAACCTACCGTGGTCAAGATTCACAAGATGTATATATGGACGATGTCATCATCTTCTCCAAGAATATGGAGGAACATCAGGAACGAACATGTCAAGTCTTACAGAAATTTGTGACAACAAATTATTCTTGAAAATCGGACAGTGTACTTTCAACACACAACAAGTGGAATATCTAGTTCTCATAGTCGAACATGGAAAAGTATGCATGGATCCAACTAAGACAGATGCAATCACCGATTGGCCTGTCCCAAAGAATAAAAGGGAATTACAATCGTTCTTGGGTTTCCCTAACTTCTACCGACAATTCGTCCGCAACTTTGCATAGGTCGCACTACCGCTGAATTCCCTAACTGGTAAGAAGGACTGGGAATGGAATACAGAACAACAAGTCACATTCAAAGAATTAAAACATATCATTATGACAAACCCCATCCTCGTTATTTCTAATAACCATGGGAAATTCAAAATCGAATGTGACGCCTCCGATTTCACAACCGGAGCAATTCTATCACAACAACAGGATGACAGCACGTGGCACCTGGTCACCTTCTTATTGAACAGCATGGCTTCCCTTGATACCACTTCAATGAACCCCCAATGGAAAAAGGAATTTGTCAAATATCGATTACAATTGGACAGACAGGCAATGGAGGGATTGAAGGATTCCAATTCATTCTGGAAATGAGCCGATGACAGTCTGATCTATCATAGGGACCTTCTCTATGTCCCCAAAGATGATCAGTTATGCAGAGAAATCATTCACAAACATCACGATACCCCTCTATCTGGTCATCCAGGACAAGAAAAAATGTTCAAGGCCATAGCATGGCTGTTTACTTGGCCCTCTCTTTGTATGGATGTTGACAAGTATGTCGCTGCATGTTTGTCTTGTCAACAGAAGAAAATCCATTGAGGAAAGAAACCGGGATTATTACACCCATATGAAATCCCTCCCTTTCCATGGCATACCGCCTCTATGGACTTAATTGGTCCCTTACCCGAATCTCAGGGATTCAACACTATATTGGTAGTGATGGATAAAAAGAACAAACAGTCTGTCCTCATTCCCACCACTACTACACTGACATCCGAAGGATCTGCACACTTATATCAAGATCACATTTTCTGATGATTTGGATTACCACATGTGATCATATCCAACCTCAGTACCCCATTCGTATCAGGATTCACCAAGGAATTGAATTGGCTCTTGGGTATTACTGGTCATCCGACAATGGTGTATCATCCCCTAGTGCTGCCAAAGTTCAGTTCTGAACTGATCTGAACTTGGTTTGAACCCTGAACTGAACCCCAAGTTCAGTTCAGTTCAGGCCTCTTGGCTGAACTGAACCACTTAAAGAGTTCAGTTCAGTCAAATTCATGTCTGAACTGAACCAATTGCCTTATATAGTAAGAGTTCAGGGTTCATAGCCTAGGCTGAACTGAACTGAACTGAATTTTGCAGTTCAGTTCAGAAACTTAGCTGAACTGAACTCCGAGTTCAGTTCAGGGTTCACAAAAAAAGAGTCTGAACTGGACTGAACTGAACTTTGGCAGCACTATCATCCCCAAGCGGATGGACAAATGGAACATACAAATGCAGAGATCGAGACATACCTGTGATTATTTGTCAATCAACAACAAGATGATTGGGCTGAATGGCTAGCCTTGGCAGAGTTCACCCTCACCAATCATGCATTGTCATCTACTGGTGTATCTCCATTCTATGCCATGATGGGATTCCACCCATGGAAAGAAACAGAACCCTTCAAAGGTGAAATCATCAACGAGTCTGCAGCCGCATTCGCCAAATCTATGAATCGTATACAACAACAAGTGACAAATGTTCTAGTTGTTGCACAAGAGAAGATGAAACAATGTTATGATAAAAAACGTTGTCCCGCTCCCAAATACAAGACTGGTAATTACGAGTTCTTTTAATTTATTAAAAGACTCGTTCTTTATCAGACCAGGCTCAGTGCAGGTTCGTAATTAATTAATTAATTGATAAAGTTGATCTCCTATAGAGATTTTTTTTTTGAGTACAAGGTGTGCTTCTGGTTTCTGTATTGGAAAATAACATAAAGTTGGGGCCATGTTTGGACAAGCTTACATAAGCATCCAAATATAGGTCAATGTACATATGCGTAAACAATGGTCAAATTATATTCAGTTTTGAATAAAATATTCATAACAGCTTCAATTGTTGATGGAATCAGCTGAAAATTTTACTGACAACTGGTCTAGCCATTTCTGACAATGTGTGACCATTACATGTGACCAGTCTAACCATATAAGGCAATTTTTGATACAATGTGTGAAATTTTATGCTGATCACAGTGGTGACAGTCACATGTCACAGATCTAACCATATAAGGAAATATTAGTAATTTAAAGCAAGTGGGGTCAGTTTTAGTATCAATTCTCTGATTTGAGTAGTAGGCATTATAGTTTAATGTGGCAAGTGTGACAGTCACATGTGACTAGTCTAACCATATAAGGAAATTTTGAGCCATATGGGCTAAATTTAACAAGAATCATGATGGTGACAGTCACATGTGACAAATCTAACTATATAGGGAAATAATGAAGTTGAGTGTAATATGGATGACCAGTGGGTCTCAAAGCCTGACCCCATATCCATACCTGTGGTACAGGTCTGCATTACCCACCATCAAACATGTGTATAGTAGTTACCGGTGATACGCATCATACAATCCTATGCTCCGAATGTACGAATCAGATATACTATACCTCTCCATTGACCATATCCTGATATCTCACGATCTTATGAATGTCTGCGAACTTTTCTGATATCTCTTGACAACTATTGATCCATTCCAAACTTGTTGCACCTTCAAAACAAAGCCATCCTACATTGAACCAATACCGTTCCCATCAGACACCATGCCATTTCATTCCGTTTCACTTTTCACATCACTTCTCCCTCACATATCCTTTTATGTCACATATTATATCGCTCTCCTATCTTTTCCTTTCATACTTCTTTGTTCTAATGTCATCTTTGATTCCTTTCTTCACACTTTTACTAACTCTTATCGATATTTCTTTATCCTAGAAACCTTTCTGATGTTTACTCCTATTCCATCCTTTATTTCCAACCTTTCCGATTCTCTGACATTTCGTTCCGACCTTCCAATTGTCATAGTATAAAAAAGCTCGTGTATTGTAGCTTTACCAGCAGAGAAAATACAACTTTCCCTCCCTCTCAATCATAGTTTAAGAGCTATAAAGCTCTTTTTAGCTAGCACTCAAATTTTAGTCTTGAGTCCATCAGTCTTCATCTTCTAATATCAATATTGTCGTTACAACTGTGTTAGCGAAGTCGCACAGTTGATCCCAACTGTTGCATGTACATTCTTATTGTTGGAAAACTTAGTAGTAGTTTCCACACCTTCCTATCCCTTCATACATGTAGTAGACATCTTCGCATTTTTGCAATCACCTATTAGGTAGTTTGTTTGGGGATCTCCCCTTCTATAGCTACCTACAGCGTATCACCGGTGTAACTGTGTGGGTACCATGAATCTGAGCGCTATGATGAGTGCGTCACTAGTGGCAAGCCAAGATCCCAACACCTCCCTCAGGCCAGACACACATTAATTGACATGTCTGTTACCTTAGCCAGGTATGGGGTGGGGACTCAGATGAGCCGTACGCCATTCTCAGTGCTCTTGGTGCTGGATACCTTGTGAAGAACACCTACATGTCAATTGGCTGCGTTCACAAGATGGCTGGTGGCAAAGGCATCATCATTGGTGCTGGATATGTCATGAATGACATCTCTGTGTCAATGCTCATTAGCCTACAAGGTGTCTCGTTCATGTGCTGGTTGTGGAAGTGTCATGCTACAGTTAGGGAAAGTATTGTTGTCTTAGTTAGAAGAAATAGTGATGGGAAATGACATTGAATAAATTAGAGAAAATTGAATGAACATTAATTAATCTGCTAAACAAGAAAATCCTATTGTTTGTGATTTAAACATTCTAAGATGGAGATAAAAGAACTCGTTCATGCCATGTGAAGCACTGGCCCACTAAACAAGTAAAGTATGGTTGGAATCCACAAATATCAACTCCCTCCGACCATCCAAAAAGCTGGATGATAAACAATATGGCCCATTTTCCATTGTCAAAAAGATTGGCTGTTCTTCGTACAAACTGAAGCTCCCCTCAACTTGGTCGAAGAAATATCCCATATTCAATGAGGTCCTCCTTTCCCCATACATCCCTCCTGCATTTCCTCAACAAAATGTCACATTGCCAAAACCCCCTGCTGAAATAGTCAGTGGACAAGAAGAATACGAGATAGAGGAAATCGTCAATTCAGTTACCTGTCGTAATCGCCTCTTCTATCTTGTTCATTGGTTGGGATATCCACATAAAGAAGATTCTTGGGTTCCCGCAGCAGAAACAAAGAATTGTAAAGAACTTGTTGCTGAGTTCCACCATCTTCACCCTCGTGCACCGACCTTGGCAAATTTACGGATCTCGATTATCCCCCGTCCTGTTAATACGTTTCCCTTATGATTCCCAGCAATGGATGTCATTGTCTCTGTCGAACCCGAATATGTCCTCTCTCTCCTCTCTCACCAGGAGAATTACGATTTCCGTTCTTTCGCCTTCCCGCCCTCTGTTCGCCGTCTTTGGTTATTCGAACTAGGCGCCGTGAATGCCATCACTCATGTGATCACCATCGGAATTCCTTCTACCTGTGGCCACCTCCAGGAGGTTAAAAGTGGCCTGAGCAACCTTGCATTTGCAGATGGTCGGCTGTCTTCTTCTTTCGCTTATCCTGTCACTATGATGCACTGCATGCGCGTCCCCCTCCCTCTGCCTTGCTCTGGGATCATTATGACATCCTCCCGCCGCTCTGCTTCTGCGATGTTCCACCTTGCCTCCTCACTGACCATCCCATCAATCCTTTCCTCCATATCTTCTGATGGTTGTGTGTCCGTGATGACGTTAAACTATGATGTACAGCAGTTGGGGGTTTGGAGACCCCCTTTCTGTTGTTGGTTACAATATAACTTATCCACCAGATCTGCGACCCTCCAACACAGTCTACCCCACATAGCCTTGCTGGCCGCCATGTATGACACATGGTCTGTCCCTGATATATCCTCTATGTTTCTTTTAACTTCCCTTCTGCCTTTCCCTTTCTTGTTCACATGGGCACAAACCTTGTGGGTGGGGTATTGTTACATTTTCACCCTGCTTACTCATCACCCATTTCCCACAACACGTTTCCCACGGCAAAGTGCTGAGTCCCATGCTCCTATTGGTCGATATCAAGCTTACTGCTCTCTCGGGTTCGCTCTCGCGCTCTGACATCTCCACATGTATGGTTAATCACATGTCCAACTTATCAGCCAATCACATCATGCTTACTCACTGAAGATAAGAGGACTTATTGCCATTGGCTGGAGATATGAGGGAGTAATGCCATTGGAAGATAAGTCGCAACCTCCCCTCAAGTTGTTTCTCTATATATTCCAGTAGTGTATGAACATGTACTTTACGTTTAGTCTGGTTTTCTATACCGGATCAATAAATCCCTCTTCTTCCTCTCCTTCTCAGAATTGTCAGTTTGAGTTTGTTTGTTGTCGGAGCCATCCCATAGACAATCTGTAACACTGATGGGCGAGGGTGGGTACTGGACATTATCATTGCATTATCTTTAGCATTTTCAGTATGTTTTCATTACTGATGAATGAGGGTGGGTACTGGTTATCATTGTGTTATCATCATTGTTACGAGTTCTTCCATTTATGGAAGACTCATTCTTATAAGTCCAGGATATATGGCAGTTCGTCAGTAATTAATTAATGTTTGAAATCAACCCTAGAACCAAATTCTGCATTTCAAATGTTTTTTATGTGGAAGAATTCATGAATACACTAGATTTTTGAAATTTTGTCCTCAAATATTTTCAGGAATATAGGACTTATTTTGAGATTGTAAAAAATCAAAAACCATTCTGATGGATGAGAAAAAAGATTTGTATGATGTGGAATTTGATCATAAAAAGAAATTGTCACAGTCAGTCACAGACTCCTCTTGCTCAACAGCAAGATCGTCGGGGGTGGTGTAGAGCCTAAAGTAAGTGTCTAGTATTATTTTCATTGGTCTAGTATTGATGTTTGCACCCCCTGCACCTCATCCGCATTGAAAACAAGGGCTCGGGGGGTCTGAAACGCTCGCATTCCTGCTGTCTGCCCACCCACTTACCACTCACTTTTTTCCACCACCAAGCCACCCCACCCTGCTGGTTTTCAGCCACCTCCAGTCCATGTGGACCCCCCAAACCTCGTTTCTGGTGACAACGAGGGGTCGGGGGGACTCAGGACCTTGCACTCCCAATTATAATTAGATATTAATAATTAAATACCAAATATACATTATAATTAAATATCATGAGAATATGTTCAGAGTCACTACCAGAAAATCACCTTAATGATCGAGGCAATTTTTTGGTAGTCAGTTTGGAGTCCTAATATAGTAGTGTCTGGATTGCCTCATATGGGCAAGAGCACCATGGGCCTTTAATTATTTAAATAAGATAGGCCTCATCCATAACCCGCCACTATCATGTGATGTGACAAATGTGTGACATCTTGTGAATTGAGTAGATTATCTACATGCTATTGAGCAATTAGAATGAACAATCTCAGATAAATCTGTACTTCCAAGTTCTGCCAAAATGTTTTCAGGAAGGACCCTGTATGGGATAGTGTCATATAGCAAGTCTGACAGATCTAATCTGACAGTCACATATGACTAGTCTAACCCTATAGGGAAATTTTGAGCGATATACATTAAATTTGATAGTGATCACAGTGGTGACTAGTGTTGCTGCAGCTAAGACTAATGTTCAGCTAATAGCTATTAGCCTAGCTGAATTTAGCTCAGCCAGAATCCAGCTAAGTTAAAGCTAATAATCAGCTACCAGCTACAGCTACTTCAAAATGTTAGCTGTAGCTGGCAGCTAATTATAGTATATTACCACACATATTCTACATAGTATATATTTTATTTGTAGTACATTTTGCAGTCAAAATGTATGTGTATGTTGATGTGACATATCTCACATTGTCTGTCACACAATCATGCTCAACAACAATGAGCACAACAGCTCAATGCAAGCTTGAAGATGATGACAACAGAAAATGATCAGAAGTGTGGTGCAGTCACTTATAAGCCCAGGTACATGTCCATATTCTCTTTTCATTGCATCTACTAACTTCAAGTTTGCCATCCCATCACCTCACAAACATGTGCCAATGTGTCAACTGACAAATTGATTCATTTGTGAGGTATCTAACATGGAAGCACCCAGAATGGGTGATGAAGCTCCAGCAACAATGATGGGAATATGGGTGTAGCCTGCATTCCCATATCATCCTTGCCATAGATGCCATTTGTGAAGTCTCCGGTATCCATGACAATGATGAAAATGTGGTAGCTCGCATTCCCATATTCTTCTTGCCATTGGCCTTTCACACTTTACAAACAAATACTGACTTGTCAACTGATACATAGATGTCATTTGTGAAGTATCCAGCACCAACAATGACGATGGAAATGTGGGTGTAAGCCTGTGTTCCTATATCCTCCTTGCAACCCGCACCTTCTCAGTCTTGCAAAAACAGACAAATAGTGTCAATTGACACGTGTATGTTGTTCATGAGGTATTTAGCATGAGGAGTGTGGGTATGTACCTGGATATAGCTGCTGCTTGATTGGCTCAGCTGCAGCTAAGCCACCATGTTGACTCTAGTCAACTGTAGTCACCTCAGCTACTGACTTTGACTAGAAGAAAAAAAAACTAGCTTAGCCGTAACTCCAGCTAACCTTAGCTGGCTTGTGGCTAGCCCAGCCACAGCAACACTAGTGGTGACAATCATGAATGACAAATTCAACTATATAAAGAAATAATGAAGTTGAAGTGCAAATTGGCCAATTCAAATATAAACCAGTACTCATTTCTATTATTATTGTAACAATGATCAAATTTGCTATACATTGCAAAATTTCTGTACATGATTAGACTGACCATATATAATTATCCCCATAGTAATCACCACAATATTCTGCACATCATATTACATGCATTTGAATTTGTATTAGACAGAAATTGTATGTTTACTATGGTGGATATCATTTGAACTGCTGGCAACATATGCATATCAGATGGAAATTTGTCAAACTTGTCAGATATTAATATTACAGCCATTTAGGATGATCTTGGCACTAACTGAAATTTTTTGAGTTTAAGGAATTTTCAAATGATTAAGCAGTAACTTGTGAAATACTGCACAGATTAATATGGTTATAGAGGGAAAGTTGTACTATTTCTGAATAGCTATCAGCTCCTGTAATTACATTTGGATAATATTTAGTGGATGATGAGCTGTAGATAAAATAAGGAGTAAACTACTCCTTTTGGACATCTAAAATGATATTGTCAAAAGATGGCATCAAATGAGCTCTCATGAAGAAAATTGTAGAGAGAAAGTTGTTCATTTTTTCAAGGGCTAGAAGTACATATACCATGTTTTTCTTTATTGTTGTTCTTTCAGCCAATATTGCATCTGTATTATGTTTGTTTACATTGAACTCAAATACCACAAAAATCATAAATAGTGGTTCAAAGAACAAAAATAAAGAAAAACACAGTATATGTACTTCTAGTCCTTGAAAAAATGAACAACTTTCTCCCTACAATTTCCTTCATGAGAGCTCATTTGATGCCATCTTTTGACAATATCATTTTAGATGTCCAAAAGGAGTAGTTTACTCCTTATTTTATCTACAGCTCATCATTCATTAAATATTATCCAAATGTAATTACAGGAGCTGATAGCTATTCAGAAATAGTACAACTTTCCCTCTATAACCATATTAATCTGTGCAGTATTTCACAAGTTACTGCTTAATCATTTGAAAATTCTTTAAACTCAAAAGATTTCAGTTAGTGCCAAGATCATCCTAAACGGCTGTAAAAAGTGCAGGAATATAATATTGGCATTGGCTGTGTATGCTCAGGATCTACCACATCTCATTTGCATTGAAAATGAGGGGTCAGGGGATCTCAAACCCTCACATTTCCAATGTCTGCCCAACCACCACTACCCCCTTTTCAAGCACCAGAATGACCCATCCTGTGTGATTTTCAACCAGCCCCAGCTAGTAAATACTCCTGATGCCTCATTCACATAACAAATGAGCTGTTGGAGGTTCCAGTCTCTTGTTGTTGCCCAGTGCTCAAGCACCCCCCTCTGACTTTTTGAACTCAGGACATGCCATCTTGAGCTGTGTTCAACCAGCACCAGCCAGTATACACTGCCCATGCCTCATTCAGATAGAAAACAAGCCATCAGAAGGTTCCAGTCCCACCCATTGCCACTCAATACCCCAGCACTATTTTTCTGATTTTTTTACATCCATCTTTCAATTTTTTTTATACATATACACCCTTCTGTGCAGTTTATGGCTATGCCCAGCTGGAATAATCCATGGATATTTATATTTATTTATTAAACAACAATCAAATATTATATAATAAATTTGATAGTTTATTTTCTCTAAAATCTAACTCATGAATTTGTGTATTTCTATGAGTGTTTCAATTTATGAAAAATTCATTGTTATAAATCTGGTTTTCAGACCAGTCATAAACTAGAGTTTGAGACTGACAAAGACATCAAATCATTGTAGTTGAAAGGAATTGTGTATCATGAACAATATTATTTTACTAGTAGAATTATAAGTGCCAACAGGAAGATTTGGATTCATGATGGTATGATTACTGGAAATACTTGTGTATATGATGACATGTTTGATAACCTAATGTTAGACAATGCAGAGATAAAACCCTTGTGCTCGCAATATATGCAATTTCATCTGTGTGAGTGGGTGGTTGGCCTTATTTTTAGTTCAAATTTGCATACAATAATTAAAATAAAAGATAGTTGGGCTGAAGAGGTTTACTATAACAACTTTGGTGCTAGAATAATGGATGGGAATGGTGGAATTATTGCAACTCAATATTATTTATAATGGGACAAATAAGTAAAGATATAAACTTTGGAAGAATTTGTTCATGCCATGCATAGCACTGACCCACTAATCAAGTTCAAAATAGACAATACACAACAATCCATTGCACAATAAGTGACACTTGCACAAGTATTTCTGCTGTATCCAACAATACATATGGTACCAGATAAATCACTGGCCTTGGGCCAAGGTTTCATTGTACCCAGATGTATGTCTCAGAACTGAAGCTTATCAAAAAATATTTAGATATTCATACAAGAATTAGTAACTATTTTAATAAGTAACTAGGGAGAGATTGCATTGGGAGCTGGGGTGGTCAAAAACCAGTGGGGTGAAAGGTGGTCAATGTTTCCCCTTATGCCATACTGATCCTCCTCATACTCCCCCGTATCCAAGTCTCGACTCTCAGATTACAAGCCACAAAACCACATGAGGAGCAGTTAGGGGATGGTACCCAATGGAAACAGTATCAGTCTGATGTGGGATGGTTTTGTCCTAGTGGTGTGACAAGTTCAGAAGCAATCAATAGTTGTCAAGAGGTGTTGGAAGAGTTTGGGGACATTGGTAAGATTGAGAGGTATCAGGATTAGTGCTGCCAAAGTTCAGTTCTGAACTGATCCGAACTCGGTTCGAACCCTGAACTGAACCAATTGCCTTATATAGTAAGAGTTCAGGGTTCATACCCTAGGCTGAACTGAACTGAACTGAATTTTGCAGTTCAGTTCAGAAACTTAGCTGAACTGAACTTTGGCAGCACTAATCAGGATATGGTTGATGGAGAGGTAAAGCACATACAATTCACATATTCAGAGCATAGGATCATATGATGCATATCACCGCCATATCCCCAACCACCACCAATCCCCTGTTTGCGCCCATCAGGCCACCAGGGGGATCCTGCGCTCTATTGGGTCCTCTCAAATTGGTCCTCACATGGTTTGGCCATCTGACTTCATGGGGTAAAGATCTGGTGTGTGGGGGTATGAGGAGGGGGTCAGCACAACTCAACAGGACACATCATATCACTTCTGGTGCTATCCCTGCACTCTATTGGGTCCTCCCAAACTGGTCCTCACACAGTTTGGTCATCCAATCTCATGGGGTAGAGATTTGGTGTGTGGGGAGTATGAGGAGAAGGGGGTCCATGTGGTTGAATGGGGGGCATCAGATCACTTCTGGGGCCATATCTACAGTCCAATGGGTCCTCTCACAATTTGGCCATCCATGGTCTTGGAGTAAAGATCTGGATATGGAGTGGGGGTATGAGGAGGAGAGGGTCAGCATGACTCAAAGGGATACATCATACCACTTCTGGGGCCATTTGTACACTCCATTTGGGTCCCCCTAACTGCTCCTTATGCCATTTTGTGGCCTGTAATCCAGGGGTAGAGATCTGTGTATGGGGGGTATGATCAGCATGGCTCAATGGGGGGGATCATACCACTTCCAATGTCATAGATGTACTCTAATAAATATTTTCTAATGGTTCTTCACACCATTTGATGATCCAATATCTGAGAGCAGAGATCTGACATTATGGGAGCAGGAGGAAACATGCTTAGGTGCTGAATAAGCAAACAGTGGCTAGCGAAATGTTGTGGCCAGAAAATGTGGTGTGCACTCAACTGTGACTCACAACTCAGTTTCACAGCTGGCCACTTTTGGGCTACAACAAACTTCCACCAGTACCAACTTCAAGGCATGTATTAGTATTATTATTTATACCTCACCTAGTAGTCTTCCAATAAATTTCAGATTTTTGAAACAAGTATTCATAAAGTTGATTATTTAAGAGTCTTATTTTGGCAGAGAGCTGGAATATATTGTGTATAGCTCTCTATGTATTGGAAATAAAATTGTGAAATTAGCAGGAGAGTAGGTATACCATACTCATATAGAATACCCACAGTATCTTTTGATTTAAATTCTTTATTGATTCTACTAACTCTCCTTGCCTCTTTTCAGGTCTTTTTTCAGCAAACTTGTGCCAAATGAAGGTGAACATGGCAACAGCTAGCCCAGGAACCACATGGCAAGACAGCCATGACAAGACATGTTGCCAGGCCAGACATGGACAACAAGAATACAGGAACAGCACCAAGGTGGACCAGGTGTGGGTAGTTCTACCCATGCCCCACCAGTATGTTATTTTTCATTTGTGTAGTATTGTTACTACTGACTACTATCACTATGTAGCCACTACCCCACCTTCACCCTCTCACATGGATGTGGTGGCAATGCAATGACAGCAGCAGCAGCAGTGCGACAGGGACTGCAACAATGACAGCATGGGCGGTGAGGACAGGGATGAGGATAGGAACAACAGGGACAAGAACAGGGACAATGAGGATGGCAAAGGTGGGGAAAGTAAGACAGGGACAAGGAGGATGACGGGGATGTGACAACAGCACAACGGGTACAATGAGGATGGCAACAATGAGGCCAGGGATGATGACGATAACAGGGATGACAGTGACGACAAGGATGACAGGGGCAATGGGAACAACAAGAATGGGGATGACAGAGACAACAAGGAGGGGGACAACAAGGAGGAGGAGGAGGAGGAGGAGGAGCACTAGCACCAGAAGTGGCAGCGAGGCCATGGCCAAGACGACAGCAAGGATGGCCAGGGGAGTGAAAATGAAGACACAAGGACTACAGGGACAAGGATGAAGACCATGAGGACAGGGACAATCAGGAGAAAATGGGGACATAAGAGCACCAACAAGAACCACCAGAGGAGGGTTGACAGAGACAAGGGGATGAGGACAACGAGAACAGCCAGAAACAATGACAGGATGTGAGGGGGTAAGTATTTTTTTTACTCCTCTCCTTCTCCCCTCCTCCCACCTCTCCTTCCCCACTCCCACACACCTACTCCCACACCCCTCCTCATGTAGCCTATTGTAATTTTCCAATTTTCAATAAAGAATATATTTGCTATCCATTGAAATGAATAAGAGAGAGAACAAAGAAAATAAAATCCCCAATTACGCCCAAATTACTAGTGTTGGGGAAGTTTGGTCTCAGACCGACCCAAACCTGGTTTAGACCAAACCGAAACCGGTGGTTTCAGTTTCAGTTTGGGAATTTCTAGCGGTGATACGCATCATACGATCCTATGCTCCAAATACACGAATCGGACATACTATACCTCTTCATTGATTATATCCCAATACCTCATGATCTTACGAATGTCCGCAAATTCTTGCGATATCTCTCAACAACTATCGATAGCTTCTGAACTTGTCGCACCCACAGAACAAAGCCATCCTACATCGGACCAGTACCATTTCCATCGGACACCATGTCATTTTGTTCCATTTCACCTTTCGCCTCACTTCTCCGTTATATATCCTTTTATATCACATATTACTTTGCTCTCCTATTTGTTCCTTTCTTACTTCTTTGTTCTAATTTTGTCTTTGATTCCTTTCTTCACACTTTTACTAACTCCTATAGATATTTCTTTATCCTAGACACCTTTCTGATGTTTACTCCTATTCTATCCTTTATTTCTAACCCTTCCGATTCTCCGACATTTCGTTCCGACCTTCCAATCGTTGTAGTATAAAAAGCTTATGTATTGTAGCTTACCAGTAGAGAAACATACAACTTTCCCTCCCTCTTGATTACAGTCTAAGAGCTATAAAGCTCTCTTTAGCTCGCACTCAAGTTAGAGTCTTGAGTCCATCAGTCTTTGTCCTCCGATATCGATATTGTCGTCGCGACCATGTTCGCGAAAGTCGCACAGTTGATCGCAACTGTCACACGTATGTTCTTATTGTTCAGAAACTTAATAGTAGTTTCCATACCTTCCCAAACCTTTCTATGTGTAGTAGTCATCTTCGCCTTCTCGCAAATCACCTATTGGGTAGTTTGTTTAGGGATCTCCCCTCTCAGCTACCTATAGCGTATCAGTGGAGACTGAACGGTTCGGTCTCAGTTTGGTGGATTTGGCTGCAGTTCAAACCCAGTTCAAACTGAGTTTGAACCGAACCCATAAACGTCAGTAGTGCAGGTCAGGGGTACCTGGTACCCTTAAGGGTTTAGGGTACGGGTACTGTGCGGGTAAAGTCCAAGTCCAGGGTCTAGATACCTGCAGTACCCATGAAGTACCCTCATGGGTACTGCCTGTATTTTCTTGGAGGATAAAAACATCAAAAACCTCATTTTTTGGTGTTTTTTCACTGTTTCTTGCATATACAATTGGACCGGTAGTTCTTAAAATTCCCTAGAAAATGCAGGAATACTCTTTAATGTGTTTTAAACAGTTCCCCAGTTTACATCAAGACGATCCGATCAGTATTTAATTCTGTAGAAATCGAATACTACCTCAAAAACTCGTTTTTTGCATGTTTTTTGTGGGATTTGCACAAAACTTGCATGGAACCCGTACCCGTGGCCTCAAATGCGTACCCATGGCGGGTACGGGTATGAGTCCAGGCCCCATGACCTGCGGGTATACCCGTGTTCTGCACTAAACGTCAGATGGCGACTCAAAACCTGCTCATTGCCCATCCACAATGCCTCGAACAGGCCCCGAACAAGGATCGACTGCCAAAGGAGAGCGGCTGGGAGTACCCAGTAAGTGATAGTTATATTACTTATATTGGATTCTAACAACACAAACGACAGGCAACACCACACAGACATGACCACCAACATGCCCACGAACAACACCAACACGACCACGACCATGACTACCACAACCAACACCCCAAACGTACGCCAAATGAGAACGATGGAGCACCCAAGGTCGACAAAACAGGCGGCGGGGTACTCCCTGCTGCCCACATATGTTTTTTATTCTTATTTATTCAAACTTAACTAATGCAGTAACAAATTACAGGATGACGCACCACCACCATTACCACCACCATCACCATCACCACCACCACTACCACAACGGCCACTACCACCATGACGTCCATGGCATCAATGCCGCGCCAGACACGCAACCCCTCCAACATGCATGTATGCAAACGAAGGTGAATGGGGTGGATTGGGGCAGAACAAGCAGTGGGGGAGTGATGCACCACCCCCCCGCTGCTTCATGGTATGTTTCTTTTCATCAAAATTTTTCATTGATTTATGCCAGGACACCCACGCAGAGAGGGTCAACACCACCTCACAATGAGGTTTTCTGGCACCCCAGACATAACCACGGCAGGCCACCCCCCCAATCCCACCTCGCGAAGACGCCGGCCACGTCAATTGACGTGTGCAGCTCTCTTGCAAGGTCATTTTTGTATTATTTTATTATTTTATTCGTATACAACAAAATGTGGGGCAACACACAAAGGGTAAATGCAGCCAACACAGGATTAACCCGCCCATCAGGGTTAACACACCTGCCGTTGCATGTACAAGGCAGAGCACCCCAGCACCCCAATCCCACCTTGCAAACAGGCTGGCCACATCAATTGACGTGTGCAGCACCATTGCGAGGTCAGAATGGTGCAGGGCTGACCACCAATGGTTCATGGTTGCCTGTTACAAGTAACACTGAGTCCACTGTAGAGGTTTATATTTGTGTGGACTCCAAATCTCTCACATTTATTTATGTTCCCCATCCTACCTGTCTTTATACACTCTCTTTGATATCCCTTCTCCTCATAGAGGTCAAAAAATTATGAGATCCAAATGGTACTTGTGGGTACATGGATGGTCATTGCCTAGAGCAAATCTCTCTCATTGTTTGCCTGTACCAAGTACAAGCAAGCTCTCGGCTTCATGGCGCTCCTAGACTCCTCGCCGTTTGCCTGTACCGAGTACAAGCGACCTCTTGGCGTCCTCATTGTTCACCTGTACGGAGTACAAGCAAAAACTAGGCTTTCTGACTTGGCGCACCTCAATCCATTCTTGCCCGCCTGTACAAACCCTGTTCCTGTCATTTGACAACTTACATCGCTTGATCTTTTTCGTCTCGTCTGTATGTACCATTTCAAAATTGCATTTATTCTGTTAACTTACGAACTGCTGTTAGATGCCGCTTGAAACCTTCATCCTCGACAACTATGTCATCACTTCTCCGAACGCGGGTCCCTTATCCGCATTCCCTGGCGTTTATGGCTTTGGTTGTGATGATCCAGAACCGCAGTGGACCCATCGAACAAATTGGTCCTGAAATGACCTTCCGCAACTCCCATTTTCGCCTTGTACAGTCAGATGGGATCACCTGTTAATACAGCATCTAGTCTGTGATTACAAGTCACTACCCATCGAACGTGCCCATGGTGGCTTCCAGTTATCAACTGTCGTCCGTGAAAATTGGCAGGACCTTGAAACATCTCTCTTTACGGTCGCCCGGGAATTACTGGGACAAGCTCCGGGTGCCCTTTTCCCACTTGAATACAGATATTTCCCCCTCCCTCACACATACGGCTACCTCCACATTCATAAATGCGAACATGCTGCCAGGAAATGTGCCATTAAATCCCGAGATGCTTTTGTCCCGCTGATGGCATTATGTTCGATGGGCATCTCATTCTACACAGCTGCCCCCCCCATACGGCGACAACCTGTACTGGGTGAAGATGCTCATTAAGGAAGTTAATATCCACCCTGAATGGGTTCAGCAACTGCGGGACTCACCCATAGCTGATTTCAGCAACAGGGTTCCAAGAGTTGGTGTTGTCATAAATGTGCATGAATGCAAATGGCTGGAACACATCCCGAGACTCATCAGAGTCCACATTCCTGTCTGGTTTGTATGGAGTACTCTCGACAAACCCCTACATGTTTCACCTCAACCTGAGGTGCAAAAGTACTTACCGAGCAATGCACAAGTCCAGGCTGCCATTCAGCAGGTGATGGAGCCACCCCCCCAGCTGCTGTCTAGCTCTACAGCTGACATGTTGTCCTCCCCCAAAAAATTTCCTCAGCCAAGCCCAGGCTCTCACCAAAAGTATGGAGAAACTTGGCAGGAATTCTTTGCTCGACAAGCAGCCCGCCATGAGAAAATTGCCACGTTGGAGAGTGCGCAAGAAAAGACCGCCCGCTTAGCTCGCCAGAAGGAAAGTGAGCCCTATCGTGCACCAGGGAAGAGAGGGGCTGCAGTCTTTCATTGGCTGGATGTGGATGGCTTTCGCATCAGAACGAGAGTCAATTTCAGAGAGGTGGAGGATCTGTGGGAAGAGAAGCCGGCAGAGCATATGTGGTACAATGCCTTTGACAGGGAATTGGACATCTGCACTGAATTCGATCCTGATGCGCCGGACAATGAAGACCCATTCGGGAATGACGAATATGATGATTTTGACCCTTTGGAAGAAGGCGAGGTGTGGCAACCTGCTGTTCATTCGGAGAGCCAAGCAATATCTATGGATCCTCTTCCTGTGGAACACTGGCACCGAGATGTGCTTTCCATCCATGGTGCTGGTGATCGCCACACGGCTGCAGCAGCTCCAACATTTGCGAGTGCTCTCGACATCCACCTTTATGATCACTTTGGATTTGATTGGGATGACACCAATTGCTTCAAGGGTCCCACACCGTCAACTGCTGAATGGGACCGGACACTCAATATTTTGCAAGATACTCACTCTCAAGTGGCCCACAAATACAAGGGCCCAATCTTCAACTTCGTCACACGTTTGATCTGTGACCCTCTGGATGCATCGCTAGCCTTGTCATGGGATCTCAGTTTATTGAGTCTTACTCCATTGCATGAACAGCAAGAACATTATCTGACAATTGAGCCAAGAGCAATGAAGGACAATAAAGAGGATAAAATGTACTTTCTCCAGGCCACAAATGCTACGGCAAGTGTTGATTGGCTCCTTGCACTGGACAGTCCAGCCACTGCCCTGCAATGCATCTGCACATGCAAGGATGTCATGGAAGCTGTTCATTACCTTGCAAAATGAGGAATCCCCTTCAACACCCTTAATTTCTCCTCTGTGCCTTCACACCCACCTCGATCAACAGGCCCTCCTGCCATCTCCCTTGGTGTGCGTGCAGAGAATTACCAGCCTGACATGATTACACTACTTATGAAGCAGCTCGAGATTGTTTTCTCCATTCTTCACATGCACGTGCAGCCATCCTCAAGGGTGGTATTGTCTGGCACCTTGCAATGGAATTCATAAGCCCTGGATGCATTCTTACTGGCCCCTCTGATGCAGCCCCTTCATGTGGGAAAGTATTTCAGTTCTCGGATGACAGTACTTTCTGTGATGATCGCCTCACCGAAGATGAGCTTGACCTCATATGTGGGGTATATAGAGTATATACTGGTGTGTACACTTTACATTCAACCTACCACGTGTTTAATGCATGATATAGGATCAGGCCAACAGGTCTCCCACCTTTCATGGTGGCCAAAGCACTCGACTTGGCAGAGGAATCTTTTCAATGTCGGACACTGGACTCCTACTGCTGAGGATTGGTTTCAGAAACGTCTTGAACTCATCCTGCAGAACAAGGCCCCATGTAGGAGTGCTGGAAGGTGGTATGAATCCCTTCCGAAGCACAGAAAGTCGCTGCAATTGGCTCAGAAATTATTTGATGCAACAGGCCTATTCATAAAAGGGGAGTTGTTTCACTAATTTGTTGTTCTTGCCCCCCCTGCCCCCTCCCGAGCACCACGCAGTGAAAATTTTTTCGTCCATACTAATATAAACCTTTGCCTTACTGTACAATTCGTGTTTGAGGAATCATGTAAAGTTTGGCAAACTGGGGAAACTTCAATACAGCAATGGTGAGGGTCTCCAAAGCGGGCGATATTTGGCCTTGCTGTCATTCGAGAATTGCCAACTTCATCCAAATCTGAGCTCAAACATCAGAACAGAAAAACGCACTGTCTGTATCTGCAAGGGTTCGGGCACAGACAAGCAACTCTCCCCATTTTCCACCTTGAGCTTAACCACAGCAAGCCAAATCTGCCCACTCTCGGGATTGGCAATGAAAGCGCATTCAAGGACCTCTCGTGCAGGGACATCTCCTCCCAACCCTTTTTCCTTGGCTGCCATAAGCCATAGCACTTCGTCTTGGGGGGCAATGGTGTACAGCTCAGCTCAGCATGGCATCAAGCAACTCCCTTGAAAATGCCCTTCTTCCAACTCCATTACTATTGTTGCCCTTACGATAGCCTCACATGTGCGCAGTGAGCCATCTCCCTCACAGTGTTCTGCCTCCTTGAGCCACTGCTCACGCGTTAATAACACCTGGTGCTGCCATAGCTTCTTCACACCCACCTCGATTGTTAACTCGAGCACCTTTTCCCACTGCTCCATCATCTTCTCTGCATCTGTGGCAGCTTCCTGCTTGAGGAGGCGACCAGCTGCAATTCAGATCTCATGGATGGTTGGCACAGATTTTGTTCAAACTGCTTCGGCAGGGTCTGGTGTCTTGAGGCGAGCCAGAGCCAGCCACAGACAGTTGGATGACTTCGACTGTGTGGGAGAGGAGAATGCGTGCATCGGTAGGGGAGGATTCTAGATTGATGGTCTCTATCCAAAGGCAAACGGAATTAGGAACCTGTTCAAGAGCTAGATTAGATGTGAGTTAGTTATTATTCTTGATCACATTGTGCCAGAATGTTACATTTCTCAGGACGCGCTTGTTGGCTTTTATGTCATGCTCTAATTTATGCTTTGACCTCCATGTTGTACTGCATTAGCTAAGATAACTTTGGCATCGTCATTGTTCTGGGTTTAAATCAATAGATGGAGAAGCAGATTGGAGGGACCGACATGAAGCCTCGCAGCTTCCAGCCAGACATCACATTACTCACACCCAGCATTGATGAGTTTCCTTGCAGCCACCATTCATCTAGCATGCTCTTCCAGACAGGCAGCTGCAACCCAACCTGGTGTGTGCTTCAGATTCAACTTGACAAGTGAGTCAAAAAGCATACAATGCTTGATATCACCAATTTCCGCATCAGTCTTTAAAACAACATTGTAGAGTGAAGTAAGGTAGCCTTTCGGTCAATGGAAGTAACTCAACCAGATGTTGTGGAGGTTCCGGATATCTGCGGAAATATCTCTACAGCGTTTGTTCCGAGTAAGATTTCTGACCTCAGGGATGTTCTCCCATTCATCGTCCGTTAAAATGGATGGTCTACATTTGGGGTCTGCAAAATGTGGTTGAATTTTGAGACGCACTGCTCGATGCTTCACAAGTTCTGCATGTTCACAAGCTTCCCTGTTGACAAAAGAAAAGGAGGGTAGTTGGATTATAGATAGACTGAAAATTGATCAGAAGACCACGCCTACATGCCCTCCGACATGCATCCATTACTTGGTCAACCTCCTCATAAATCTTGTCGGCTTCCTCATCATATATTGTCCCTGCAATGAGTCCATATTCATTATCTGGATGGATCAACTTCGGCCTCCAGGCTTGCACCTCTCTGGTAAAAGAAGGGGGACATAAGGTCAGCCATCCAGAGATTGATGTGAGGTAGATCCACATAATACTGTGAAATCTTTGGGGAGCCATTGCTCCCTGATATAAAAGGAAACGGTGCTGGGTTACATGACAGCTCCGGGGGGAGCTGCATAGAATAAAATTTATTATTTTCACTGGGTTTCACCAGTAAGGCTAGGCAGGGGTTTACACCCGTGTTACACCAAGGGTTTGATGAATTGCTCAATGTAGGATGTATATTTTGACACAGACATTGTGGAGACCTAAGAGAGTAGTATTTCCTCTAGTTTCTAACCAACAGTTGAACCTGATTGACCTAGTGGATTTTATACAGTACATAAATCAAGATGCAGTGCTTCTCAAAACCCTTCAGGGGTTTTTCAAAAACTCGGAGTAAAAACCCCTGAAGGGTTTTGAAAAACACTGCATCTTGATTTATGTACTGTATGAAATCCACTAGGTTAATCAGGTTCAACTTTTGGTTAGGAACTAGAGGACATACTACTCTCTTAGGTCTCCACAATGTCTGTGTCAAAATATGCATCCTACATTGAGCAATTCATCAAACCCTTGAAGGGTTGCAAAACCCTTGGTGTAACATGGGTGTAAACCCATGCCTAGCCTTATTCACCAGCAAGACATTGAATGAATGAGTTAATATCTTCCGGTATTTGTATCTGCTCATCCTCGTGAATCTCCAGCTCCTCGAGTTCTTGAACCCAACCCAGATGGTCAGTAAAGTTGAGACCTCTGCCCTGCTGAATGGAATGCTTCAAAAGTTGAAGTGATTCCATTAATTCAGGTGAAATGCGATTCCATCGTGCTGTCATAGTTTCCTTGCTCGATGAGAAGACTCTTTCACAAGGCACTGCCGATGCTTGTATTGGTAAAATATCCATGGCAAGCGGAAAGATTCTTTGGTAGCAAAGTTGATTTTCCTTGTTGAACCATATTGAACCTGAAATGAATCACTTGAAATTAACATTACATACCTGCCAGTATACTAGACTCTTCATTGCCGGCTGGGCATCACAAAGGTATGCTGCAGCTTCGACTTCTATGGGGTCTTGGGCCATTCCACGATTTCGAACATGGTTGAGGCCAAGGATGTTCCTTGCAGTTGGATGTGGCAGGACTGCAGGAGGTGCTACAGCTGGGGCCTCAGTTCCAGAATTAGAGATGGTGTCATATTGGCGAAGCTAGAGGGGCATGGAGTAACACAGGTAATATTAGTGAAATTATTGGTACATATGGCTGTAATAAATAGATTTTTGGCCCAATCAACATGCTCTGGCATGTACTCCTTGAACCATGTCAATTTGATGGATGGATCGAGAACTAGAAATTTTCGGTCAAACCAAGCTAAGAATAGAGGAAATAAACACAAACTCATCGCAAGTGTGTAAGCAGGGACCATATCAGTTCTGCTACTATACAACTCAAGCTTGTTGATGCCTTTTTGGACAATGTCTGTGGTCTCTGGATGCTCATCTTGATGTATTTTCCAGACATTGAGCATTGCTTCAAATGCTGGTACAGCATGACATAACGTTGGAGTCTTCTCATGTGATAGGATTTGTTGAAAAGCATGCGGAATCTGACAATGATACTATGTTATGTAGTAAAGCTGTGATCAAACAGACTAACCTGGAGAATAGAATGAAATGCTTGAAGAGCATCCCTGTCTGAATCGTCGAGCTTGAACTTGCGGAGTTCTGAAAATTCCCTGCTTTCGAGGAAGGTGTCAATAACCTAGATACAAGGAGTCAATAATGGCTGAGGGAACAGGCATAATAATACTTCTTGAAGATCAAGTGCATGTTCAATCACGAGCAATGTTGAAGACCACTGTATTTCCATGTCTTGCAAAAGTTGAAGCTCCTTCTGCTCTAATCTCTCAAACAAAGACGAAAAATATTGTCGTCGCAGAGAAGATGACCATATCTAGAATAGATCAATGTTGCATCAAATGGTAAATTATGGCATAAGAAAGCAAAACAAACACATACAGCACGAATTAGAGATCGGATTGTTGCAATAGGATCCCAGTCAAGTCCTTCCAGGAAGCTCAAAGGGACAAAGTCTTCGGCAGTTTCAGCAACATAATCAAGATTAGTGATTGCCGACAGCCTTACAGGCAAGATTGACTATATGAGAAAAACACCTAGAGGTGAAAGGTATTAGTAACTGTAGCACAACAACAATAGTTACGTACCTGACCCAATGCTTGATCTTGTCAAATTTGATTTTCCTCCGCCAAAGTTCATGCTCCAATGCAGCCATAAACATATCATTGTTCGAAGCATTGTCGAGCGTGATCCATCCAATCTAATAGGTATTAAGTGATGGACAATGAGATGACAAAGAAGATTTCAAATACCTTATGGGTAATCTTGAGCCGATTGGTGATATGGATGAATACATGGGCAAGATGCTCACCATCATGTTGTGCTGGCACATGATGGAAACCAACTAGGTTGGAATGTAGCTTGAGAATATGTTGAGGGCCACTGGATGTTTCTTCAGTGTGGGCCTGTATCCAATGAGCCGTTATGGCCATGAAAGGAGAACAATTCGGATCGGTCCACATGTCAGCTGTGAATGAAATTTTCCCTAAAGAATGCTGTTTGTTCTCATTATTGCAACTGGCTAGAAAACAGGTAGCAGCCACACTGACCTGCATATCATCACTTAGCTGATCCAGATGTTCCTCAAATGTCTCTTGAGTGTGCACGGATTGTAGTTCTACTTAAAATGTCTGATTCCCGAAGCTCCTCTCAAAGCATCAGGAAAATTCCACATAGGTGCGGTGATTCGATAACATTGCTTGACTAAAATGATATATCGTTAATATAGCAGCACAAAACAAGAAACTGATACATGCCTGATCATCCCCCACAATGAATTTGACAATTGCATCCACAAAAGCTTCCCTCAAGTATGTCTTTCGCCCTTGTGCACTAGGTCCAGTTGATTGCCCTTTACTTTTCCAATATTCATCAAGGGCAGCCTGGGCACTCTTTGCCTTTATCCGGATACCCAAGTCATCACAGCCCAACACCCAGACACCCATGTGATCCTCCATCAAATGGCGGCGAAGAGTGCTGGTTGCTGTTTTGGTACCAAATGTCGCAACCTTGTGCTTCGGGTTTGTCACATGGATATTCCTATTGAATTGATAAATCATCAAACATTAATCAGGACGCTAGAAAACATACCCACAGAACAAGCAACATTGCTGGTTTTGCCTCTTTTTGAAGAAAGTCCACACATCCAAGGCAACATGACGAGATTTGTTGCCTGCGGGACCATCAGTTCATGATGAATGTGTCGTTGGGTTCATTGCGGGTAGCCCTCGGCCAGATTGTAGCCCAGAACTGGACCCGGAACTGGATTCTGATCCTGGCGACATTGGTGGGGGTGTCACATTTTCTAGGTCAAAGAGTGGGAGGGAAGCTGGTTGCAGTGACATTGAGGGTAGTGGAGATGGAAGCGGGGTGAAGAGATGACTGCCAGGGGGTCCTGATGGCAACTGAAACATAACATGCCTGGTCGGTATGATTGGGCTTTCAGGAGTAGATGGGTCAGGTTCATTGGAGTAGGAAGACTTGGTTGGCGTTTTCCTTTGCTGATGGCGACTGCGGCGTGAACAAGGAGACAGTGTAAGTAGTAGGTCAACCACTGCTGCTGCATTGTCTGGGTCATTAGCTCTTGCAGAAATGACTCTTCACTGAGAATAGTTCAATATCATATGCTCTGCTCGTCGAATTGGCATAATGGTTTGAGAGGTGTTATATAATGGAAAGCCTGGGCCAATGGCGTCATCAACATCCCTTTCAACATCTACCTCAATGGCTTTGCCCTTTCCCTTTCCCTTGTTTCCGTGGCTTTGGACAGGAGTTGGAGTGGATGGTTGTAGTACGTATTCTGGATATGATGTAAGCAAGCGTCAGCACCATAAAAGTAGTGAGTTTAAAAATAAATTATATATCTTGAATTTGAAAGGATGATTGAATGGCGCCATTCACAAAGGTGGTTGTCTTAGACTTTTTCGGTGCATGTCGAGGCATGTTGGTCTAAAGAGTTACAGAGTTTAGCTCTAAATAGTTGAAGAAATGAAAAAACCGATTGATGACTGACAGGGAATGACTGCCTCCTGGTTCATGCGTGTATCTATTTCTCCTGATGTCGTAGTCCTCATTTTCAAGTCAACAAGCCTCAAGATGCATTTAGCACTACTATATTTGCAAAAGAGTCTCCTCATGGGGGATGTGTGAGAATCAATGTATGTGTACGTATAACCCATTCCACCAGAGATCACACCATCATTAATATTATATGCACCTTTGTACAACGCGGCAAACAGGAAAGCTGACGGAAGACACATGAAATGCACATGAAACAGAGGCATCAGTTAAGGACAATAAAAAACGGTATGGATATATGCAGTACTGGATGCAGCGACATGAGGACATGACAATGTTGTGTTGGTGGTATCAAATGGGCAGATCCTGGTAGAAAGTGCTCAACAGGCTAGTAAATGACATGAAGACAGTGTACAAACCCACGTGGAGGGGCATTAGGATACATATGCCCAGCTGGTAAGACGGCCAAGAGGTTGGCAGCGGGAGAATACACAGAGCCAGGCTGGGGGGGACAAGTTTCTAGCCAGGGGCATCTCCCAATGGCTCAGTCACAGGGGGGCAAGTTTCTAGGGCCAGGAGCATCTCCCGACGACTCAATCGTGGGGGGACAAGCTCCTAGGGCCAGAACTGAGAAATCTCCCTACAACTCAATCGTGGGGAGATGAGGAAAGACGTGGCCTTGGGCCCACTATAGTAATCCAATCACGTGACCATGAGTTCTTTATCCTTTAAAGTTCCATCTCAGTTACTTTGCCTTCAATGTCTTTGCCAGTGCCAAGCACCAGCAAAGTCTTATCCCTGTCGTGTCTGCGTCTTTCACCATCTTGACCTTCAAAGTTCCATCTCATTTGCCAGTGCCAAGCACCAGCAAACTCTTATCCCATCATCTTTGTGTCTTCCCGTCCTTCGTCAATGTATTCTTTACCCTGTCGTTTTGTTTTTCTAGTGCTGTGCGCCAGCGAACTTTTTTCGTTGCCTTTGCCTATCCCCTGTGCACCAGTGTCTTCTCCTGTCTTTAGTTTCTCTTGTTACCTTCACACCAACCTGCATGCACCAACATCTTTGTGTTCTCTCGAGGGTTTCAGAACTACCTTCGATATTCACCCTTGGCCATAGTTCTTCCAAAGTGAGTCCATCGAACAGCAATGAATTGCGAGAATTTGTCTAATTTTGATAGGACTAGCCATTATATGTTGGACAATACTCAATTGACCGCATCACAATGGCAGCTAGAAGGTCATGCCATAGATAGCCTGTTTAATGCCATAGTAGTAACTGTCCATAACTTATTATATGTATCTCAGCCCTGGGCAGCAGAAGGTTACCCTTCAAATTTGTTCTTTCCACATGGGCGATGCAATATGATCCATACTCTTCTACACCAACATTTCTAAATGCCTTGAAGGGAGGCTAAGAGGCAGCTTAGAGGCTTGAAGTCCTCGAATGACTAAATTTCCTAATTTGGAAATTTTATAACGGCTAAAAACAGCTAGCCATGGCTAAACCTTGGTTTAGCCAATAGCCGAGTGAACGGCTCGGCTTGGCTAATTACCAGTCCGGCTCCGACGGCGAACAGTTTTTGACCGCGACCTGTGGGTACATGTGGCTGTACTCATACCCACACCCATTGGACCTGTGGGTACAATACCTGCAGGTTTACCTGTCATTTTAAGCCCCAGATGGTCAAGTATTGAGCATATCTAACTCAATACTTGAGGATCCAGGGCTCAAAAAAAAGCTGGCATGTCCATACCCCTACCTGTACCCACGCATACCCACAGCATTTACCCATGCAGGTATGTGTACCTGTGATATACACTAAACAGTAGTCAGGGTTCTAATGAATAAGTTGGAGTAGGTATTGGACATCACCAGACACAACCATGTCATTCAGGTAAATCATGTCTCCAGTTGTGTGCCAGAGCTGGAGGATATGGTATTGAGAGTAGGCAATGGCACGGATACTCCGTGGATACAAAATTTCTGATCCGTATCCATATCCGTGAAAATCCGTACCCATGTATCCATCAAGCACGGGTTTTCCCACAAATACTTTACCTGTGGATACGGATTATCCATGGGTACGAGTATGGGTACCATGACTATTATAATTATATCTAGATATTATTTTTCTACTAAATATACAGTATATACTACAATTCAATTGTAGTTACATTGGGCAGTTGCCAGCCCAGTGTTGTTCTCATGAACGTCCCACCATGTCCAAGTCAACACGTCGCGCCATCCCCGTTATAAATACTCCCTGTACTTAGCATACCAGGAGAGGAATACCACCCCTTTTGTCCCAGCTCCTTTCCGAGTGCATCTCAGAGTCTCCCTTCGTCTCTGATTGCCGCGCTTTCGCTCTGCGCTTCTTCCTACTTCGCCGTTATCGCACATGTCACATCGCAACTATCGCACGCTCACTATCCTTCGTCGCAAGATCACACCACTTGATTCCTACTTCACCCCACTTGGAAGTGTTTTCTGTATTGTTTCACACTTTTATAGCTAGTATCTCCCTGCTTTTACCATTAGGATTGAGATTGAACCCCTCAGAACCCGTACAGCACTGTGGTAGAGTAGGTGTATTATTCCCTTCGCATTACCGTGGTGCACCCTTTCAATGGATACAGATTTATCCGTATCCGTTCCATTGCCTAATTGAGAGAAACCAACACATAAAAGAATGCCATCATCAAGGGAAAGGAGATCTCACTCAAATGAGTGGATGGCAGCAATCTTGACATTGCAACTCATGGGATGGTACATGAATGAGTTGAAAAATGTATGAGTGTTGTTATTGGCCAAAATTACAAGCATAGGCGATAGAGTGCCCCCAGGCACCTGAACTAACACTTATGCACAGGAAATAATCTGTTTTCAACAGGTTTCACCTAACTGTGAGGTGATGCACAGTGCTGCACAGTGCCGCATGTATTATCACCTTTGAATAACTTAGAACTCCCTTTACTTCCCAGTACTTCCTACTGATATGTGAATGTATTATATTCAGTGCGTTGTCGCACAATCCAAAACTTCCCAAAACTTCTGATGTTATCTGTGCCTTGGTATGCAGTAGTGTGCTTCACAGTGAAGTTTAAAGCATTGATTCGCACATCATTGCATCGTTCATGCGGGGACCACTTCTATCTGCCCCGTCAATGCATACCAGTGCGCACCCATTCGCATCTTCCCTGCGAAAATTATAATGAAGGTTATTATTTGATAAACTATTTCCTGTTGCGTCATCCTTAGTTCCTTCTTCTGCTCCCCACTCACGTTTCTTCCCCTTTTATCATAACCCCCCTCACAGTCCTTTTCTTGTCACAATTTCCCCACATATTCCCCACCTAAACGGTCTGATTTCCTGAATCTCGTTTGATCCCTTTGCCTGACTTTGTGTTAAACCCCACACAGGGCCACGCTCTTTCTCCATGTCTACCAATCTCCCTGAACGGGCTGAATGTTCCTGTTGTCAAGAGTGTACCATGTATTGCTATATGGACATGGACACCAGGACCATCTCAACAGTATGTTCCGCTCAACCCTACCGACACACCAGTTTCACTGGATTTTGCCATCGCTCGAGGCTGGAATCGCCTGCTTGTGTGGCCACAGCTACCTTGCACACCTTTATACCATTGCCGCAGACAATCCCCATTATGAGATGCGCCGAGGCAACTCCAACCGCAATCAATGCAATGGATTTTTCTCAGTGAGTTCCTTGTGCAACAATCCGTCAGCTTGCTGTTAACCACTGAGAAACAGACCGACGTGGCCTGGACTTACCTCAGTACTTGCATCTGTGGCAGTGGTTGGATGGCGCATGCTCGGATCCAACCCTCAGCAACCTCAGCTGCAAGCGAAGCTACTCTGTCCACACCGCCGGCCGCTTCAGCCTTGTTCTCTCAATCACCCATTTGCGCCTTTATGCCACCAGCCACCAATCTTGGAAGTGCACAAGCTCAGAGAATGGCCAGTGCACATCGCAACCTACCTCAACACCAGCTTGCCCAGAGTTCTCGGATGCGAGGCCGAGGAAGAAGAGGCCAAGGTGGATCAGCCACCACTCAGGCTCCACCTCGAACACATGCATTTGACAGTGGCGCACCTGCCCCACAAAGCATAGGGGCCAAGTACCAGATTTTACTTCTACCTTTTACCGTAAGTTTTTGTGTGGCTTTAAACCATGTTCTGCCAAAATGTTTTGTTACACAGGATGTCAATGAATTCGCACTTGCGGCAAATCCGTCAGGTCAATATCGATGGAAGAACACCAACATTCTGAAGGTCATTGCAGCACTCGGCAGGGCTAACTTACAATTTTGTATCACTCTTCCTAGATCTGGCCCTGTCTGGCAGCAGCTCAATGAAGCCCTCTGCCAACACCTTAGCTCCTGGAACATTCAGCTTTTGCTGAGTTATCCCACTGGTAACGATTATCATCACCTTCCTTGGCACATTGTATTTCCCCAAAGCAATCAGCCTGCTTCATCACGTCAATTCAAAGCATCCGATCTTGTCTCCTGGGAGTTTGATTACCCACATCTATCAACAATAAGTCAAAAGGTCAAAAACCCAGATGATTCCACCATTGAGATGTTATTCATTGGTGGGTTGACAGACAGCATTGCCTCATTCTCGAAATTGTACTAAAAAATCTCCTCTATTAAGTGCCAAGCTTCGGGAACTTTGCTGGGCCACTTACTGTGTTTGACGGAATGACCACATCCTGACATGCTTGCTTCCCTTGGCATGTTCTTCAAGGGCTCACTCAGCAAACTCAGGATCTAGCTCACTGCCTTACAACTTGTCCGATGTGGAGGATACAACTCACGTGGCCTCTGAATCCACCTCGAAACACACATAACAGCTTGTCCGATGCACTACATCCCAATCCGATCTAGGCTGAAACCCGACCCCTCTCTGTCCAATCAGAAAGCACCCGAAATACACCTCGGAATCACATGCGAAGACACCCAGTACCCTACACGCACCAACACCCTCTGCCCACCAAGCCAACCACCCCTGACTCAAGTAGTATAAAAAGGATGCCTGACACGGTAGTGAGTAGAAAAATAGAGAGACATAACCAGACATATAGATACATATCCAGATATATCCAGACATATCCCAACCTCTAGAGACACAAACCCAACCTTTAGTCAGTAGTTCAGACATCCTGAAACCCTCCTATACCCATATCTCCAGCTCCTGATCCCCATACATCCCATTCTCACCACAAACCATATCTTTACGTTCCACACCGATCCCGCCCATTAGTAGAGCTGCGTGACACTGTTTGACAAATCCCACCACGCAACCTGACATCGGACTACATCGGACTATTTAGACCCCGTCGGACTACCCAATATAGCTCGGATTACACCGGATTACGTCAGACTTCTTTGGATTACGTCGGACTTCTTTAGACAACACGGACTACTTCAGATTTCGTCGGATTTCACTAGGAACTATCCTATCTATCTTCGGATTTCTTCTACACTTCACTAGGCCAACTGACTGTGCCCTTGTCACTATTACGCTGACACTCAACATCTAGTATCCCCTTTCAGAGCTAGAGCTGAACTACGCATCACACCGAAGGCCACTCAAAATAATGAAATCCCACAAACCAGTTCCAGCAGTGTGTTGCAGGTTCGGGCACACTCACCTTCTATGTTGGTGAGCCAGAGCTTCAGTTACATGACCTGGTGGGTAGCACTGACAGGTTATCACTCACCTTAGAATGGAGATGAGCGAGCCAGGAATCGCCGGCGTCTGGAACCATCAGCAGGTTTCATGGCAAACCCATCTCAAGACCCTCCTGTGGCCTTGTCCAGTCATACATCGCCTATGCATGCACCACAACCAACAGCCATCGTGAGTCAATCAATCAAGTGTTTCAACCAACATCACATATCTTGCAATCCAGATTTGTGGTGGAACGTCAAATGACATCATGGAATCTTGGCCCTTCCCTCATCCAATAATCCACCCCCAGGACCTCAACACCACTTCATTAACCATATCACCGATGCTTGAACTAGACCAAGATCATTTCCCAGCTGCTACAACCCTTGGATCATTACTCTCTATCATCACAACCCCAGTCACAGCAACAGAGTTCGAAATCCATACGCCACTGACACCACAGCTTGTAAAAGTTCACTGTGTGACAGTGTCCAATATAAAAATCTGGCGAACGGCCATTAAGGCGAAGGTTGCATTGCGACCTCGGGAAGAAAATGTCAGAATCTCAGGGCCCAACACAGCAGCAATTGCCCGAACGATGCAAGACATTTTTCGATTCCAATATAGACTGGCCCTGTTGTCATTCTCTGCACAACCTGGTGTTATGTGCACTATTACAGAGGTGCATGCTTTCCTGGAACCATACCTCAATATTAGCATGTAGGCATTCTCTCCTCAGACAGTTATTTACATTACTGATGTTATCTGTGGGCAGATATGCAAGAGACACCGATCCGCCGTCCCAACATGCAATTGGGCATGGACCTCAGAGAGGCATTCTACACGAGGGAATCAAGCTTCTCACAAGTGATAGAAGCTTTTGGGGCATAAGGGAAGACTACCTGGTCCCTCTTCTCTGGCCCCTGATCACAATGCCGGTAGCTGCCAGGAACCATGACTTCTGGGTTTGTGGAAGCTGGGCTGCTCTTCACATGGTGATATTAGGTTTAGGCCCGGAACCGATTACGCCGTGGTGGATTCTTGCTGCCATCTATGGCATTAAGTCCATGGATCTCAAGCTGGACTATATTGAAGCGTTGGATCCTAAGTCTGCACAACTTTTAAAACCATGGTACAAATTCTCGGCAGCTGATACATTACAAGAAGTGGCTATCAACGATCCTGTATATTGGCTTCTGATACAATATTTAGAAATGACAGATGTATGTCTCCAATTGGTCTCAGTTTATGTATACTAAATGCGGATCACCTTTAGGTCAGTGCCTTCCGGAGTGCTCGCGGTTCAGAGTTTCATCAAGGGATATCAAGGGCTTTGGTGGCATCAGTCCTCATTGGACACTCAGATCCTTGGAACCATCCAGAGTTTGTAGCGTTCTGTGATGGATTTAATATGCACATCTTTGGTCAGATGAGATTGCTCAACGTAAGCTAAGTCTAAACTAACCCCTATATATCTAACCATCCAACCAACCACCTGCAGATGTTCTCTAATGATCTAAACTTCAGATGGCTACTCTTGGCAGAGATGTACAATCGCCACATTACCAATGTGCATGACATCATCGACCGGCTAACTTTTACCACCGCAGCCAAGGAATCCAAAATAAACATACTCCTTTTCGATATATTTCAGCTTCGATTGAAGTGGTATCTTGTAGGTATTGGTCACCCGGTGTCCTTGAAAGGCATCGCTGAAAGGGTGCACCACGGTAATGCGAAGGGAATAATACACCTACTCTACCGCAGTGCTGTACGGGTTCTGAGGGGTTCAATCTCAATCCTAATGGTGAAAGCAGGGAGATACTAGCTATAAAAGTGTGAAACAATACAGAAAACACTTCCAAGTGGTGCGAAGTAGGAATTAAGTGGTGCAATCTTGCGACGAAGTATGGCGAGTGTGCGATAGTTGCAATGCGACACGTGCGATAACGGCGAAGTAGGAAGAAGCGCAGAGCGAAAGCGCAGCAATCAGAGACGAAGGGAGACTCTGAGATGCACTCGGAAAGGAGCTGGGACAAAAGGGGTGGTATTCCTCTCCTGGTATGCTAAGTACAGGGAGTATTTATATGATAGGGGTTGCTATGGTGTAGCTATTATGAAAATAGGAAAACACAAGCTAGCTACATGTGAAATGAAGGCGAAGCAATGGTGCAATAGGGTCAACAAGTGAGGTGAGATGAGTAGCATATAAAGTATTTGAAAGATAGAGTATTCGGAAAAATACCCCTAACAGTGCGAAACAGTGCGATAAATCCGTTATTTGACAACCGGTTAAAGCGCAGCTGTGCGAAGGGTCTACACAGGTTCGGGTGATGTCAGAGATGGGCCGAGTTGAGCGGTTAAACATTTGAAAAAGGTAGAAAACCGGTGCGATGTTCGTCGGAGCGGTGCAAAGTGCAGGTGATGAAAATGAGAGAAACGCGAAGTTGTACAGCGAAGCGCAGTGCAGGGATGAGTGTAGGGCATAGGTAGGATGCATAGAAGTGTGTCTGAAGTGTTTCGAAGTTAGAATAGGTCAAATAGAATATTTACGAGGTCAGAGCATGCAGCTGCGTATCATCACAATCTCTGAAGAAACCTTTGCAAACGACATTGGGGATCCTCTCCTCCGATGTCATCTGTTTCTGTTAGCGATAACAGATTCAGACTTATTACCTCTGGACGACGCACTGCTGGAGGTCAGTGTTGTGATCTCAAGACACTAATGTTGCTAACCATTATTAGGTCGTGTTCAACCGTCCTACGACGTTTCCCTATGCATGCAATGATGGGTTTCCAGAACCACCTTTGGACTTCCACACATGTGATCGACGTGTCGAAGTCATTTTCAATATGTGGCTCAACAATGCAATGAAGGAGGCTTGTATTCTGGAAGATGTCGCAAGTACCCTCTTCGATGTGTGGGTGCATTTGCAGCTCATTCAAACCCATGGCCAATACAATGCTACCTGATACTATTAAACACCAACTCATTAACCCCTTCTAACTTCTTACCTCTGCCTTTACACATACATAACCATCTAATTTGACTTTCGATACCTTTTCAAGTCATCTCATAATCCAATAAAAAATATTTGAATTTTAAAAAAACTTCACAATGAATTTTACAACACTACAAGAAAAGGAACAATGCTGATTGATAACAACAGTGTTACTGCAAACCATTGGCGAGGATGTCTGAGATTGGCAATTGGAATTGGGGAGATGCAGAATACGATGGGGCAGACTAGTGGGATGCTTGGGAAGAGGAACACTGATCAAGAAACGAAAGGCAAGAGCTGATTTATTGGTGATTCACTTACACATTAGGTTGGCGCCATCTCTCGACATAAATCAAAAGTGATTTGCCAAATAACACGCCAGATCGTCATGCTTCGTGATGTCACATCAATGACCTTGTTGAGTTTGTGGGACAGTGTTTCCACTTGCTGTCGGGTGAGCAGTGATACGCATCATACGATCCTATACTCCGAATACGCGAATTGGACGTACTATACCTCTCCATCGACCATATCCCGATACCTCACGATCTAACGAACGTCTGCGATCTCTTGCGACATCTCTCGACAACTATCGATCGCTTCCGAACTTGTCGCACCCACAAAACAAAGCTATCGTACATCGGACTGATACCGTTCCCGTCAGACACCATGTCATCTCATTTCGTTTCACTTTTCGCCTCGCTTCTCTATCATATATCCTGTTATATCACGCAGTACATCGTTCCCCTATCTCTTCCTTTCTTATGTCTTTGTACTAATTTCATCATTTGATTCCTTTCTTCGCACTCTTACTGACTCCTATCGATATTTCTTTATCTTAGAATCCTTTCTTACGTTCACTCCTATTCGATCCTTTATTTCTAGTCTTCCCGATTCTCCGATATTTTGTTCCGACTTTCCGATTGTCGTAGTATAAAAAGCTCATGTATTGTAGCTAGACAGACAGAGAAATCTATGACTTCCCTCCCCTTCTATCTTAGTCTCAGAGCTATAGAGCTCCCCTTTAGCTTCAAACTCAAGTTATAGTCTTGAGTTTGTCTATCCTTGTCACCCAATACCGATATCTTAGTCACGACCGTGTTCACGAAGTCGCACAGTTGATCGCAACTGTCGCACATACGTTCGGATCGTTCGGAAACTTTATAGTAGTTTCTATCTCTCTCTATACCTTTCCACGTGTAGTAGACATCTTCGCATCCTCGCATTCACCTAATAGGTAGTTTGTTTGGGGATCTCCCCCTTTACAGCTTCCTATAGCGTATCATTTTGGAGCCCACCGTGAGGCAGTATTTTTTTTAGATTACTTCGAAGATAGCTTCTACACCTTCTCCTCCTTTGTCGCCGCTAACTCCATTAGTTTCCTCCGATTCAGAACCTCCGTCGCCAATGGTCCCATCTATATTGCGACCAATTCCAGCCTTCTACAGATATAACCTCTGATCTTGACCACTACCACCATCCCCCGACAATAACCAGTCGACGAGTCATTTACCTGATTCCCCGACTTCTTCAATCTCCGAACCCTTAGCACTTCGCTACGACAACATACGACAGAATACCACTCCGTCACCAGAAGAACTTTCTACTCCATCAAGTCCGACATCATTCGAAACACCTTCAACAACCTCTTCTCATCCTCCCCAGTCACTCGACCAAGAACTTCGAATCGCACTACGATCCTCTGAACCACCAGAAAATATCGATTCTGAATCTGATCTCTCGCGATTTTTCATAGACACTCCTTCTCGACATTCGATTTCGCAAATATCTGAAACCACCAATCCCACTAGAACACATATCGCCATGGCCGCTGTAGTCCCCACTATGCCAGCACGCTTGCACTCAACTGCGCCGTCATTTTCAGCCTCCAAACCTAGGGAACTTCGGAGGTATTTCGAGGACCTCGAACTTCTATACATGAAATGCGGGATCACAGATGATCAAGAAATGAAGAAGTTCGCACGACACTACGTCAACATCGACTCCTCCGATCTATGGAGTGCCCTTCCTGCGTATGCCGCCGGGACTTCATTCGAAGACTTCATAAAGGCAGTAATCGCCCTTTGCCCCGGGGCTCAGGACGAGAGAAAATGGTCGATCGCTGACATGGACAAGCTGATCGGCGAACAACTTCATCTAGGCATTCACGACGCGACCGAGCTCGGAAACTACTATCGAGGTTTCCTGAACATTACATCATTTCTTCGACTAAAGAATAGGATTTCGGAAGCAGAAGTCAGCCGTGCTTTCATTAGAGGCTTCCAAGAGGATCTTTGGAAGTCTATCAAGTACCGTCTACACCTTAAATTCCCCGATCACTTCCCCAACGATCCCTACTCTCTCGGGAGCATTCACAAAGCCGCTAAATACATTTTACACGGAGGATCGCCCTCGTCATACGAACCTCCGACTGCGACACAGTCAATCGCGATTGCACCATCGCAGCCAACCGTCAAAACCGAAGATCTCTCTACGATTTTTGACAAACTCACGACAACTCTGATAAAAGCACTCGCTCCTCAGCAGTCTCAAGCGACGACTTATGCGCGACCTCAGGAAAGAGCTCGAGGTGCTGTCTCCGACAAGTGTAATTTCTGTGGAGAATCAGGGCACTACATCACAGGCTGTCGCCATGTCAAGGATTATGTCGCAGATGGACAGGCGAAACAAAACCAAGAAGGACGAGTTGTTCTTCCGTCAGGAGCTTATGTGCCGCGATCTGTCACAGGGAACAATCTTCGCGAACGAATTGATGAATGGCATCGTCACAACCCTAATCAGCGAGCCGCAGACCAGATTACGAGCAACGCGAACCCGACCAGTCAGCTTATCTACGAGGTCAACCCTGACTCTACAGCATCGGCCTATCAGTTGTCGACTCAGGATCGTATCGCAGTATTGGAAAGAGAGATTCTCGCTCTTCGAAGCAAAGAGGTTTTCGATGGAGTACAGGTTCCCAAGAGGAAAAAGGTCGTGATGCGAACGCAGCCCGAAAAGCCAAAGGAGAGTCAGCCTGACGATCATCCTAAACCTGTTGCGACTCCCGCACAGGACAGCTCGACTAAGAGTCAGACCACGAAGGAAGCAGAGCCACTGACTCATCCGTTCGCAAAAGCTCGCGAACCAGCTTACCTCCCTCCACACAAGAAGAACTTCGTGTCTCTCCCAAAAGCGTCAAAAGAAAAAGATATCGCGTATCGCACTCACGCTCCCATCCAAGACACGAAAATCGCCGATGAAGTCTACAAACGCGTGATGGAGACGCCGTGCATTACGCTCATGCAGAAACAACTTCTGTCGTTATCACCGGAAGTTCGGCAGAAAGCTCGCGACGATATCACGCCTAAACGCGTAACGCCTCAAAACATTTGCAAAATGAATATTGTGACTGTGGAAGACGACGATGACGACAACGATCACCTTCCATTCTTCGAAACACTTCACGACACTGAAACCAAGGAGCTCCCTCGACCTATCATCATCGACAACCCCTACGAAGTATATCTGAATACTCTCCCCCCAGGAGAGGTAGATGAAACATGGGTTGTCGCTAAAGAATCGCACGCTCTCCGGTCCATTTATTTGTTCGTGAACCATCAGGAAGAAGTCGAAAGCATTGTCGATCCGGGTTCCCAGATAATCGCGATGTCAGAAGCTGTCTGCCATGATCTTGGCCTTATATACAACCCCTTGATCAAACTCAACATGCAGTCAGCAAACGGCGAGATCGACCAGTCTCTGGGTCTTGCAAGAAATGTGCCCTGTCGCATCGGAACGATTACGCTCTATCTACAAATGCATGTCATTCGATCGCCGGCCTACAACATCCTTTTAGGACGGCCCTTCAACGTTTTAACGGAAAGCCTCGTGAAGAACTACGCGAATGAAGACCAAACAATCACAATCTGCGATCCAAACTCTCAACAATGCGCGACAATTCCCACGATCGCTAGGGGCCCTCCCCGTCGTCAGTGTCCTCCTTCTCGACATGCCACAAAGGATTTTCGCAATTCGAGGAACTGATCGATAGTCAGGGAGAAGTTGCGTGCATCATTTCATATGATCATAAAAAAGCTACAGCCTCCATAGATGCGTATTCAGTTGTACCACCAGATATGCCCGACCTTCCCTCGTCTTCTTTAGCCCGTGTATATATCTCAGCCTGCGACTTTCCTGTCGTAGCATCAAATTACAATGCCGATCATATTTCCCCGTATTACCAATCGTCCGATGAACCCCCGCGACCATCTCAAAAACATTCTCTCTCCGACTTCGCACCAATCTTCCTCTCAGCAAAGAAGAAGTACAAACCTGTCGCAAAGAAGACCAAGCCAGTTATCGCGGAACTACCCAACAAGTTTCGTATCATTCGATCTATTAAAGGAGATCCTTTAGCCGACATGCCTTTGTTGGATCCCAACCCTCCCCCCTTTCAACCAACCGGTCGCTATACCGAGGAACGACGAATCGCACTAGACAAGGTACACTCAACCGACTTTTTGTGGCCTTCCGAACATGCCTTTTTGCACGATTTCATGTGTAAACAAAACGATGGTTTCGCATGGACAGATCTCAAACAAGGAAGTTTTCGAACCGACTTCTTTCCTCCAGTTGAATTTCCGGTCGTACCACATACCCCTTGGGTCGAGAAGAATATTCCAATACCTCCTGGGATTTACGACGAAGTTTGTCGCGTTATTCACAGAAAGATTGAGGCTGGCGTATACGAACCATCGAACTCCTCATATCGCTCGCGATGGTTCATGGTATTGAAGAAAGGTGGAGCTTCGCTTCGTCTTGTCCACAGCCTCGAACCTCTTAACAAAGTCACGATACAACACTCTGGTGTTACCCCGATCCCAGAGCACATCGCCGAACGCTTCGCAAACCGTGCCTGCAGAGCAATGTTGGATCTTTACGTCGGATACGATGAACGCCTCATCGCAGAAAAATCGCGCGACCTCATGACCTTCCAGACCCCCTTTGGAGCCCTTCGACTTGTCACTTTACCAATGGGGTGGACTAACTCAGTACCGATCTTCCACGACGACGTCACGTTTATCCTTCAGCCTGAGATCCCCGACATCACAATTCCTTACATCGATGACGTTCCTGTTAAATGACCACCAACCCGATACATCCGAGAAGACGGTTCGTATGAAACCATCCCACAGAACACAGGTATTCAACGATTCGTGTGGGAACACTTCCAGAACTTGAATCGCATTGTCCAACGAATGAAGTACAGTGGAGGCACTTTTTCAGGTCTCAAATTGTTTGTCTGTGTAGAAGAGATAATCGTTGTCGGCCATCACTGCACGTATCATGGTCGGCTTCCCAAGAGCTCAAAGGTCTCCATAATAGAGAAGTGGGAACCATGTCAAAACCTCTCCGACAGTCGCGCATTCCTCGGAACAGTTGGTCTATGCAGGATCTTTATTCGCAACTTCGCGCATCGTGCCCATCATCTGAACAAGCTTACTCGCAAGGATGCTCCTTTCGAATTTGGTCCAGATCAAATCGCCGCACAAAATGATCTCAAACAAGCAGTTCTCGATTCTCCAGCACTTCGCGCGATCGACTATAAGTCGGACGCCCCTGTTATCCTCGCAGTCGACATGTCATACATCGCAGTTGGATTCTATCTATGCCAGTGCGATATGGAAGATATGCGAAAACGTTTTTATAATCAATTCGGCTCAATCACACTCAACGACCGTGAACGACGATTCTCACAACCGAAGCTCGAGATATACGGGCTTTTTAGAGCTTTGAGAGCCCTCCGACTTTACGTTATTGGAGTTCACAACCTTGTAGTCGAGGTTGACGCACGATACATCAAAGGAATGCTAAACAACCCCGACATTGTCCCCAGCGCCAGCATCAATCGTTGGATAGTATCGATATTGACATTCCATTTTACACTCGTACATGTTGCAGGAACCAGTCACGGCCCCGACGGCCTTTCTCGACGACCCCCTCAGCCAGGCGACTTGTCGCAACCGGATGACGACGACTTCGATGATTGGATCGATCAACTATATGGTTTCATGCATCAGATAAATGAAGTCCATGGTACCCGACTACGGCGATCGATAGTATCAACACTTCTCTCTGACACTGTTACTCCTGCAGACAGTCCCTCCACCCCCTCCGACTCTTACGACACAGTTCCATGATCAAATATTGCCAAATCGGACAACGACCGCATAGTACTAGTGAAGAAGTGGTTGAAAGACCTGGAACGACCATCTCATTTTTCCGAAATCGATTACACAAAGTTCGTCAAATATTGCACCAAGTTTTTTGTCGATCGCAATCGCCTTTGGAGAAAAGATTCTCAAGGAGCGCACAAGCTAGTCGTCGACCCAGAACAGCGACTTAGTGTCATGAACAGCTGCCACGACGACATTGGTCACAAGGGATTTTATGCGACTCGATCGATAATTTTGGAACAATTTTGGTGGCCACATATTGTCGCCGATATTGCTTGGTTTATCAAGACGTGCCATTTATGCCAGCAGCAACAGATTTGACAAGTTTTGATTCCCCCGGTAGTAGCAACCCCTGCTCCACTCTTCGCAAAAATATATGTCGACACCATGCACCTACCCCCATCTCGATCTTTCCGATACATTGTACAGGGACGTTGCTCCCTCTCGCAGTACCCCGAATTCCGCATGTTGCGATCGGGGAACGCCCATGCGATTGGCGACTGGATTTTCGAAGATATCTTGTGTCGATGGGGTTCACTTCGCGAAATCGTTACAGATAATGGTGCAGCGTTTGTCAAGGCCCTCGAATATTTCTCACGACAATACAAGATCAATCACATTCAGATCAGTGACTATAATTCGCAAGCCAATGGTCTAGTAGAATGGACGCATTTCGATGTTCGACAATCACTTTTCAAGGCAGCCGATGGTGACCAAGCCCATTGGTCTCAGGTCACCCACTCTGTATTTTGGACAGAACGCATTACCACCAGACGACGAATGGGATGCTCCCCATATTTTGCAGCAACAGGATCGCACCTGGTTTTACCCCTAGACATCTTCGAAGCGACTTACCTCCAGCCAGCACCATCCTCAGTCCTATCCACCACCAATCTCATCGCACGATGCGCAATCGCCTTACAAAAACGCAGCAAGGACGTCTCGAAAATCTACGCGAAAGTCTACAAGGCAAGAGAGCAGCTGCGATTCGTTTCGAACGAGTACACGCGACAACTATTCGCGACTTTAATTTCAAGAGAGGCGATCTCGTCCTCATGCGAAACACTGCGATCGAAAAAGCCTTAAATTGCAAGATGCGACCCCGATATTTGGGTCCCCTCATTGTCATATCTCGAAACTATGGAGGCGCGTATATTCTCGCTGAGTTGGATGGATCTGTATTCCATCGACCAGTTGCCGCCTTCTGTGTAGTTCCTTACTTCGCCCGCAAGACGATCAAGATACCAGCCGGTCTTATCGATATCGACACTGCATGACTCCGCAAAATGGAAAGTTCAGGACAGAAAGACGACGACGACGACAATGACAATGTCCGCGACGAGAATGTTAGCGAAGAAGACAGCGACAGAAGTGACAATTGTTGAGAAGTCACTGAACAAGCGATATTTTACAGGTTCACACAAGTCGCAAGTTGATAGAATTGCCCAGCAGGCATCCTATCAAGAGATTGGCAGTGATGATATATTTCGGAGCCATCTCACAATTTTTTCCTTTTGTTCACATGTTTGCGACAGTTTTTCTTTCAGGACTTTTTCTCTTTTGGAAAAACAAAATTTATCCCATTGGAAAGGCCTACGCCTAGCTCTACTCCGAACGATTCTCCATTCCTCCCAGCATAGACTCTAACTCCATGACGATTCTCCGATGGGCTTCGGCACGAACACGAGCTCGCGCCAGCTCCTCCTTCAAGACTGCTACTTCCTCCTCTCGAAAATCTCTGTCAACAGTTTTCCTTTTCCCTTTGTCGCTATGCTTTACCATGCCCATGGACCGCAACGATGATTCCACGACACCTGAAAAGAATGTCTCCGACATTGATACGACAAAATAACAATTATCGTGACTTACGACTTGATTTCCTCGACTTCGGAAGTTCCAGTTTTCCTTTACAAGTGAAACCCTCCCAAAAACAGCACCGGTGGTCAAGAACACATTTTCGACAACGAGATTCCGTATTGCCGATGGTGCACACACGTTCCCGTCGAATGCAATTATCACACCTCTGTGCACGGTCAATAAACAAAGATATTGCCCCGAAAAGGTCGCATTTACCTTTCCTTTTACGGGTAGGAGCCCCAAGTCATCGGCACTTCGCCTTCGTTTGTAAAGCCGTGAGAGAGTATTCACCGGCGCAGGTGAACTGGTGGTCGACTCGATAAGTTGGTCGACCTCATCATCGCCAGTTACCTTGGAAGTGCTCGATTTAGCGGGAGATGACATGGTTGAAAGAAAGAGAAGCCTGATGAATTACCCGATCGATAAGCCATCAAAACATCAAGGGCCTAACACGCGACGCGACTTATCACGTGATGGACACGATGATTTCAAATTCATTACCTCCCACTCCATACGACTCAAATTTGGCTTGCGACAGAAAAATCAAGATGCGACACGAAACAAAAAATTAAAAAATGGCTAAGTATACACAAAAATATACTACAGCCATTCGGACAGCTTCTCGTGCTCCTCCTCCAGATCCTCCACGAAGCGTTGATAGACGGATGCTTTTAATCACATCCACGCGAGTTCCTCCTCCAGTGACGACAACCAAGCTTTGACCTCTTCACGTTCCATGCCTTTCCCCTTGCCCTTCACGACGCTCTTGATATTCCGAGGACCAGCCTTGGACGACGAGGCGATGGCCGCGTTCCGACCCAGATGGCTTCTATGGGATCAGTGAACACCGAGAAAATCAAGAATGTATGAATCAACTTACTTTTCGGAGACTCCTCGGCCTTTGCACGAACGACCTTCGCCTTTTTGGTCCGCGGTCTCAACCCGCTCCTTGCGATTCCGCCCCAGAAGCAACCCTTCTGATCGTCTAGGCATTTGCGACATTTTGGATCGTTATCCTCATATTCGCACGGCAATTCCTGCTTGAAGCCCTTACAGCGATCGCACTATCCGAATCTTGTAGCCAAACGAAGTCAGTAGGGACAGTGAAGTGGACTTACTTTCCCATGAACGACTAAGAGCCCATCTCCCTCGTCGTCATCTTCGCGTCCCTTACGCTTGGACTTGCGAAGATCTTTCACGTCGTCTTCGGATTCTCCCTCGCTGCTCGTATCGTTCACCGGCGGCATTAAGGCCTCGAGAGCCTTTGTGTAGGCCTTGCCCGAGATCGCTTTTGCCACGAATTTGTAGTATAGGTTGAGCTGCTCTTGTTTCAGCTTCTCATTTCATTCGAACTCGACGCGCTCCTTCAAAACTCTCGCCTCCTCGAGGAGCCTGTGTTTCTCTTCCTCGCGATGCTTTCTTTCCTCCTCGATCTTGGCCTGTTGGCGTGCCAGTCGTTCTGCGTCTTCTACCCGTTTCCTCTCGGCCTCCTTCTCTTTGATTTCCCTCGACAGTTCTGGTAATAGAAGGTCTCCAGCCCACGACACCCATTTGTCCTTGGCAACGGCCTCGAAAATGGATCTCGATTCGCGAATATATTGCTTGACGTCTTCGTCTTCCTGCACCTTCAAAAGGTCGATGACTTCGCGATATTGCCCCTAAAAGGACGAGACAAGTTTGATTAGCTGACGATGCAAGAGTAAGAACTTACGATGGCCTCAACAAAGTTTTGCCCCCACTTCACGAACTCCTCGGGCTCCCCATTCGCAACATCCGGCATACTGGTGAAGACCTCGGAGACCCTCTCCTTGACAGGTGATAAGATCAGCTCGTTGTACGACTTCTTGGTGGACTGAGGAGCAGACATTGAAGACATGGTGATGTTGGTGGCAACGAAAATTTAGAGAAGTTTCTCACAAGTGGCGGAGTTTTAGTCAACAAGGTCACGTGCTCCCTTCTCTCATGTATTGACTGAGGACAGTCAAGATTTCAGTATGGGGGTAGATGATACGCATCATATGATCCTATACTCCGAATACGCGAATCAGACGTACTATACCTCTCCATCGACCATATCCCGATACCTCACGATCTAATGAACGTCTGCAATCTCTTGTGACATCTCTCGACAACTATCGATCGCTTCCGAACTTGTCGCACCCACAAAACAAAGCTATCGTACATCGGACTGATACCGTTCCCATCAGACACCATGTCATCTCATTTCGTTTCACTTTTCGCCTCGCTTCTCTATCATATATCCTGTTATATCACGCAGTACATCGTTCCCCTATCTCTTCCTTTCTTATGTCTTTGTACTAATTTCATCATTTGATTCCTTTCTTCGCACTCTTACTGACTCCTATCGATATTTCTTTATCTTAGAATCCTTTCTTACGTTCACTCCTATTCGATCCTTTATTTCTAGTCTTCCCGATTCTCCGATATTTTGTTCTGACTTTCCGATTGTCGTAGTATAAAAAGCTCATGTATTGTAGCTAGACAGACAGAGAAATCTACGACTTCCCTCCCCTTCTATCTTAGTCTCAGAGCTATAGAGCTCCCCTTTAGCTTCAAACTCAAGTTATAGTCTTGAGTTTGTCTATCCTTGTCACCCAATACCGATATCTTAGTCGCGACCGTGTTCACGAAGTCGCACAGTTGATCGCAACTGTCGCACGTACGTTCGCATCATTCGGAAACTTTATAGTAGTTTCTATCTCTCTCTATACCTTTCCATGTGTAGTAGACATCTTCGCATCCTCGCATTCACCTAATAGGTAGTTTGTTTGGGGATCTCCCCCTTTACAGCTTCCTATAGCGTATCAGCGGTGACTCAGGTGAATTAAAAGCCACACCTGATAACCGATCAGGTGTGGTTACAGGTGCGAAGGCCCCACCCGTCGTCTCCTGTGGGTTGTTAGCATAAAAGTGATCCATCAAAGCAGGATCAGCCTGTCCTTCCCAATCAACACCATATTGGGCCAGATCCATATTGTCTAGGTCAGTGTTGTCTGCTTGCATCAGATTGGCAATCCCACAAGGCCCATTCTCGACCATACCAAACAAGAACATGTCCAAAGGACTCCAGTTTCTTTCCCCCCGAAGCTGAATCTTGTGTGCATTCCAAGTCCTAGCCCAGTCGGCCACATCCTCATTGATTGGTGTCAGGAACAGATATTGGAGAAGCCAGATATGTCCAGGGATGTCGGGATCCAGGCCATGATGGGATTCCAACTCAATGAAAAAATCCTTCCATTTCGCGCCAACGCCTTGTGTGAAATCAAACCATAGCCGCTCAATCCGTGTATTGTGAACACCTCTAGAAACCAAGGTTAGGAGGTTAGTCACAGCAAAAAGATAGAGAGCACCAGGCAAACCGGCCCCACAGATAGGAACCCCTTCCTGGGCCTTTCTCCTCCTCCATACGTTCCGCAACCCTCAAATTCTCTACACCATGGTCACCTCTCAAATGACTCGGCCACCCATAAACCGTAACAGCGTCCTCAAAGAGCCCGAGAACTGTAAGAGCCCGATTGTTGTTACTGACCTTTATACCTGTGATCAGACGCAACTTCCCATCGATGAAGGCATGTGTGACCAATTCCCACCGAATTGAACCTGTGATGGCTTGAGGTAAGAAGTTCCCAGGACTAGTATGCAACCCTACATACCATGTTGGCCGTCGTGATGCCAGAGAGAATTTGGGCCTGGTACCCAATACACCCTCCATTGTATTTGTCTGGGGCCAAAGACCGCCGGCATTCCGTGGACTCGGAGGTAGGACTGTGAGATTCTTGTAATTGGAATCTGCAAACCTTTTGCACGCAGATAACCTGCTATCATTGCACATCCAAACAAGGGGAAAATCTCCAAGACATCAGCTATTTCAAGATCAAGTTCTTCATCAGACATTACTGAGACCGGCGAGGTTGTGGAAGTCCAGGTGCGAGTGTTCGATCCATCATCAGCTGTCACGGCCTTGTAAACTGGTTCGCCAGGGGTGACCAGACCCAACTCGAGTGCACACCGGCAAATGGTGCGAGGATGGCAATCGATAACTGTGCTCAAGCGAGAGGGACCTCTCAGCTCCAAAGCAAATGAGAGGAATGTGGGATCAATATGTACTCTGGGTCAACCAACTCTGCCTTCAGACCTTCGATGGGTGATGGATAGTCCAGTATCAGGAGGGTCAGCAGACCGATCAGATGCCTCGTCCAGAGCAGTGACCATGTTGGCAATACTGCGACAGAGGGTTGAGTATTCATCAAGAGGGATGACATCACAAATCTGTAAGTAAAAACATATCAGCATGCTAGCCATCATATCAAACCAAGACGTTCCCGTTCAGCAGACGATAAAAGTAATAAAGCTTGATCCCTTGGCTGCTGCAGTCTCCCCACATCTCCAATCTGTGTTCTCAAGGCCACCCTCACACGATCCTCCAAGACATGGTAAGCCGCACGGAGGTTCCTCAGCTGTTCTGGCATTCTGAAGTCGTAGTTTCAAAGAGGCCCCATCTGAGTCTTGAAGCTTGAAGACCTGTGCAGGTGGCGTATGTAAGGTTTGGCTTAAACTTCCTCATAGTGAGTGCGCTACCTAACCTCAACACTCCTTCTCAATGCTAACAACTCCATTGCAGTGATACTGCCACCACCCAACCCTATGCCTCTGCCTCATTCACCTGATCCTCCCAATGATCCTCTTGATTCAATTTTATTCTCAGCAAGCTCTCCATCGTTAGGCTCATATACTGACAATAACCTCAGTGAAGATCCTTTTCTAGCTACCAGGGCAGAGGCACAGACTCTTCCTTGTGAAGGTGTGCAAACGTCCCAGGGCAGATCATCCAGAAGTGCGGCATACACCGTTTACAATGGACGCACAACCGGCGTCTTTCTTTCCTGGTGAGTTCTTGACGCCTCTGGCCACCTCCCACTACTAAGTACAGCCATCCCAGGGCTGCCTGCAGTCAACAAACAGACCGATTCCAATCCAGTCGCCACCAAGGATTCTGTACAGTTGCAGCAGCCCATCAGGTGCATGCTGATGCTTTAGCCTCTGGTAATGTTGGGCCATCACAACTCCCTGTTCCACCAACCCCTACGACTCCCAATTCAACTTCGCCAAACCCTCCTACATCATCCTCACAATTCCGACCAGCGCTATCATCTGCTGTGAACATATGGGTGGTTCTATGAGGTCTTAGGCCAGGTGTATATCATGGAAGGTCGGCCGATTTCAATTTCTATGTAGCACAGCCCAGTTTCTGACACTGCCTAACTAGAATTGATGCCAAGTGTGCAGTCGGCCTCGACAAAGAGCGTGTCATCTGTGGAGCTCACAGTGTTGTGGAGGGCAATGCTCACTTTGTTCAGGAATACATGGCTGGCAACGTATCATATAGTAAACCCACACATGCCCCCGTAGTGTAACAATCATACATGTGGTTTTGGGGTTTCATTGGACTACTATTTACGCAATTAGCAAGATAAAACTGCAATGCTGTTGCTGAAGATGGTCCACCTTAAGCTTCCCATTTCTCATTATCTCGGAAAGGAGACTCGACTGGATAACAGAACATGGCATATACAAAAAAGGGACACACGCTACGAGGGATTCTACTGGTCATGGAAATGGGAATAGAGATACGGGGTCTTTGTCAAGTGTCTAGTTGCTGCCGAATTTATCGAGTATCTGCTTGACCAGTCTGTCTAAACCATTGGCCATCATCCTTATTGCATCCCATTCACCGTCTGCCATGTTAAAAGTTTGACTCAAATCTGGATACTCCACCTGCTCTCCAGTCAATAAGACTTTCAAGATGTCGACGGCAGACACATCTCTTTGGTCCAGTAAAAGGGCACTTTGTCGGCACAACTGCTCTTGTGCAACCCTTGCCTTTGCGACACTGGCTCGAATGTTCTTGAAAGAGCCCGGGTTGATCCCAGCGCGCGAGATCATCAATTTCTATAACCAAACCTGTATCATGGAAAACCTTTGGCTTGGCAGTTCCTTTCATGGGCCATATTACCCCAACAAGCTCAGCAACATTCCGAAGTGTGTGCTCGGAAAGACAATGCTTGTATGCCATGCCATACCTTTGATACACCAAGCTATTCAAACATAGCTTCTGCTCAGGGAAGTGCTCGTCTAAGTATGAGTCGACTGATGACAGATGGGAGACGCTGGCAAGGGGGGCAAGTGTTGAAGTCCTCTCAGTGGGAGGGTTACGGATGGCATGATCGACGACCTGTTCTGCATGGTTCTGTCAATTCCAGCAGTTAGATACCATTCTTGAAGTAATCGCTGGTACTTACCTCTTCCCAAATGTAAAGTACATAAACTTGTTCCATCTTGTCGAGGCCGTGTGTCTCCACCAACTGTGCGCAGCGCTCCATGTATGCAGCAGGCTCGATGACTCTGTAGAGAGCAGCTTGGCCTGGGTGTTGTGTATCAAGTAGTTCATGGAGACAACCGATCTCCTGGAAGCAGGTCGAGTGATGCTGATAGTTGTCGGATTCTATATCAATAGGTTGTTGCGACGTTCCAACAAAGATCTCGCCCTGAGGCCACTTCGAGATGGTGCGACCAGGGATACAGTCACATTCAAAAATAGCTTCTATGATATCAGATGTGCAAGGTTCTGTTTAAAAGACTAAGCCACTCTATAGGTAGCTGCATCGGATATTGCCTCGGCGCAGCCAATGAAAACGGTGGCAGACATGGGGGATGAACTGGGGTTCACTTGGATAGTAGTGGTTATATCGGGTGTGAATGGTGGCTGGTGCTCCTCCTCGAATTGAAGTGTTAAGGATCTGCCGCCATGGTAGCCATCTGGTGGTAAGAATGTTCCTTCTGTCTGTGAAAGAGTGGTGAGATAAAATTGAAATAATTCCTCGCTCTTTGGGAGGTTATCCAACTGCCGTCTGTGTCTAGGTGGTGGCATGTTGTCAGTCGGCATCATCATGGTAGTGATATCGGTCTCGGGTGCCACAGCTGCCCCAACAACAGTAAGTCTGGTTCCAGCAGAAGTGATGCGGGTTGTTGCGTACCTGCCAGTGGGCTGTGACCTTCTGACTCAGTATCACTAATGACAAAAATTGGAGGTGCAGTGACGGCCGTTTCAACCGCCATTTCTGGGCTATCGGCTCTTGCCTGCCTCTGCTCAGTTAAAGGTTGTACTGATAATTCGTCATCTCTGGCCTGGGCATGGGCTGAGTGCTGTTGCCCAGAGCACTGCAAGGTGGTTCCCATCTGCTACAGTTCCTAAGCTCTCTGTACAGTACAAAATTAATGTTGTTGTTACTCCGACTTTGGTGCCCAATTTCACAAGCGCCGCAAATTTAGACCCTCACGCACCACTGTGTACGGGTGTGCATGGTTATGACAATGGATGCCATGCACAGTATTGCATAGTCTATCACAAAAGAGTTGACTTTCACTGAGAATATGCAGCATTGTGCTTCACATATCTTTTCGGTTCTTTCTATTATTTTCTGTGCATGACTTTACAAAACTGCACATGTGATCATGAGGGCTTAAAGATTATAATCCATGATAATCCATGTGTTTGTGCGTGCACCCCTGCTCACAGGTGCGAAGGGATTATTTTCGGTGCGTAAGGGTTAGCACCCTGTTGCACTGTAATTTTGTCCAATAACAACACTCACAAAAATGACTACATCCAAGTTTCCTTACAAAAAATCCACACCATCTTATCTTGGGCGCAAGTGATCGGAGTTTGAACATGCAAAACTCCCATGGACATGTACAGAAATACTACACCACTGATTTTTCTAAGTCCCATCACAAGGTTTCCCGTGCAAGATCGCCAGATATGGATTTGATGTCAGGTGATAGCCACATAAGGCTGTCACGACCTCAAGACTCGAATCAATTGAGTCTTGGCAGATTCGATATTGAACCAACATTTTTTAGGACACCAAATTGAGGTCAAGTCAGTACAGTGAAAATATCTGCCTGGCTATTATTTAAATATTATTACTGGATTGCGGAGCTTGCCATGCAAATTGAGAAGAGAAAAAGCATATTATTATTTAATAGCATTAGAATACACATTAAACTAATGGTAGCAATGGCAGCAGTTGTCCGAGGCCTAAGTTACCTGCACCCACACCCACGAAAACCTGTACCCATCCCCATGGTACAGGTTTTGTGGTGGGTGTGCGCAAATTGGGTGGTGGGTATCCAACCCACGGGTCCTGTACCCTCATTAACCTCACGGTGAGTGTGCCCCATCAGTTGACGAGGTGGCATCAGCCATGAGGTGAGGTAGGGGAGGTCGTCGTTGTCGTCGTTGTCAACGTTGAATGTCGTCATCGTCATCATCGTCAAACATTGTTGTCAGCATTGAACGTCGTTGTCATTGTCATTGTCGTTGTCGTCAGCTTCGTGGGCACTGGTTTTCATTAGTATATGTAGTCAGTAATATCAATCCTGGCGTAATGGGGGTGGATGCACCACTCCTTGTGGCATTTCGTTCTCCGTTGTTGCCGCAAATGTTGTTGGTGTTGGTGATGCAGCTGGTGGCAGGTGGTTGGTGGGTACTGTGGGTGACCATTGCTGTTGCCGTGTGGTTGAAGGCGAAGAAATGAACTGCGCCAAACATAGACAAAGAAAGGACTTAAGAGAATTTCGATGGGCAAGCTTATTAAGCACTTACCTGGCGGCGTGAAATTGGCATTTTCTGTGATATTCTGTAGGTATCTTGCTGGATCTCGGGGGGATAATTATTCAAGACTTTCGGTCCTGGCCCTTAGGAAAGATCAGGCCAGGCCTTTCAAAGCACTAAATTCTAAGCTCCGCCAATATCAACAAACAAATATCAAACTGGCATTTTCCCGAATTGGCGGTGTAAATCAGGTGTCTCAAGATGCCTCCCCCACATTATGACTTTCTCATTAAAGTGAGCCATTACTGTACCAAGTCTGCTTCATCCCTGATCTTTCAGCTAGCTTCTGCTTATCGGTGACTCAGGTGGAGGCTCCGAATCTTGGAGAGTTTTACAATGCTAATTCCCAACATTTCTAGGTGTCGGGAAATCATGCTTACTCCTCCGATTTTGTGATGACGCCTGGACCCCATCATTCATCACCACCATCGGAATCGATTTTAAGATTCGGACTATTGAACTTGACGGGAAGCGTATCAAGCTCCAGATTGTGGGTGGGCTGCTCTATATGTGGTGGCACGTTTTCACTGAAACACCATTTATATTAGTGGGATACTGCCGGCCAAGAGCGATTCAGGACAATAACAACCGCTTACTATCGTGGGGCTATGGGCATTTTGCTGGTATATGATGTCACAGACGAGCGATCTTTTAACAGTGCGTGCTCCATTCCATTGATAGTTCCTCACTTACGTTTTCCCACAGATATCGGAACTTGGCACTTGAATATCGAACAACATGCTTCCGAGGGTGTCAATAAGATCCTCATTGGGAACAAATCCGACTGGATCGATAAGAAAGCCGTTACTGAAGAGCAGGGTCGTGAACTAGCAAACCATCTGGGCATCAAATTCATGGAGACTTCTGCAAAGGTCAATGAGGGTGTGGAAGAAGCTTTTTTCACGCTAGCAAGGTCAGTGACTCCACCCGTTCGTCAAAAACTGCTACCATTTTTAATCCCTGATAGAGACATCAAATCTCGTCTGATTGACTCACAGGCCGATGCACCAGGCGGCCAAAGTCATGTGAAACACGAGGGATCCGTCAAATTCCACCAGCCGTCACCCGCGAATTCGGCTACCTGCTGTTCTTAGTCATGCTGTATAGGGCTGTAAATGCACCAGGTTACCTATTCCTCGGCACCTGTACTTTCTGCAATCAATATCTATGTTACACAGCCAAGTTGCACGGCTCCTAATCTTCGATTGGAAACTCTAAGCCACTTATGGAAATCATTGACTTAATGACGCATTCCAGTTCCCTCCCCACCATCTCTTTATCCTTTCGCCACCCCACTCTTCGTACTCCTCTCTCGTAACTCCTACTGCACTGAACTGGTCCGTCTTAGCAAATTCGGCCATACCCTTCCATGCATCTAACAAGGGATCTGCTGCACGCGAAATTCCAATCGACATCTCGGGCGGCAGGATGGGACGAAGGCTGGCTTGTAACCGTGGAATGAGACCTGGCAGCTTTGAAGGAGCACCCGTTACGAAGACATTCTGCGCAATGGAGCCCAATTCAAATTGGAAACAAACAACCGATTTTTTTTCCCACGCACTTTGACTAGCCGACCTTTCTCGAGATCGGTGAAACGAGCCAAGATGTTCTGCAAGACTTCTCCCAATCCAGCAGAATCCACGCCAGCCATGCCAGGTGAGAACCACGCTTCGCAAACACGCCACCTTTCAGTGTTGAGATGAATCCGAGATGCACCTACGTAAGTGATCAGAATGACACAGGAACTGAGAAACCCTGTGAAAGACCTTCCATGTCGCCTTCCTGGTAAAGCGGCCTAAACGCCGAAAGTAGTGCTGAACGTTGTGAAGTGATCGATGCATGAGTGTGTTGGTTTGTGAACGTCGGGTCGTGCGCTAGCAATTTCCGTTCGACTGCTTGTAACTGGCTCAGATCTTCTTCCTCATCCGATGAAACCGTAGCCATGTTCTGTAGCTTAGTAAGTCCAAAAATGCATCCAAAAGTGCCTGCATAGCGTACAATTTTGCGATAGATGGCCCAGTCAGCGTCGTTGGCACCAAACATGTCCTCTGTTCCCAACCAATTCAATGACCACAGTAGAAAGTCACAATGCGCTTACCACCACTATTACCTTTCCGCTTCTTCTTAGACACACGGTCGTCAGAGGCTAAATTAGCAATACTCTTCATTCTAGCCTGAGCAGCGGCGCTCTTCCGGTCGTTCAGCGCAGCCTTCCTCCGCGCCCTCTCTTTAATCCTATTCATTAGAACCTGTGTATATCCATTCATAACTAGGGGTCAGGATGTGTGGAAACATGTCAATCACATAACACATTACCTCCTGTTCCTTCCTCATCTTATCAACCCACGCCGACAAGTCTGTCTGTCGCTCATCCTGCTCCCTTTTCTCCCCTGCTTCTCGTGCTTCCTTTTCCCGTTCCTTTTCCCGCTTCGCTCGTAATCGTGCATCAAAGCCAGCCTTCATTAATTTCTGCTTCCTCTTTTCCCTCAAACCATCTTCGTCCAGCTGGGTCAATCTTGGTCAGAGCCCAATCATGTTAAGTGGAGGAAGAGCATACATCGGCGTCGGGAACGTCGAGGAGAGGGAATGAGGGCTCTTCCTACGGGTAAAAATCAGTACATACGCTTGAAATCCATTGATATCCACTTGGTCGTCGCCATCCACTTCCTTTTTCCTAGATCGTTTCAAATCAGATTCGAGCCTTTTGATCGACTCATCCAATCGTGCATCATCTTCAAAGCCTTCCTCTTGAAGAATGTTCTAATAACAAGAGTGTGCTGACTTTGTCAAGATAGACAGCGGCAAGTACTACCACGTACAATCCATTCCTTCTTCCCTTCCCTTCCACGTCCTTCCCTCAAATTGATCAAAGATTGCAAATCAATTTCTTTTTGGATGAGCTGTCTCAACAACAATACCTGGTCAGAATTCGAATAAGTGGAGCGGCAGAGGCGTACCTTCTCTGACCTCGTCTTTGCGGCCATCTCCTGCAGCTTTCTGCCCTGTTCCTTCCTTTTCTCTGCAATACGCGCCAACTCCTCCTCCGTTTTCTCTTCTATCACTGGTACGGCAAATGGAAACTGGACTATACGATCCAAAGCACGAATCTTGAGTGGGTCTTGAAATGTACGGAGAAGTGCAGGATAGTCAACGGCGAATTCGCAAAAATGATGCAGCATCCACTAAATAACATTGAGTCTCAAAGTGCGAGAGAAGACGGAAACGATTACGCTTGACTGCGAGGAAGTCACACGTGTGGGGAACCCAGGGTACTTTAACTGGATAAGTTTGAGAAGGTACTCTGATGAGTGTGAGGCGCCCCATGGTATCCTGACATGTGAGGCGACGCATTAAGTGTATGTGATATACGAAGGGTAGCTGTGCGGTGAACCTTTTAGCGTGACTCATAATGCCTTTCCCGCCGAGAATAGGCACAATTGAAGTCGACGCCGTATTAAGAGAGATGACCAACCCATCGCTCGTAAAGGGGACGGAAGGAACCGGGAGGTTATTGTGGTAAAATGACATTACAGAGTCGACACAATATGTTAGAGATGGCACGGAATAAAGTTCGAACATGAGCTCAGAGGTTACTATTCGGAAAGGCCATGTGAGGAACGTGAAGTTGGAACTGAGAATCGACATCGCTTACACGTTCTGGAATGCAACGGTGAACAGAGCCTTTCCGTCATCAGTACCGGATGTTCCACTGATGAGGTGTCAATAGCAAGGCGTATAAAAGCAGCGTCGAGGGCATGTTCCTATACCTCGAAGTCAAAAACGTGGTATGATTATATGGAAACAGGAGAAACACACCAAAGCATCAAAGTTGAGCAATACATCAGCCTCCCAAGGGGTCCTCGCCTGTCCTTTTGCGCCACTCTCCGCGTCTATCCCGTCAGCAAAGAGCAGCAATGGTTTGTTATACTTGCGTTCTTTGTATTTGGCAATGACATTAATACCGGCGTGGGGGCTACAGGAAGTGGCGAAGCCAAAGCGCATGTTGGTGGCGCCATTGTCGATTACGAGGGGTGTACCTTGATAGCGGTAGTCGTCGTATGAATCAACACGAGGGATGGATGGGAACACCGGTATTGGTAGACGACTTGTGTTCTCCACTTTCATGGTTTAGAGCCTGTTGAACCAGAGCCTGTTGAATAGGGTTCGGTGAAAAAAGCAGCTGTTATTAACTTTGTTATTACAGCTGTTGTCAGTGAGTATTGGAAACTCCGAAAATTCATGGTGGCTGTGCATATCCAATTTGGTAGTCTGCCGAGTTTCTGAACTCAAACGTTGCAGCTCCGACTAAGCTGTCGTAGAATGCCCAAGCACATTCCCCACGCTCTCAAGAACCGCATTCCTATCCTGTACCACCAACAAAACATGTCAATGAAGCAGATCTGTAGGGTCCTTGGCCTCAGGAAATCCACGGCATACCATGCCCTCCAGTACCACCACAAATATGGGGTCAATTCCAAGCCTCAACGAGTCAGGCGCCAGCGCAAACTCACAACATCCGATGTTATTTTCATTATGTCACTCCTTGAATCTTCTCCCACTCTCTTTCTTGACGAACTTCAAGATCGTTTACGCTGGCAGCGAAAGATCTCTGTATCCATATCAACACTCACACGTACATTGCGTCAAATCGATTATACCAGGAAGAATGTCTCTCGCAAAGCAATTGAACAAGATCAGATTCAACGAGCAGCCTTTATGAACTACATTGGTCATATAATCATCAACCCTGACATGCTCATGTTCACAGACGAATCCTCTGTTGATAGGCGGACTGTGGTATGCAGGAAGGGCTGGGCTAAGGCTGGGAATCGTTGTGTACGGCACCAGTATTTTATTCGCGGTCAGAGATACAGCATGCTCCCTGTCCTGACACTCGATGGCATCATCGTCTATGACATCTTGGAAGGATCTGTAACATCAGAAAAGTTTTTGAGGTTCTTGTCGGAATTTGTTGTAAGTCGTGTCTACTCTGTCTGCCAACTACTACTTCATGTATGGCCCATAAAACCGCTTCCTTCCTCCATTGTGCCATCATATTTCATAACTGACAGGATCATCCCTGACGCTTGGAGCCATGTTTGATAGGTCCAATCCTTCAAGGGGATCATCAGCAGAGCTTGAACCTTGACCGGGATTATGCCGTTTTGTGGGGCATGGGGTGAGCCAGGATGAAGCGAGTTTGTCTTTTCCTATGTTCTCTTGTTCTTGCTGGCGCTTCGCCATGTGATTCCACCAATCTGTGCAGCCTTGTTTGAGTCAGAGCGCGTCACCTGGGGCTATACCCACATCAGATGCAGTGAGATCACTGATCGCAACATCAGAAAGGATATCAGGACCGTAACATTTCAGCTGCATTGGTACTACATAGTTTGTAGCACCCTCCACACCTAACCTTTCCTCTGCATAATGAAGGTAACGACGAATATTGGAGGGGCTGTGAGTTGGCGGTGGAGACAATTGCCGAGCTGGAGCTTTTAGTGGAGTCTTGTTATGGATCGCTAGATCAGCGGGCTCCAGCAACAACCAACTAAAACAAGATCAGACCAGAGGAAACACAAGAGGAAAGGTGTATTCATGGTCTACCACTACTATACAGCAAGTAGTAGTCTGGGGGAGGGAGAGAGTCTAGGAAAGCGAACCAGGGAGAGAAAACCAGACTAAACGTGAGGAAAGGGAAGGGAAAAAGAGGAACAGTTCGAAGATGAAGGTTTAAGTAGTGAAGAGTTAGGGAAATGCCATGAAGACAGACTACCGGGTCTGTAGGTATAAATCGAGAGAGATGTAAGAACAATAAAGCTGTCCTGAGGATACAGCATTTCCACCAGTGTTTCAAGGAGTGATTGCAAGGAAATGGTTCGGAGCAATCAAGGGTCCAGACCCTGCGCCTCATGGTTGCCTCATGGTAAGGAGGTGAAAGGATCCATGAGTGGATGTGTCAGCGGGCACATGATGAACATGAGGCAGCCATGTGGATGTCATGTGGTTGAGTTCCTAGCTTGGGAATGATGAGATTGGTTCGTCTTCCTGATGGTTTGCATCGGCAGTGGATGCCTGGCCAATAGCAGCATACGACTAGGAGTATGTGCATGCAGGATCAGGATAGAAAGGTGAATGTGATACTTCATCATTGGAGGCAGGGGAGGTGAATCACTGAATAGGGAAGGGAAGAACCATGCAATGAACACTGGTAATCATACACCAGCAACTGTGGTTCCTGCAGTACGATAAGCAAGGGTGCTTCATATAACCCTTCTTGGCTGCAGGGTACTGGATGACTGGGATGTCGACTGGGTATGGATATTCTCGACCAGTGGACTGGTACACAAAGGTAATGAAACATGTCGGAATGCAAGTCCTTGTGGAGCATCAAGGGGGCTTGTCATACATGCGAGTTCAGGTTGCTAGCTGAGCACCGGCGGTCAGCTGATGAGAAGAAAGGCGAATGAATGTAGAGGTGACGTGTGAAGAAGAACAAGATGGTTGGCCAAGATAGGTCCAAGGAGTCATCGGTTGTCGGCAACTATGACGGTGTTACGATTTTCACCTTTTTGCCCCTGTCTTTTGCTTTGACAGCACGTGACACCCATACATTCCCACGAAGATGTGCCAAGTCCCACGCTCTGATTGGACGATACCTTGTTACCGAACTCTCGGGTTGACCCCATGTCCTCATTGGATGACTTGACGGTGCATAACCATTCATGCACAACCAGAAGCTGAAGGAACCTGAAGACAATACAATCCGAACTTGACCATTCCATTCTTGTCACAACCCATGACCGGTGTGCATACCTGGAGACAAGAATACTCCATGACCCAACCACCGATCATACCCAGCAATCGGAATACTCTGGTTCTCCGCCGACCGATCATATGTCCACACCCATATGCTCATGACATTGTTATTGTTCCTTCACAATTCACCGACATGGTTCCTTGTGCCTGTCACAGACGAATGAATAGCCTTGTGCCTGATGACCGATCGACTTTCCTATTTTGAAGAAGACCGACACGTCATCCCGATCCTCATGGTTACCTTTGACGCCCAGCTCATCACCACGATTGTCATATGTTCTATTGGCATCTCCACCCTTGTGGGCGTCTATATCTATGCAACCTATATTCGGATAACACAACCTCCCCACAATCACTCAGACATCGGATCCGTCATAGTTGCCGGCAACCGATGACTCCTTTGACCTACCTTGGCCGACCATCTTGTTCTTCTTCACATGTCACCTCCACATTCATTCGCTTTCTTCTCATCAGCTGACCGCCGGTGCTCAGCTAACAACCCGAACTCGCATGTATGACAAGTTCCCTTGATGCTCCACAAAGACTTGCATTCCGACATGTTTCATCACCTTTGTGTACCAGTCCACTGGTCGAGAATAACCACACCTAGTCGACATCCCAGTCATCCAGTACCCTGTAGCCAAGAAGGGTTATATGAAGCACCCTTGCTTATCGTACTGCAGGAACCACAGTCACTGGTGTATGATTACCAGTGTTCATCGCATCACCCCCATCATGGTTCTTCCCCATTCAGTGATTCACCTTCTCCCCTGCCTCCAATGATGAAGCATCATGTTCACCTTTCCATCCCAATCCCGCATACACATATTCATAGTCGTATGCTGCTATTGGCCAGGCATCCACTGCCAATGCAAACCATCAGGAAGACGAACCAATCTCATCATTCCCAAACTAGGAACTCAGCCACATGACATCCACATGGCCGCCTCATGTTCATCATGTGCTCACTGACACATCCACTCATGGATTGTTCCACCTCCTTGCCATGAGGCAACCATGAGGCGCAGGGTCTGGACCCTTGATTGCTCCGAACCATTTCCTTGAAATCACTCCTTGAAACACTGGTGGAAATGCTGTATCCTCAGGACAGCTTTATTGTTCTTACATCTCTCTCGATTTGTACCTACAGACCCGGTAGTCTGTCTTCATGGCATTTCCCTAACTCTTCACTACTTAAACCTTCATCTTCGAACTGTTCCTCTTTTTCCCTTCCCTTTCCTCACGTTTAGTCTGGTTTTCTCTCCCTGGTTCGCTTTCCTAGCCTTCCTCCCTCCCCCAGGCTGCTACTTGCTGTATAGTAGTGGTAGACCATGAATACACCATTCATCTTGTGTTTCCTCTGGTCTGATCTCAACATGATTTAGTTGGTTGTTGCTGGAGCCCGCTGATCTAGCGATCCATAACAGACGGATCCGATGTCTGAGTCATTGTGGGGAGGTTGCATTATCCGAATATAGGTTGCATAGATGTAGACGCCCACAAGGGTGGAGATGCCAATAGAACATATCACAATCGTGGCGATGAGTTGGGTGTCAAAGGTAACCATGAGAATCGGGATGACGTGTCAGTCTTCTTCGAAATAGGAAAGTCGATCAGTCATCAGGCACAAGGCTATTCATTCGTCTGTGACAGGCACAAGGAACCGTGTAGATGAATTGGGAAAGAACAATAACAATGTCATGAGCATATGGGTGTGGACATATGATTGGTGGGCAGAGAACCAGAGTATTCCGATTGCTGGGTATGATCGGTGGTTGGGTCATGGAGTATTCTTGTCTCCAGGTATGCACATCGGTCATGGGTTGTGACAAGAATGGAATGGTCAGGTTCGGATTGTATCATCTTTAGGTTCCTTCAGCTCCTGGTTGTGCATGAATGGTTATGCACCGTCAAATCATCCAATGGGGTCAACCCGAGAGTTCGGTAACAAGGTATCGTCCAATCAGAGCGTGGGACTTGGCACATCTTCGTGGGAATGTATGGGTATCACGTGCTGTCAAAGCAAAAAACAGGGGCAAAAAGGTGAAAATCGTAACAAGTCTGCTGGGCCGAAATGACACCCTCTTGATTAGGTGGTCGAATAACTTGAGTGATGGAAGATATGATCTGCACGATAGCTGTGAGATCTGAGGTTGGTAAGGGAGTTTGGGGCTCAGGGCCTGAAACAGCTGAGTTATTGACAATTCGACTGCGAGGAGGGTCACGGTAAGCCAAATCAAATGCCTGGGTGTGTGGTGGCTCTAAGGCAGTCGCTTTGGCTTCATGCTAGAGCAAAACATGAGACTAGTACATAACAAATAAAAGACCCTTACAATCCTGAGTGCCCACTCTCGCATCATGAATGGCGTGAGTCGCAGTTTGTAACCATTTGCACAAACATAAGAATAGCAATTGTCCTGATTGTTGGAATATTTTTGTTCAAGCAAAACCCGAATGCAAGCAAGGTTACGTTCTAGTTCCGAGAGTTCTGCTGTAGGTGCTGACGTGTCATCCTCATGGTCATTTTCGTTGTCAGACATATTTTCTTCCTAGAGGACAATAAGTTGGCATAAATACAAAGATTAGGGTACTTACAGTTGTAATACACCATTTTTATATATCCTCCATGTTGAAAATGATGTGGACCTTCTTCCACCCATTGTTGTGAAGTTTCAGAACCATGTCGCAGTATTCGTTCTCACAATCAATGTCGAGTGCATCTGATTTCCTGTAATTTCAAAGTGAGTACGAGTACAAAAAGGATAGAAAGAATATAGAGACGTTCGTCCTGGATAGTGAAATTTGAATGGAAACCGTTGACTAGTACTGATTTTGTATTTGGATTCCCCGTAACGTTTCAGGAGTGCTTTGAGAAAATCTAGATAGTTGGTTTTATTGCAACTAAAATGAAGATCTTTCCCTCGAGCCTCTTTCTTGCTACCCTTGGGCCCCTGTTTACCCTTGGCAACTACATGGTAGATGAGCTGCAAAGAGAATTCTTGAGGGCTCCGTTGTGCTGGGGTCGGTTCATCGTCTTCACCACTTGTTACGAGTTTTTTTAATTTATTAAAAGACTTGTTCTTTATCAGACCAGGCTGAGTGTAGGTTCGTAATTAATTAATTAATTAATTAATTAATGAAGTTGATTTCCTATAGAGAAATTTTTTTTGAGCACAAGGTGTGCTTCTGGTTTCTATATTGGAAAATAACATAAAGTTGGGGCCATGTTTGGACAAGCTTACATAAGCATCCAAATATAGCTCAATGTACAAATGAGTAAACAATGGTTGAAATATATTCAGTTATGAATAAAATATTCATAACAGCTTCAATTGTTGATGGAATCAGCTGAAAATTTTACTGACAACTAGTCTATCCATTTCTGACAATGTGTGACCATCACATGTGACCAGTCTAACCATATAAGGCAATTTTTGATATAATGTGCAGAATTTCATGCTGATCACAGTGGTGACAGTCACATGTCACAAATCTAACCATATAAGGAAATATTAGTGATTTAAAGCAAGTGGGGTCAGTTTTAGTATCAATTATCTGATTTGAGCAGTAGGCATTATAGTTTAATGTGGCAAGTGTGACAGTCACATGTGACTAGTCTAACCATATAAGGAAATTTTGAGCCATATGGGCTAAATTTAACAAGAATCATGATGGTGACAGTCACATGTGACAAATCTAACTATATAGGGAAATAATGAAATTGAGTGTAATATGGATGACCAGTGGGTCTCTAAGCCTGACACCATATCCATACCTGCGGTACAGGTCTGCATTACCCACCATCAAACATGTGTATAGCAGTTACCGGTGATACGCATCATACGATCCTATGCTCCGAATATACGAATCAGATATACTATACCTCTCCATTGACCATATCCTGATATCTCACGATCTTACGAATGTCTGCAAACTTTTCCGATATCTCTCGACAACTATTGATCCATTCCGAACTTGTTGCACCTTCAAAACAAAGCCATCCTACATTGAACCAATACCGTTCCCATCAGACAGCATGCCATTTCATTCCATTTCACTTTTCACATCACTTCTCCATCATATATCCTTTTATGTCACATATTATATCGCTCTCCTATCTTTTCCTTTCATACTTCTTTGTTCTAATGTCATCTTTGATTCCTTTCTTCACACTTTTACCAACTCTTATCGATATTTCTTTATCCTAGAAACCTTTCTGATGTTTACTCCTATTCCATCCTTTATTTTGAACCTTTCCGATTCTCTGACATTTCTTTCCGACCTTCCAATTGTCATAGTATAAAAAAGCTCATGTATTGTAGCTTTACCAGCAGAGAAAATACAACTTTCCCTCCCCCTCAATCATAGTTTAAGAGCTATAAAGCTCTTTTTAGCTAGCACTCAAATTTTAGTCTTGAGTCCATCAGTCTTCATCTTCTAATATCAATATTGTCGTTATGACTGTGTTAGCGAAGTTGCACAGTTGATCACAACTGTTGCATGTACATTCTTATTGTTCGAAAACTTAGTAGTAGTTTCCACACCTTCCTATCCCTTCATACATGTAGTAGACATCTTCGCATTTTTGCAATCACCTATTAGGTAGTTTGTTTGGGGATCTCCCCTTCTATAGCTACCTACAGCATATCACCGGTGTAACCGTGTGGGTACCATGAATCCGAGCGCTATGATGAGTGTGTCACTGGTGGCAAGCCAAGATCCCAACACCTCCCTCAGGCCAGACACACATTAATTGACATGTCTGTTACCTTAGCGAGGTATGGGGTGGGGACTCAGATGAGCCGTATGCCATTCTCGGTGCTCTTGGTGCTGGATATCTTGTGAAGAATGCCTACATGTCAATTGATGTGCAGGCTACGTTCACAAGATGGCTGGTGGCAAAGTCGTCATTGTTGGTGCTGGATATTTCATGAATGACATCTATGTGTCAGTGCTCATTAGCCCACAAGGTGTCTCGTTCATGTGCTGGTTGTGGAATTGTCATGCTACAGTTAGGGAAAGTATTGTTGTCTTAGTTAGAAGAAATAGTGATGGGAAATGACATTGAATAAATTAGAGAAAATTGAATGAACATTAATTAATCTGCTGAACAAGAAAATCCTATTGTTTGTGATTTAAACATTCTAAGATGGAGATAAAAGAACTCGTTCATGCCATGCGAAGCACTGGCCCACTAAACAAGTAGTAGCTGGATCTTCTTCCATTGCTAAGGACAAAGAGACGAGCTTAGTCGGAGCTGCAATGTTTGAGTTTGGAAACTCGGCAGACTACCAAATTGGATATGCACAGCCACCATGAATTTTCGGAGTTTCCAATACTCACTGACAACAGCTGTAACACTGTTAATAACATATTCTAACATGTTAATAACAGAATTGTTATTAACTCTGTAAGTATCTACTCCTGAGGACCCTAAGTTAATAACTTTTGTGAATAAATGGTTTGGAATTTTTCACCGAACCCTACTGTTGAACCAGTCGGTAGCCACAAACATTTACAAAATGTTCCTTTGCAACTTCGGCAGGCTGTGCCATAGGCTGAGTCTGAATACTTATCTACGTTATCTTGAGTGCACTCGAGCATCAACAGTCAATTACTGTGTCATCAGCCTTCATTTGTGAGTATCATTTGTTATTAAATATCAGTTTTGATAGGAACTCTCCAGATGTCAAGATGGATGAGATTCCAGAACATGATCAGCAACATTGTAAAGGCGTGTTTGGGGTGGCCGCAGAATATGAATCCTAAGCCTGTGGGTGTCAGTGTGAGGGTGACTAGGGTAATCAGTGTCAGGAATAGTGGTAAAAGAGTAACAAGGAATGTGGAAGGTAAAACCACCATGTAAAGCTACGAAATAACAATGGAAACAACATAAAAACTATGAAAATGGATGAAGCTGACAAAGGACAGACAAATAAGGGTAAAGCCAACAATAAACTATGAAAATGGGTGAACAATAATGAAGCCAACGATGTCAGGTATGGCAGGTCGGGTCGGGTATGATGAGCACATGATAGGAACAAAGATAAAGATGAAGAGGTCATAATGAAAGTCTAAGGGGCTACAAGGATGAGCATGTGAAGCAATTAAAAGGGGATTCTGATTGTAAGGAAATGGGGGCTAATTCTATCTCTTTTGTACAGTTGTCAGGGACCATTTTATAGTACATGGTTGAGTAATTCTACTGTTGGTCATGTCTACTTCAGCCAATGGTAAACTACAAAGGACAGTGGGAATGGAGATATGAAAAGGGGGGTTGCAATGCGACAAAGAAATCCATAATGGAGAGGAAAATGATGAGTGGAAAAGATGTAAAACCTGAGACATATCTCCATGTAGATAAGGGGTAGACGAATCAGGCAAGTCCAAAGTCAGGTATGAAATCCAAAAGGGGCACATATGATCATTTTTGGGAATGTGTGATCAATGATGTTGGCATGAGAGCGGCCTTGGGCAGAGCACATTGGATTAGGGTTACATCGGGTAAGGGTTATGTCGGTTTATGTTGGATTATGTTGGATTTGAATGTGGAGCGCCAAGTTTGATAGAATACATGAAGAATCGACAATATGCACTCAGAGGGATGTTGGACCTCTACAACGTGTACGACAGGAAATCTGTCAATGATTTCAACTGTTTGTGATGCTCTTTCTTAGCATTATCATCACAGCAACTGCCTCTATTTTGGAGTCTATGTTTGTCAAGGAGCCATATCATACCTCAATGCTCACTGGAGAGATGTGGGTGATGGAGTTGCTGTCTGGCCATCCAGAATGGATTAGATGTGAACTTGGTATGCACTACCATGCATTCGCCCAACTCATATCCGAGCTTTGCACCATTGGCCATACAAAGTCCAAGCAGGTCTCACTAGAAGAACAACTTGCAATATTTCTTTATGCATGTATCCCAGGTTTATCAATTCGGCACCTTGGCAAGCGCTTCCAATGGTCTAATGAGACTGTCTCAATGTATTTCTCAGTTCTTATGAATGTTTTTGACACTAATTTCATAAATTTCTAGCTATTTTCAAAAAATGCTTCATATTTTCTCGTCACCACCTTTCTATACAACCTACATGCACCTGCCCACTATAGATGATCCTGTTCCATCAAAAATCTGTGGAAATTGTAAATTCTGGCCATTCTTTAAAGATGCACTTGGCACTCTTGATGGCAGTCACATCCATAGCAGACCAATGGCATGCAATCAAGCAGCCAGCTGAAATCACAAAGGCTTTGTTTCCCAAAACTGCCTATTCAGTTGTTCATTTGACCTCAAGTTCAACTACTTGCTCATGGGCTGGGAAGGATCAGCAACAGATGCACAGGTATATGAAGATGCTTGATCCAGTGATTTACCCATCCAAACAGAAAATATTTCCTTGCTGACACGGGCTATCCAATGTGTGATGCCCTACTCATCCCATACTGGGGTGTGAGCTATCATCTTGCTGAGTGGGGCCGGGCAGGACTCAGGTAGATTACTTACTTTGCTTTTTATTATTCTAATGACAAAGTAGACCAGCCAATCCAAAGGAACTTTTTAACCTTCAACATGCATCCCTGTGTAATGTCATTGAATGAATTTTTGGTGTTCTGAAGTGATGTTTCCAAATACTTCTTCTAGCTCCTGAATATAACCTTGAAATCCTGGCTTGAATCCCAACAGCATTGTGTGCCATACACAATTTCATACGAACACACAATGCTGAGGAGGGCCCATTATGTGAAGCAGCAGAACAGGTTTCGATAACCATGCACTGTACTTTAAAGCTGTTGAGGGCCAAGATGTAGCATGTGAGGATAGTGCAAGGCATGGCCAAATTGCGCAGGCAACGTGGGGGGGTCAGTTGGTTCTGGAAGAGCAGGGGCTTGTAAGTGGGGACGATTCAGGATCAGATGGAGACAATGACGACAATGATAATGGTTACCTTCTGTGAATATGACTTTTCTTCTGTGTTCTTGAAATATGCATCAAAAAATTTCATTTGATACAAATGCAAAAGAGAAGAAGTACAGAGTACACTAAGATGGTACAAAAAGGAGGAGTACACAGAGAGGGGATACAAAGCTGGGGTACATGGAGAGTGGCAGATAATCATGGTGATTAGTGATACACAAAGAGCAAGGGATACAGCGGGCACACGGTTGAGAAACTTACACTGTTCCACTGCCTTTACCCTCACATTTCCTTTTCTTCATTTCTCCAGTACACTCCCTTTATAGATACTGTATAGTACCTATATAGTGTTCTGTGTACATAGATATAAACAAGTTGAGTTTGGGTTTCTACCCCAAAGACAAGGACTTGAAAACTCCGAATCTGTGCCTACAAAGGCTGTGTTCACCACAACTGGAGCTCACCACAAGGGTTTGTCATCTCACTTCACTTCCCTTGGGTCTTTTATACCCTCTTTTGCCATTTTTGGCAGCAAAAACACTCTTTTTCAGCTGCAAAGACATTACCTGCACCTTCTCATCAACTCATCATAGCTTCAGAGCTCCCCAATGATGTTCTCTGGCCTCCTCTTGCTTCTCTATAGGTCTCTTGAACCTTTCTGATGGCAGCCGTTCCCCCTTGCAAGTCCAACAGCCACTCAAACATCACATGCCAACAAATCCAACTTTCTTTCGTTATCAGTTGTCCTTAGTGTTGGTCTCTCTTTTTCTTATGTACTTATGTACTATATCATCTTCCTCCTCCATTCCTCCCTTGTCTGCTTGAATTCTGCCACTGATGACCCCAAAACTGACCAAAATGCCCAAAATGTCGCAGAAGTACCTGAAATGAGTTGGATTCGAGGACTGGAAGAGCCAAGCATTGGATTAGGTAAAAAAAAGAAGGAAAGTGAAGTGTTTTGTGTCTGTGGACAAAAGTATGTACCGGCCAGTCGTTATAGAGGGTCCTGTGCAGGAAAACAGTTCCAAATCTGTCAAAACCGCCGCCCACCCACTCTGCAGCCACCAGACAATGCACAGAAAGGCACTCATGCCACCATCCAATGCAGTGGACCAATGCAGGACAACTTGAGATGCCAAGCAGTGCCCCAACAGCCATTTTCCACTGTTGTGGACCACCACCAACAAAGCAAGCCAACGACGCCATCCCCAAGTGGATGCCCCTTCATTCCACAGCCCACATTCATGCTCCGCATCCCAACAGCTGTCATTTGCTGTCGACATCCCAAACGAACCAAACCTGCTCCATTTTGGACAACCCACCAATGTGCCACATCACCACCAACAAGTACACATAGCCAGCCCGCCAGATGCATTACCATGCATCCTATGTCCACAAACTGCATCTTACACATTGTTATGGATTGCTAGATCAGTGGGCTCTGGCAACAACCAACTAAACCAAGTTGAGATCAGACCAGAGAAAACACAAGAGAGAAGGTGTATTCATGGTCTACTACTACTATACAGCAAGTAGCAGTCTGGGGGACAGAGAAAGTCTAGATAAGTGAACCGGGGGGTGGAAACCAGACTAAACATAAGGAAAAGGAAACAACAGAGTGATCTACCTACTAGATATAGACCAAGGACTTAAGGGTAGGCTTGGCTATCATACTATATCTGGGCTAGTCATGTGAACCTCAAACAATAGATAACTTCACCTATTCAAGTAATCAGAACCAAAACAATGGTATTGCAGGGTAATGTTCCAGAAGGTTCCAGAACCTGTCATGGAACATGTGCTGGTCACATGTCATGGGATTGAACCAAGGTAGTGGTAATGCGCAGCATTGCTTGACATTGCGGGATATTGATGAGTAATCAGGATACTGGTCACCTGACTGATTACTGTTGAGCTGGGATGGCAAGGGAGTGGTCCATGTCATAGGGAAAGGGTAAGAGAGGGTCTAGGATTGACTGTCACTATACAGCCACTGGTATAGTCAGTAATCATGTCATGTTGGTCGTTGTATGAAGTCCATGATGTCGTGTCAAGTGGAGACTTGTCAGAACCACCCAGGAACTGGGGTTGTGGATACACATGTGCAGTATGTACCTTCATGGTGTGATTGGGGAGGTCAGTTGGATCATTGAATAAGGTGTGAGACAACAGCAATTGAGGTGGGTGGTTATAGCTGCCACTCTGTCCAGATGGTCTAAACCAACAGAGCGGTATGCAACAGTGTTGAAACATATCAGAGTACAAGTCTTCGTGGAGCATCAAGGGGACTTGTCATACATGTGAGTTCAGGTTGTCAGCTGAGCACCAGCAGTCAGCTGATGAGAAGAAAAGTGAATGAATGTGGGGGTGACATGTGAAGAGGGACAAGCGGTCAGCCAAGATAGGACAAAGGAGTCATCAGTTGTCAGTAACTATGACAGATCCAATATCTGAGTCATTGTGGGGAGGTTGCATTATCTGAATATAGGTTGCATAGATATAGATGCCCACAAGGGTGGAGATGCCAATAGAACATATGACAATGGTGGCAATGAGCTGGGCATCAAAGGTAACCATGAGGATCAGGATAACGTGTTGGTCTTCTTTGAAATAGGAAAGTTGATTGGTCATCAGGCACAAGACTATTCACCCATCTGTGACAGGCACAATGAACTGTGTATGTGAATTGTGAAAGAACAATAACAATGTCGTAAGCATATGGGCTTTGACATATGATTGGTTGGTGGAGAACCAGAGTATTCAATCATTGGGCATGATTGGTGGTTGGGTCTCCAGGTATGCACACTGGTCATGGGTTGCAACAAGAACTGAATGGCCAGGTTCAGATTGTATTGTCTTCAGGTTCCTTCAGCTTCTGGTTGTGTATCAATGGTTATGTGTCTGCAAGTCATCATGTATGGTCAGTGACGGGGTATCGTCCAATCAGAGCGTGGGACTTGGCACATCTTCGTGGGAATGTAGTGGTGTCACGTGCTGTCAAAGCAAAAGATAGGGGCAAAAGGGTAAAAATTGTAACAGGCTACATTTATCAGAGAGCCTTGCCAAAGATTGGCAAGCACCCATCTACGCATTCTTCAAGCCCATGCCAAGCATCGAGTATGTTGATGGCCAGTGTTCCCATGTGTTTGAGTGTGCTGCGAAGACTTGCATGCATCGGTCATGATTTGTGTGGAGGTTTCTTGACAAAAGAGATGTTAATTCCACGAATAATTTGTGAAAACATGCGCGAAGGTGCTGGGGAGGTGATGTTGTGAAAGCTGCTGATGGTGCAAAGTGTGCTCATGATATCTGAGAGACCACCATGAAAGGAACTCTGAATGCATCATCAATAATGGTGGCATTTCAGAGAAAGGGGAAGGGTAAGGTAACATACTCACACCAACAACATACAAAGACTGAATCTCGGTGCATTTCCATTTCTGTTTGTTGTGGTGGAGCAGCTGACAGGGATTTGTAGGGTGGAGATTGTTCGTTGGGTAGCCAAAAGCACATGGCCCTTCAGTATTGTCAATGATCGTGGTTTTCAGTGTTTGATGAAGACCGGTCGGCCGGAGTACTACATACCATCACCATCAATGATATCCCATGACATCAAGCAAGTCTTCATAAGGGTTCGTCAATGTATCACCAAGATGCTCCAAGAGCATGAAGGTGCGCTGAGTTTTGCAACTGACGCTTGGACATCACCCAATCACTGTGCATTTGTTGCGGTCACTGTACATATGGAAATCAAGGGCGCACCTGTCTGCCTATTGCTTGACCTGGTTGAAGTGCGACGTCACATTCCAGAATCAATCTTGCAGGGGCATTCGTGAGGATCCTCAAGGAATTTGGCTTGGACAATAAGATAATGATCAAAACAAATCAGGAAAAGGCTCACCAATTTCTTGTAGATACTCAGTATCACCTGCGATAATGCATCTCCGAACAATGTTATGATTGTTGAACTGGCAAAAATACTGAAAAGTTTCCCTGAACCCAGTAGCCAAACATGCTGCTTCAATCACATTCTTAGCCTGGTGGCGAGAAGCATCGTTAAACAATTTGGCTTACCAAAAAAGCAGGCAGGCAAGGCACTATATGCTGCAGAGCAAGAACTAGCCGCATTAGCTGAGGATCTGGAATATCCAGATGTTTTGATGGCTGACAAGTGGTTGGGTGGTGGCAAGGATGACGAAGAAGCCAATAATGTTGAAGGGTGGGTGGATGAGCATGACAAGATGTCGAAAACTGATCGCGAGGCTCTTGATGCAAGTTTGCAGCCTGTGCAGTTGGTGCTCGTCAAGGCAGATGCCTTACTTCAATAGTTCTGAATAGAAAGCTTACCATCTCATTGCAGCTTCAACAACTCTTGTACGCAATCAAAAACTTGACAACAATTGTTCTCCCACAGTGGTTCAAGACACTAGAGAAGCTGGAGTTGGCAAGTCGAATGATGCCGAGAGACGTTGCAACGTGATGGAACTCAATGTTCTACCTGATTAAGTTTGCTGTCGAGTATCAACATGCCATTGATGAGATCAGTGCTGATCGAGGGCTAGGATTGTGCAAGTTTGAACTGAGTCAAGTGGACTGGGAGATTGCAAGTCAGCTTTGTGAAGTGCTGAAGGTGTGTTTGTTTGTGCCGCCTGTGACATGTCCCAACCTTTTCTTCATAAATGACACTCTTCATTCAGGTTTTCAAGGACACAACACTGTTATTCTTGCGTGCTACACCCAATCTCACAACCCTTATCCCAGCCATGGATCATATCGATCAGATGCTGGCAACTGATGCGCTGAATCCACACTTCAAGCCCTCAATTCAAGCTGCACTTGTGATTGGAAAGAAGATGCTCAACCATTACTATGCAAAAACAGATGATTCTGAAGTTTTTAGAATTGCAATGGGTGATCAATATCACCATAATCTCATTAAAATTACTGACTACTTTTACAGTACTACATCCCCAACACAAACTCCAATACTTCAAGAATTCTGGCTGGGAGGATGATTGGATCATGGCTGCAAAAGAAATTGTGAAGAATGAATATGAGTGATCCTATTCACAGATGATGGTTATCGACCCACCACCACTGGATGTCATGATGAATGTAAAGGCACGTTATTTTTGTAGCTTTCTCACATCCACAATCGCCTTTCTGCACAGTCAACTTGTGCTCTCATGTGCCTTGGGGAGTGGAGCCAATTCGGATTTGTTAAGGATGAGGATGTCAATGCGGCTACTATTCAGCCTGAGGTGGATGTCAAGGAAGAGCTTGAACTTGACTGGGATAAGATCTAGTTTTACTGATGTACAATATGTCTGGAATTGTGTCTGACCCATAGATGACCCGCAGGAAACCCATGTCTAACCTGTACTTGCAACAATGGGTACTGGTTTTGGTGGGTACGGGTATGGGTTGGCAAAAAATACCTGTGGTAGACCCGTGGTTTTCACTAGTTCCCATCCTGTACCACCAACAAAACATGTCCATGAAACAGCAGGAAGTCTACAATGTGCCATTGTAGAGAGTACAACCTCTGTGACCATTGAATCTCTCCAAAATGTACATCCTACCACTCATCTACACACTCACTCCTAGTCTGACACTATCTGCCTCCAAGTACCAGTCAATTCCAAACAAGCCCGGAACTGAACTCAGACCCAAATACACCAACATATCAGGAAAATTACAAGCCCTTTTTTTGCAACTTGGGGGCTCTGGACCTTTTTTTAAACCTCTTGAACTTTTTTCTGAGGTTTTTTTCATCTTTTTTTGGCAACTTTTGCTATCTTATGCCACTTTGAGTCACTTGCAAAATTTTGCTGGGTCAGATCACTTGTACACCTTTTCACCCTTGTCTACTTTTTTAAACTTTTATTACATTGACCCCTTTACCACTTTGCTGCCTTTTCACCTCTTTACAGTTGACCATTTTACTTTTCTCGCCACTTTTCACTTTATGACCTTTGACCACTTTACACTTTTATTCTTTTTCTACTTTTTCTTACTTTTTCAAAGATCAATATGTTTGAAAAATGGTTGCCTCTTTTCCCATGACAAACATCTTTTCTATTTCTTGAAAAAGTTGTTTTGTCTTTGGAAAAGAAGACTGAAAGCTTTTCCATACCTTTTGACACTTTTTCCTGGTTTGTTAGACCTTTTTTTATAGGTTATTTAGATACTTCAAATGAATACTTTCAGTTTTAAAATAAATTATATACATGATTGTAAATATTCAAACTCTCTGGTATAGCCTGGCCTGTGTAGTATTGCTTGGCACCGGGAGGCACCCACCTCCCTGTAACCTTGTGAACATAGCCCCAACATTAATTGATGCCAGGCTGCATGTTTGTGAGGTCTTCGCTGGGTAGGGATCTGGACCCTGCCCTTGGCGCTGGCGTTGATCCCACAACTTTGTTGGTCATTCTTTTCTGAGTAGTTAGAACTAGAGTATAAATTAAAATAAAATGCAGCATACCTAGTGCAGCAGGAGTTGATGCACCACTCCCGCTGCTCCCCTTGCTTCCATTCTGATCTGTCATCCAAGTTCTTGTCGTTGCATTGCCATTGCTGTGGAAGTTGGCATAGGCATTGGCATTGGTGTTGGTGTGGGTGTGGTGGGTGTCATTGGAGTGTTAGTTGTTACTTACGATTGGCAGTGGGGTTGGTGCACCATTCTCTGCTGCCCTCTTTCTCTCATTTGGGGGCAGTTTATTGGGGGCAACATGCCGCTGTGGTTACTGGGCAGTTGTTGGATGGGTATGGCTGGCCATGTTGCTCTGCCACCGCCACCGGTGCTTGTGCCAGGTGCTTTCTTCATAGTGTACTGTCCTCGTGTCATTGATGTACAGGTGGGGGTAGTAAGGAGGAAATCTAACTATATAACTGCTAAAAACAGTGGGAGGAAGTTTCGGAAAGCCTACACTAGGATAGAAGAAGAAAGAGAAGGACTAGAAAGGTGTGAGACACTCAATATAAATGCTGCAAAAAATCGAAGTGGTGCAATAAAAATCAAAGAGGTGCAATAAAAACAAGAAAGTCGCAGGGTCGGACAGTGAGAGAAGGTAATATAAAGCAAAGGGACTGGGTCTAGGACTAAGAGTAGGCTCTGAGATGAAGGGGGAATGATGGTGTATCTGGGTTCTGTGGGGTTCTTTTCTGGGGTATCTCTAGTGGCTCATACAGGCAGGTATATAAGCTGTAAGGACAAAGAAAGAGAGAAGAAAGCATATACTATATGGGGATATCAGAGAGAGGGGTGCATGGATAAGAAAGGAGGGGTAGAGGGAATGATGTATAAGAATATAAAACAAAGGAAACAAATGAAATACTTTGAAATGCCAGAATTAAAGAAATCCTCCGAAGTTGCAGACAATTGCAATAGTCACAACTTGATCGCAAGATCAAAGAGTGTCAGGTTGATGTGAATTGCATAGAATCATGAGATATATCGAATCAGAGGCCAGGATCATATGGTGCATATCATTGTCATGGTTGTTGTGTTGCTTGTGTTGGTGATTGGTTCTGGTGGCGGTGCATGGTGGTGGCAGAGGACAATAAAGTGAAAACATTAAGAATAAAATAGTTGGAAAAAAACATACCATGAAGTGGATGCCACCCCCTGCTGCTCATTCTGTCTTGTTGGCTCACTCCATTTGTTTGTGTGTGTGCCCATCTTGGTTTGACATGGGGCTTGTTGTTGGCACGTCCAACATGGTGTTGATTGTCGCGTTCATGGTAGCCATCATGGTTGCAATTGTTGCTGTTGTTGTTGTTGTGGTGGTGGTGGTGGTGGTGGTGGTGGTGGTGGTGGTAGTGGCCATTGACCTGCAATTTAATTGTTAGTGTCGAATAAAATAGAATGAAATAAATAAAATAAAATAAAATAAAATGTACATAGTACTGCATATACTGAGGCTGTTAGACAGCTGCACCACCCTCCTGGCCTTGCTCACCATCATCATTGTTGCATTGCAACGTTAGTGGCATCCTGGTGTGGTCAAAGGTCAGTCACAAAAATATTAAGTCAAAACTTACTGAAAATGGCAAAAGTGATGATGTTTGGTGCTCCATTTTGCCAAACTTTGCCAAATGGTCCGTGCGTGACCTCAAAACATATGTAAGTTGTACACATGCATTTACTTGTTTGGTGCATATCATTCTTTCAGTTTCAAGATTTGGTTGTTTATAGTATATCTCATAAGTTTTTAGTAAATATAGTTACACTGTAAAATCAATTACTGCTATTTGCGGAACATAGGGCACATGTGAAATTTTTTCAAAAAAACACATATTTGGTAAATCTACAATAACTCCCTCAGTTTTCAACTTTTTATTGCAAACATAGATTCCATTGTAATCTCCTTCAAAATCCACATTCAACCCTCTATTCAGATTTTTATTATATCTATTATATCTTTTTTTTGAAATAGGGGCATCTTGGCATGCAAAACTCAAATGGACATCTCAGATTGCCTGTAGAAATTCCAGAAAAATTCCATGTTGTATCTATGGCATATTTCTAGTCAATGGTGTGTTTTATTTTATTATTTATTGTCTGTGTCATTCTGTGAGTTATTGTATTTTAATGAGGTACTGTATATTTTCAATAATAATAAAATAAAACACACCATTGACTAGAAATATGCCATAGATACAACATGGAATTTTTCTGGAATTTCTACAGGCAATCTGAGATGTCCATTTGAGTTTTGCATGCCAAGATGCCCCTATTTCAAAAAAAAGAAATAATAGATATAATAAAAATCTGAATAGAGGGTTGAATGTGGATTTTGAAGGAGATTACAATGGAATCTATGTTTGCAATAAAAAGTTGAAAACTGAGGGAGTTATTGTAGATTTACCAAATATGTGTTTTTTTGAAAAAATTTCACATGTGCCCTATGTTCCACAAATAGCAGTAAATATATTAAAATTTAATTAATTATTAATAATTGATATTGTCATTGAATTGTGTTTTCCTTCACAATCACCGTGAATGTGTGTTATCTGGTACCTTTTACAAGGAGCAAAAAGGACAAAAGGTCCTAAGAGGTAGCACCTTTTCCAAGAAAGTGACCCAGCTTAGAAAAGGTCAATCTCTTGGGAAAAAAGGTCAAAAGGAGGGGAAAAAGGAAGGGAAAAGCAAAGGAAAGAGAATCAAAAGCTCTTCTTTTGTCATTCTTTTTTCATTCTTTTTTTCCTCCTTTTGGCCTCTTTTTCCAAGAGGTTGACCTTTTCTAAGCCAGGTCCACTTTCTTGGAAAAGGTGCAGAAAAAGAGCTCCTAGCAGCTAATCCCTCTCTGTCTGGCCTCTAGCATCTGGAACACCCATCACATCCACATGGTACACACCCAGGACACTACTTACATCAATCCCAATCAATGTTGCATCCAAACACTCATAGTATATAAAGGATTTGTAGTAGTTACATAGATTAGATTCATACTCCAGTAGTTCTCTAGACTTGTACTCCCCACTCTCACTCTTATAATCACAAACCTTTGTTATCCCATTAGGTTCCCTGCCTTACTTTATCATTCTTACACTCTCTGACTACATATCTGAACTTCACCCAACATCAGATTATTGTGGACTACACTGGGCTCACCCAGAAACTATCCTGATATTTCTATTTACCTCCAGATTTCTATTACTACTAACTAGACACCACTGACAACACCTCTGGCACTACTCAGCTGACACCCTTCTAGTATCCCCTTTCAGAGCTAGACCCAAATTACACATTACACCATGCCCTCCAGTCCCACTACAAATGTGGTGTCAATTCCAAGCCTATGGGTCAGTGCTTTGAGAAAGTCAAGATAGTTTGTTTGATTGAGATTAAAATGGGGGTCTTTTCCTCAAGCCTCTGTCCTACTACCCTTTGGCCCCTGTTTACCCTGGCAACTACATGGTAGATAAGCTGCAGAGAAAATTCTTGAGGACTCCTAGTGTATTGCACAAGTAACCCTCAGGTATTTTTGGCTGTACCCATACCTGTACCCATACCCATACTCATGGCAAAACCCACGGGTTTTACCCGTTGATACACATCTGCACACTCTGACCTCATAAATGTTGCATTTGACCTATTCTAACTTCGAAACACTTCAGACACACCTCTATGCAGCTCCTTTCTGAGTGCATCTCAGAGTCTCCCTTCATCTCTGATTGCTGTGATTTCACTCTCGCTTCTTCATACTTTGCTGTTATTGCACATGTTGCATTGCAACTATTGCATGTTCGCCATACTTTGTCGCAAGATTGCACTACTTTATTCTTACTTCCCACACTTTGAAAGTGTTTCCTATATGGTTTTGCAGCTAGTATCTCCCCCCTTTTACCATTAGGATTGAGATTGAAGCCCTCAGAATTCGTACAGCACTGTGGTAGAGTGGTATTTGTTTCCATCTGCATTTCCACAGTGCACCCTTTCACCGTCATTTTAAGCCCTGGATCATCCAAAACAGTCAAGTATTGAGCTAGATATGCTCAAAATACTCCAACAAGGTATTTTGATCATATCTAGCTCAATACTTGACCGTTTTGGATGATCAAGGGCTTATTCCTGTTTGCAGCTGAATTGTCACCATGTGATTTTTTGTTCGAAAACATATTTTGACAGTCCTAGCTATAAGCCTTGTATCTCTTCAATCAGCAGTTATAAAATATTGATTCCATAGTGTTTTTTGTTCCTCTCATTGAGCTCCTGTGCCCCCCACCATTTTGGAGAAAATCTGAGTTGGTTTAGCAAGATTGTCTCATTGGCACTGGGTTCACTGGATGAAGTGTATTGACACCAATGTGTATTGCTATTCTACAATGAACAATCTGCAACTATTGAGGAATACTAGTAGAAGTGTGCTTGAGTGTTGGGATTGGCAGAAATCAGTCCAACGTTACAATATTCATTCAAGAGGCGCCAGTTACACAGACCTTGCTGGCTTAGCCATCTTCCTCCATTTTCATACCATGATGGCAAAGTCAGCTAAGCTATCAGCTCAAAAAAATCAAAAAAGCTCTGTGACTGGCACTTAAAAAACTCACAAAGTTGAACCTGAAATGCTGCCAGTGTCACAGATAAGCCTTGACCAACACCCAAGGTTCGACTGAGGATGGCACCCACAAACACTGCCAAAATGGCACTAATGGGAGGTGACATGAAGGAGAATGGCCTGGATTTGGAGGAAGTACTTGAGGCTGCCCACATCTTGGTCTCCATGCAGCCTGCACAGGTCTACAAGTCAAATGGGCCAGTTACCAGCAACTCTCAGGAGTCACACCCAGAACCCACTGGCAAGGTGCGATCCAATGACAAGTTGAGCCTGGCAACAAGTGGAGACGATGGCGATGAGAGTGAACATGAAGAGCTGGAATATCTAGGTCAGTGTGTTTTCATGGAAGTAATACATTACTCAGGCTTCATTTCCTTGATAAGGTAGGGCTCATCCATAGCCATCCCACATCATGTGACACCAAGATAATTGCTGAACCACCATAAAAATGTGAATTATAAACTCACTGAGGAAAATATGAGGAAAGTGAAACCTACAAAAATTAAAATGTGTTGAATTGAAGGGCTGGATAAATTTAAGTTATTTTTTGATGCTGTATTCAAGGAGGAGATAGATTTTCTGTGATCAAAATATGACTTTTGGGCTGAAATTGATACTAAAAATCTATCTCCTCCTAGAGTACAGCACTAAAAAATAACTTAAATCTATCCAGCCCTTCACTTCAACACATTCTAATTTTTGTAGGTTTCACTTTTCTCATATTTCCCTCAGTGAGTTTATAATTCACATTTTTATGGTGGTTCAGCAATTATCTTGGTGTCACATGATGTGGGATGGCTATGGATGAGCCCTACCTTAGATGTTTTACTTCCTGTTGGGTCACCCTCTTGGAAGAAATTTGTGAAGTTTGATATTTCCTTTGTGGTGCCATATCAAAATGCAACTCGCGATCTCTTGGGTATCACTTCTCAGACACCTTTTACAACCTTGCTTGTCTGCATTGCAGAGAAGATGGAGGTCTGCATCACCTTGCTTTCTGCCATTGGGTACATTCCATCATACAAGCCCAAGTACCCAAAACCAGTTCTGAAACTGTTGGAAGACAAGGAGAGCTGGAGCAAGCTGATTGAAGATGTGTCAGAGTATATTACAGCTTGTAAATCAAAAAACAAGGGGCAGGCTGTCATCAGACCATTCACCATCAGTATTCATGACATGTCTGATTTAGATGTCAAAGCAAGTTCACTTTTATTCAAAAGATTGCTATAGTACTGACCAACAATCAGTCTAAGCCTAGCAAAATCAAAAAGGATGAAACCGAGAAAGCAACAGCACTTACATCCATAGAATCTGCTGAGCTCCAGGTGTTCTGCAGAATCGAAGTGAAACATAATTGTCAAGAACACAAGCAAGCATGCATCGTGCAAGATAACAGTGAACACTATCACCTGACAACCAGTGATATAGCGAAATGGGCAAACCTTCTTGTACATTTCTGTCATTTGATTTCCATGAAGGCACTGGCTCAGGTGACACAGGTGAAAGGGCTAGCATTTATCAACGAAGCACCTAGCATACTGAATCTCGCAGACTCATGCAGTCGTCAAAAATCTGCAAAGAAATCTCTTGTCCAGGTACAATCTGCTACCATGGCTGAGGTGTCTCCACCTGCATGGATGCAACAAATGATGGGACTTATGATGATGCAAGGACTGGTCAATAACGGCTGAACAGCTACACCTCTGAACCCACTTACTACAATCACGAATACACCTCAAAAAAACCCCACCCAATCTATCCTCTCTCACAACACTTCCAAGTCTCCTCTTTCAGCAAAGCACTCAGTGCCAGTCCACTATCCTGACATCAAGAATTGGCTGGAAATTATCAATGGAGATTCCTTCCAAGGCAAGAAATCTCTGAATTTCAGTCAGTATGCAAAGCAATTACAGGAGAATGGAATCTGTGACCATGAGGATCTTGTCAGGCTTTCACTGGAGAAACTACAGCAGTTGGGTGGAATGGTATTTGGTGTAGCCAACCAACTCACAAAGTATGCAGCAGAAGATGCAGATGTCTTGCAAAAATGGGCCAAACATGCTCATACCAAGTAATTTTTAGATGAGTGACACTGTCCTTTCAAATACTAATATTAATGTTCTAGTTCATAGTATCTATACTTAATGCATATTATATATATTGACAATGATGAAAAAAAACCCATTGCGTGGTCTGAGGTGATTGCAAAGGCAACATCAAGAAGGTGAAGGTAAACATATGTGTCGTCTTCATGCTGATCCACATCTTGTTGGCCTAGAGTTCCATCATGGTGAATGAAAGGTTTAATTGCTAAGAATGCAAGTTCTATGGGATCAAAATCTGGGGAATAGGGTGGAAGATACATGATTTGCATTTCACTGAGCAAAGACATCATCAATACACTCTAAAATCATTCAGGAGTAACTTACCAAGCATAAATCATATCAGCAATACAAAGATCTTGATGGACTCGAGCATTGTCCAAAATGATAACAGAATTTGGACCAGGAAAAGGTTGCACTTGAGTCCAGCAGCCCATTTATAAATTCACAAAACTGAGCAGTTGTAAATGAACCCTTGACAACTTTGGCCCAATCACACCATCAAGGGAGAGTGCTGGAAGGAGGGAATACCTATGAATAATTTAGATGTAGAATGAAGATTCAAAAGAACAGACAAACTGTTTCCCCCTCACAAAGAAACAATTTCAAACTGCTTGTTGACCCTTCAGTGCCCAAGCTTTACCCTGAATGGATGTTTGTTGATCGAATGAGCTTTCATCAACAAAGGCTGTCTGTTCTGGAGTATACATGGTACCATATGTGTACTGAAAGGTGTTTCTCTTTGTTCAAGTGCATCTCATGTGAGCTAGAGTTCATTTCATCATATATCATAAATAATAAAATAGTTGATAGTTCAGTACCTTTTTCATAGTGAAACCACTTTGTTTCAGTGTTCTCCATATTGTAGATTCACTCACTTCAACACCACGCCAATCCTCAAAGAGTTCCTTCACCTCATCAAGGTAAATGTCTGGAATGTGACTTATGGTGCCTTTGAGAAACTGGCTTGGATAAGTAATGCCAAGGTCTCTGAACAAAAATAAATTGCTTGCCTGTACATCAGCTGTTGAAAGTAACTGTGCAAGTAAGTCGAATTTGAGCAACTGTGCCTTTGTGACAATAATCAGCCAGAATGTGCTGAATGGTTCTCTTGCAACATCCTCTCAAATGTACAATTTCAGGGACATGTTGAGAATAACATTGCAGAGGTCATTGGAAAGAGGTTTTCCCTGTGTCATGGAGAGAAGTCAAGGGTTGAAGCATGTGCAGCGCCAATGAGACAATCTTGCTAAACCAACTCAGATTTTCTCAAAAATGGTGGGGGGCACAGGAGCTCAATGAGAGGAACAAAAAACACTATGGAATCAATATTTTATAACCGCTGGTTGAAGAGATAAAAGGCTGATAGCTAGGACTGTGAAAATACGTTTTTGAACGAAAATCACACTGTGCCAATTCAGCTGCAAACAGCAATAAAAACAAGCTGGTGGGTCCAGAAATCCGTACCCATACCATACCCATACCTGTGGCAAAACCTGCAGGTTTACCCATACCCATGCAATACACTAAGGGCTCCATGGTACTGGTATTGGTTCATCTTCATGACTTGTGGTAGCTTGGTCTGTGGTAGCTTTCTTCCATTTGCAAACATGAAACCAAAATTTCAGGGCTTCCAATACTAACTGACAACTGCTGTAAGTTAACTTAAGTCAACCCATGTTTGCTGATGCAAGAGCAGAAAATAGATTGTGTGTGGCTTTCGAAATATATGCCACAGATGTAAGTCCACTGTTAAACAAGTTTCACTAAATCCCAATAAATCACTGGACCTCTACAGGACATCCTAAACCATCTATCTGTGTGCTTGAAATGTATTACAACATCAGTATATAAGAGAAGAAGAAACAGGGGCAAATTACATTCTTTCATCAGTCTGGTCCTTCACACGCATGTGGATCATTGGAAACAAGAATACTAGCCCCGCTATGAGAAGTATCCAGGTAGAAAGAAACATGTTCATATATCTTTTCAAAATGATTAGTCATGGACAATGTGAACGAAGACAGGATGATGCAGCTTACGGGGTCGAGATCGCATCTAGGCGCCAAACAATTGCACCACCCGCGGATTGGATTGATTTGTCTTGTGGAATAAAATGGTCTATTTCAAAGGAGTAAACAAAGAAATCATATAAACATACAGAATCCAGTGAAATGGGCTAATGTCGCAGGATCGTTTGACATGGTACCCATAATCCAATACACCGTCGTCTGCCACATGGCGTCGAGTACGCCGCACATAATGAAGAGCCAGACGTGCGCCGGATAGGCGTCGTCAAGAATATCCATTTTGGACCCATCTGGTGGTAGACTTGCCCTCGTGTACGTCCTGAAGTGCCATCAAGTCATCTACTAACATTGCCATGTAACAACCCTAACTTTTGATAGAAGTACCCCCAAATGTGCACAATGAAGACCATGGCAAGTAACACAACCCATCCAGAAAAGGCACGCACACGACGGCCAATGTTTGTTCTGTCAAGAAGGAGTCCAATTGACACCGAACCCAGAATTTGGGCCATCCAGTATGCGAGATTATTGAGGGATCGAGCCCGGATATTAAAGACTGCCGCGTTGTAATCGTTAAATTCTACGAAGTCAAAAAGTCAGTAAAATGGGAACGCAAATCAAATAATTACTCACGCCAAGTGTAGAACCAATTACTGGCAAAGAACATGGGGAAGAGGAGAACAATCAGAGGATCAGCCTTCAAGGCAATCCACAGGCCATATAATCCAGTCTTCCAAGAGGAATGACGGATGGTGGTGACTTTAGTCCCATCAGTACGGATCATCTTGTTGGGATCCACCATGACAAAAGGTAACAGCACACCGATACCTGTGAGGATAAGAAAACAAATCTGCTATAAAGAATCAAACGGGCTTTGTTGGATAACAGGGGTACGACGAACATAGGTAGTGTTGCTAACTACATCAAAAGGAAGGACTATGTTCATGGATGCATGGAGTAAACGGATTAATCTCACCGGAGTTACTCTTACGAGTGAAAGTTTTAGCCAACCGTATTGATTGTGGGGGATGAGACTTACTTTGGAGTGAAAATTTTGCCCGAAAGAGACTGCAGCACCAACGACACCTCCCAAATTGAAGATCGCCCAAAAAACAGCGATGTATTTTCCTTTTTGGCTCTCGGTTGGATATGCTAACATGAGTGAACCCTGGGCTGTCCACAGCAAACCAGCACATATTCCGAGGATGCTACCAGCAGCGATCACAAATGGGCCTGATCTGGCATGGACATTGACAGCGCTAGAGTAAAGTTGAGTTTGTTTTAAACAAGTAGATCTGAATAGCTCACAGGTAAGAGCCAATATACAGGGCGTAACCAGTAGTGCCGAGCAAGAGCGTGACTCGGGGACCCAGGGTGTTGTTGACGGATCTGATCAAAAGTTATGAGTAGAGGTACCAACGTTGGACATGGGTTTCGAGCACCCAGCAAAGAATGCAGCAAATGTGAAGGTTGCATACAGCGCTGCGTTGGAATTTGCACTCGTTCTTGAATCAACCCGACCGCCAGCGCCGAGGCCGTTTAACGCATTGAACAACCCAGGGCACATGAAGCAAACGAAACCCAAGACGCAGATTTGTGTGAGAGGATGATAATAGAGACCTTTGAGTCCAGTGGACCACCCGAGGACAGCTGCACCATCCTGAGAAGCGCCATCGCCGCCACCAGAGCCCTTTTCGTTGTCAATTGCAGTGTCAGCCATGTTGGATCGCTTGCCAAAGAAGAGGGGAGCAGCAGCGCGCGAAGGACGGACCTCGTGAAGTCTAAATACCTCAAGAATCAGATCACGAGCGAGCTCACAGAAGAGCTAAGGATGGCCTCATATCCGCCTCAACTTCTCTCGGAGAACAGACGGTTCCGTCACCCGGAGAACGCCGGGACTCGCGCCGATCCCGATTCGACTGAGAGCGTGCCTTTGGCGCCAAAGGCAGGCAAATAGCCCGCAAACACGTCCTCCCTCGCTCTCAACCCCGCTGACTCCGGCTCCCCCCTCAGTGCTAGGACGAGTGATGGCGAGGACCCATGGCACTCACTTTCACCAACAGGGCCATCTGCCAATGACCCCCCCAGCTCCCCTCCAATGACGATGACCACCATGACTCCCCCTCCAGCCTCTCAGATCCCCACCAATTTCGTTGATCTCATTGGCATCACCACCCGCATCCTCGCATCCCTCCTCATTTACATTACCAACACCTTCCTTGCCCTCCCTCTCCCTCCACCTTGCCTTCCCTCCCTCAAGTCCCAGTTCCCTCCCCAGTCCCAATGTGCAGTGTTCGCATAAGGGACTCAGGCCAGGGGCACAAAAGTCCAAGGCCAAACCATTGGCCCTGCACCACAAGGTGCCACTTGGCCACAGCCTCTCTGATGGGAATGGGGCTGTCATCCATGCCCTCCCAACAGAGCAGTCCAAGGATTCCCAGTAGGCATATGCAGGGGTATACAGACCCCCACAGGTTTTGTACCCCTGACCCATCAGGTTCAGGTATGGGTAGACAAATCGGAATCCACAAGAAACCTGTGACCCATGGTTGACCCGCAGGTAACCCATGACTTCATGTCTAACACTGAATTTTAGTATTATTAATTAAATATTATAAATATTATTTTATTTTGAGGGATTGAAGTGGATTTTGAGCCCTCTTATATAGGCATGAAATGACACATGGACCATGTGACTTATTTGGTCACCAGGTCATGCCTCAACAAATGTGGTCATGCATCTCTGACCCAGACAAAACCCACCAACCCATGCATCTCCCAGCACCAACAAACTACATGCACCAATGAGGATGATAATGGTGGTGAGACCATCACCCCCTCAGCAGACAACATGAAGACGATGATGACAAGGATGAGATTGGCCACCACCACCACTACCACAACAACAACAACCAGGACAAGGACAAGGACAAGAGGGATGATGATGACAACAACGGGGACAACAACAACAACAATGGGGACAACAATGACAACAATGGGGACAACAATGACAATGACAACAATGATGGGGATGAGGACAATGACGATGGGGACAATGGGGACAACAGTCCCATGGCTGGCACCCTCTCCCTCTCCTCCTCCCTCCACTCTCCCACTCTCCCCCCTCCCTTCTCCCACTCTCCCCTTCCCCTTCCCACTCTCCCCCTCCCCCCACCTCATATTAATTAAATAATTAATGTATTTTAGTAAATATTACTTAATATAGACATATCATACGAAACCTGTGGGGTAAACCTGTGGATAACGGTGGGTACAGGTAATTTGGCAGGTCAGGTACAGGTCACCAAATGTGGGTTACCCATGCCAATGCCTAATTCCCAGACTGCTGAAGAAGTCTGCCAGGTTACCCATGGGTGAGTGACTGCCCCTTGGATCTACAACACCTCTGACCATTCCATCTGAAGGCAAGAAAAGTAGTGCATGTTTCCCTACAAGCCCGCCACCCTCAACAATGGGGGTAATTGTGAATGGTTCCCCAATGCAGGCTATGGTGTCATCCCCTGGATGCTTGTCGTCATCTCTGTCCTCCTGTCGTCTCGTTGATACGCATCATACGATCCTGAGCTCTGAATATACAAATCAGACATGCTCTAACTCTCCATCAACCACATCCCGATACCTCATAATCTTACGAATGTCTGCAAACTCTTCTGACACCTCTTGACAATGATCGATTACTTCTGGACTTGTTGCAGCACCAGGACAAAGCCATCTCATATTAGACTGATCCGGCCTTTATTGAAGGTTCATTCCCCCTATTCCATCCATCTCCTACCTCACTTTCAATTGTATTGGATGTATTTGTATAGTAGTTTCCCTTTCTTTTCTATTTTACCTTTCTTCTTCCTTTGTTTCTTTGTTTCCATATTATGTTTCACCTTTTGATCCCTTTCTCCCCATCTCCATTTAGTATCATTACTACTCCTTTCTATCGATTTTATACCATTCTGATCTTCTGATCTAAGTAGTATAAAGAGATGTAGTTTAGATACATAGACAGATAGAGACCCCCCTCCTTCTTCTCAGAGAGAAACATACGACTTTCCCTCTTTCTCGATCTTAGTCTTAGAGCGATAAAGGTCTTCTTAGCTTGTGCTCAAGTTATAGTCTTGAGTCCTTCAGTCTTTGTCCTCTGATATCAATATTGTCGTTGCGACCATGTTCGCAAAGTCACACAGTTGATCGCAACTGTTGCACCATACGTTCTTATTATTCGGAAACTTAGTAGTAGTTTCCACCCTTTCCCAAACCTTCATATGTGTAGTAGTCATCTTCGCATTCTTGCACAACACCTATTAGTAATTTTTGTTAGGGATCTCCCCTCTCTAGAGCTACTTCTAGCGTATCATCGTTGCTGGCTGTCTCCATCCCTGTCATTGTCTCCTGGCTGGCCGCCTGTGTCCTCACCATCCCTGCCCCCGCTGTTGCTGCTGTGGTTGGCCTGGCTGTCTGCCCTGGTCGTTGGCACTGTAGAGGGTACAACCTCTGTGGCTATGGAATCCCACCAAAACACACACTTTACTACTCGTCCACAAACTTGTCCATCACTCGATCCTAATCTGGTGCACTCTATCCTAAACTGACAGAAATCAGGTGTCAATTCTGGGCAAGTCTGCACTCAAACCCAGAACAGAATCCCGAACCCCTCTCTGTTTGATCATAAAGGCACCCGTAATATACATCGGATTCACATGCACTTGGAACCCTCTGCCCGCTGAACCCTCTGCCCACCAAACCCAATCCATAACCTGACCACTCCCTCAGTAGTATAAAGAGGACTCTCACATACTCATAATAAGTAGATATTCTGAACCCCAGAATCGTTCCCTCATAGTTCCCCTTAGATTTGTATCCCCATACCCACAATCACAATCCGTAACCTCTTATATTGTTGCCTGTCAATCCTGCCTTGTCTCATCACCATTACGTTCACCAAGTTGAAACCCAACGTCAGATTATGTTGGATAAGTCCAGACTTCACCAGAAACTATCTCATTTACTTCTATTTATCTTCAGATTTCTACCTCCATCAACTAGGCATTACTGATGACTCCCTCTGTCACTATCACACTGACCTCTATCTAGTATCCCCTTTTGGAACTAGACCCGAACTACGCATTACAACGAATCACTGTACCTGGTCTGTGTCCTCATTGTCTCTGTCCTTGTCATTGCCTGCCATCCATTGTTTCAGCCCTTTGGTTGGGCATTGATGTGATGTGGCACAGGCCATTTCTGGCATGGCAGTGAGAAGGATCTACATAAAAATACCAATACTAGTTAGCATAGTAATAGACAATAAATTTCATGGGATGTACTTACCTTCTACTTGATGTTGCTCCTGTTGCAACTGTTGCTGTTATCGTGGACACATCATGGAGTCCACTCCCATGCCAGAGGTTGCTGATTTCCCAAGTTGAGAAATATAGAAGTGTGGATGAAACTTTGGCATGCACAACAATGCATGTATACCCAATGTGAGACTCTCAAAAGATGTAAATATAGTATACCTACTCTCATGTAAAAATTTGTATTTTATTCGGCACTGCATCAAGAGCTATTCACACTTTATTCCATTCCTCTGCCAGAACTGGACCCTTAATGATCTAACTTTGTCTTAAAATCTGAAATTAATCTAAGGAGTACTTGAATAATTACTTGTTGTGGTATACATAAGTCCCTGATTGTTGGGGGACAAGGACTTATGTTGCAGCCAGCAAATGCACAGAGTTATGGATTGTGGCTGGCCTCTCAACTGAAGTCCAGAAACTGCTGCGTTACGTTGAACCTGTCATTTCTGGGCTACAACACATTTCTGGGACAACCAAGTGCCAGACACTGATCATCAATACAATAGATGCTCCACATAGTTGTTTCACAATTATTTCAGAGCAATATTGGTGAAGTTGCATTTTAAGGGTCTGAAATTGGCAGGAATTTATCAATGAATCATGGATATCTCTCTATGTAAGCTATAATAAAATACAGAAGTTGGGGATGATGTATTTATAGGCTAATTCTATCCCTACATGGCCTTAACTGTGTCATAAAGTTGTTGTGCTCCATGCAATAACATTGAGAAAAGTAAGATCTACATTACATATAAGGCAACTCGTGCCTGTTTGAGAAATCGGCAACCTCCAGCATGGATTAATGGTCCACAAGAAAAGCAACAGCAGCAACCTGAAGTAAAACAGTGAAGAAGGTAAGTCCATTCCTCAAATGTATTGTCTGTCCATTACTCTGCTAATGAATACTATTATTTTCAGAACTTATCGCTGCCACACCATAAATGAACTGCAACGCACATGCCCAGGCCACATCTAACAGAATGGACACCCACAAAAATGGCCATCTTGATGATGGCAGAAACAAAGCTGTGAGCCCAGGTATGAGGATGCACCAACAATGAAGACAGACAGCGGACACAACCACAATGGCAACGATGAGGACAGAGATGATGAGGGCACAGATGGCTAGCCAGGAGGATGATGATGGAGACAAAGATGGCCAGTGACAGAATGACGACCACCACCACCCAGGGGACAATGAGGACAACGACAAGGGGATGACAACGACAGCGAGGACGAGAGGATGATGAGAACGAGGACAATTACAATGACAATGGGAACAACAGGGACCAGAATGGCAAGGACAGGGACAATGGGGACAAGGATGGCAGAGACAACGAGAACCCAACAGGTATGTACATCCCACCCCTTCTCCCTCTCCTCTTCCCTCTGCCTCTGCCTCTGCCTGCTGCCCTTCCCTCCCCCTTTCCTTCCTTCCCCCCTCTCCCACTCCCATTCCCACCTTACTCCCACTCCCACTCCCACTCCCACCTGCCTCCCATTCCCACCTGCCTCCCATTCCCACCTGCCTCCCACTCCCACCTCCCACTTCCACCTTCCTAGGGTTCCTCAGGGGTATAATAAGGGTTTGTGGGTGGTTGATATTGTTTCAAGTATTGTTGGTCAGATTTGAAGATTGGATATTCCATTGACAGAGAGAAATCATACATTAGAAGGTAGTCTTTCATATTACCCAGGAAAACACAATGAACAAATCTTGCCAATCTGTGTTAATTGTAATATGATGGCCAGGGTATAAAGGGTACATACCCAGGGTACAAAGTAAGCAAAAACTCAGACTGACAGTATCCTTTTTTATTTTTTTTATTTTTTATGGATGAAGTCATTGAATCTGAATATAATTTGTAAAGCAGAACCACATCTCTGATGTGTAGAAAGTCCCTTAAAAAATTTGAACTTCACAGGTTTACAATTAAAAATGTTTTCTGAGATACAAAGAAATAAAGCACTTACAACCCTTGGCAAACCCCTGAGGAACCCTACACCTTCCTCCCTATCCCACTCCCACTCCCACTTCCTCCCCCCTGCTCCATGCTCTTGATTATGTAATTATGTAATTGGATAAATAATCATCAAATTTGTATTTCCATTCAAGTAATAGTGAGATTAAATAAAAAAGGCACAATATGTAAAGTGGTAATTTCGGATTCTGGTATGATTGTGATGCGGGATAAGTAGCTCCTGGAATGGCTGATGCTAAGGGAAAGACATTGTGCATTTGCAACATAATGATTGGTAATTTTGCTGCTTCCTGTGGTGTTAGGCATTGGCACGGGTTACCCACAGGTTTTTTTTGGCAACCCATACCTGACCCAGCAAATACCCGTGGCTTTACCTGCGGCTTTACCCACGGGTTATGCTAAATATATGTATTATTTATGTAATATACAAACCACAAATAAATAAATATATATATAAGTGGGGTGGGGGGGAGGTGGAGAGAGAGATGGGAGGGGGATGGGGAGGGGGAGGGAGAGGGGGAAAGTGGGAGAGGGGAGAGTGGGAGAAGGGGAGGGGACAGCAGGAGAGGGAGAGGGGGGAGACAGGATGGTGGCCATGGCCTCATCCTCGTCCCCGTCCTTGTCATTGTCGTCATTGTCGTCCTTGTCATTGTTGTCCTCGTTGTCCTTGTCATTGCCGTCCATTCTCATCATCCTTGTCCCCATTGTCCTCATCCTCGTCGTTGCCGTGGTGGTGGTGGTAGTGTTGCCTCAAACCAGCTGGTCAGGAAAAGCTGATCCCAGTTCTGAACTTTTGACACACAACCAGAGGTCTCCTAGGCTCTTATTTTGTAGCCATGGACCAGAGCTACAAAATAAGAGCCTAGGAGACCCCTCATTGTGCATCAAAAGTTCAGAACTGGGATCAGCTTTTCCTGACCAGCCAGTTTGAGGCAACACTAGGTGGTGGTGGTGGTGGTGGTGGTGGGTCCTTATCCACGGTCCTCGGCCTTGTCATCTTCATGTCGTTCGTTAAGGGGGGTGACTCTTGCCACCCATCATTATTGTCCTTGTCATCCTCGTCAGTGCACGTGGTGTTGTTGTTGCTACTGGTGACGCATGGATTGGTGGGTTTTGTCTGGACCAAAGACGCATGACCACATTTGTTGAGGTGTGACCTCATGATGAAATAAGTCAAATGGTCCATGCGCCATTTCATTCCTATATAAGAGGGCTCAAAATCCCATTACAATCCCCTCAAATAAATTATATTATAATAGTTAATTAATATTAGTACTAATAATATATTATTTTAGAGCCTACCATACCCATCAGCAACCCGCCATACCTGCAGTGTTGGGTATGGGTTAGCTGCAGGTTTCATTTTGTAACCCGTACCTGTTAGTGTTGGGGAAGTTTGGTTTGGTCCAGTTTGGGGCCTTTTTGCCCAAACCGGAAACCGAATGGTCCGGTTTCCACCCCAAAATCTCCAAACCGGACCGAAACCGATGCAAACCATTTGCATCAGTTCGGTTTCAGTCCAAACCCAGTCTGAACCGCAAACCGCTAGTGGCCAGTCCCCCTGCACCATTCTGACCTTGCAACAGTGCTGCGCATGTCAATTGACATGGCCAGCCTGCTTGCAAGGTGGGATTGGGGTGCTGGGGTGCTGGCACACCCTGTGCTGGCATTGAGCCACACATGGGCCTTTCCATGGGTGTCCTGATGTGCCACACGCATTGTACATGTGTGGTGGGTTGACCACAATGGCTGTTTTCGATGGACATGTGATGGTGGTGGTGATGATGCATGGTGGTGGTGGTGGTGGTGGTGCCTGACAGGTCAGATGTGTTGTGTATGCAACGTTGGGTGGCTTGGACTGGTGTTGACTGTGGTGGTTGTGGTTGTGGTTGTGGTGTTGGTTGTGGGGTGTTGGTAGTGCCATGTCATGTTCAACAATAAGGAAAGAATAGTAAATGGTTTGGCACTCGATCCTTGATTGGGGGCTGTTTGAGATGTTGTGGAAGGGGGGTGAGCTTGCTGGCCAACGTTAATCGGTTTCGGTTCAAACTGAGTTTGAACCGAGTTTGAACTGCAGCCAAATCCCCAAACCAGAGACTGAATGGTTCGGTCTCTGCTGGAAATCTCCAAACCTAAACCGAGACCAGCGGTTTCGGTTCGGTCTAAACCGGGTTTGGATCGGTCTGAGACTGAACTTCCCCAACACTAGTACCTGTACCCATGGGACCCGCAGGTCCTGACCCACACGGGTTTGAAAACCCATGCATACACCTATGTGGTGTTAATAATTGTGTGTCAAGTTAGATTACATCACTGGATGCAAGCCATAATATTTCTAATAAAAATATCATGAAATTGTTTGGAAATTAATCCATATTATTTTAACATGTCATTTGCAGAAAACATTAAGATATATAGTGTCTATTTTTTGTATATTTCTTCAAAAGGTATGATAAAGATATGATAAAAATTATAAGAAAAGAAGGGTGTTCAAAGACTGTGAAATTGTATTTCTTTTAAGATAGCACTCAAGATACTTTTATGATAACTTCCTTTAAAATGAACAAAAATTATTCAAAATGTTTTTAAACTTTGCTTACAATGATGTGTTAAAGTAACATGGATTAATTTCAAGATAAGTTTAAGATATTTTGAGTAGAAATGCTATGGCTTGCATCCAGTGCATAGTACATTGATGTCATATATGGACTGAAATACTTTGATTACATTGGATAGTAGTAGGCATATGCAGGGGTTTTTCAACCCACGTGGGTTTGGACCTCTGGCACCATCAGGTATGGGTATGGGTTGCCAAATCAAGAACTGCGAGAAACCCATGACCCGTGGTAAACCCATGGGTAGCTGTGACTGAACCGTCACTTCCTGTCACAACCACCCAACACAGCAACACAAGCAGAGCGGTTCGCGATTGTGAACTGTTCTGCTCAAGGTAAGTCTCTTTTTTCATTGAAAATTATACATTTACTTATTAAAACTGTTTTAGTGCAAAGTTGCTGTGCTGGGCTACAGCCAGTCAACACCAACACCGCCATCCAACACCATCTACACCAATGCCACCACCACCAACCTCGATCAGAAATGGCAACAGCAACAGCAGCACCAACACCAATGCCAACGCCATCCAACGCGCAAATGCAAACACGCAAATGCAAACGCCATCCAAACCACCACCACCCAACACCATCCACCAAGGTTACCACCACCAACACAAACACCAGTGGCAATGGCAACACCAGTGGCAACAGCCACACAACACAACAGGAGTGGGAACAGGAGGGACTTCAGCTGCAACACCCCATCTCCCCACATTCAGGCACCGGCTGCCAGCACCCACACCCAATGATGTGGACGAGTGACAAATGGCAGCACACAGGAGGATGACGGGGATGGTGGGGTGGAGCTGTGACAGCAGAATGAGGGTGAACACGAAGGATGGGCAGGGTGGGGCAAAGTACCCCACCCTCTGTTTATTTTATTTTAATAAAATGTATTTATTATTGTAATACACACGTCATTGGGTTACCCGTGACCCATCTCATACCCATCCAACCTGCCAGCTATCCAAACAGACCTGCTGCCTGACCCATACCCACAACCTGGGTATGGGTATTTGTCCGATCAGGTACGGGTCCATGGGAAATATCTGGGGGTTACCGGTGCAGATGCCTAGATAGCAGTTTATGAATAAATATTGGCTTGAGCTGGTATGAGTTGTGAAGAGTAAATACACACAGGCAGAGTGGAATGTGGCTCAATGCTGTTGAGTGACATGGGCCCACAATACAGCAAGAGCTGTAACCTGGTCAACCCAATCCTGCAGTGAGAGCTGAGCCAGGGTCAACTCAATCCTGTAGAGAGAGTTGAGCCATGTGAAGCCAATGTGGGAGCAATAGCTGGACCACAGTGAGCCCAATCCTGCTGCAGGGGTGGTTCCAGGGTGAATCCAATGGTACAGGACAAGCTGAACCTGGTCAACATACCCTGCAAGAAGTGCTGGACCTGGGTCAACCCAGTGCTGCAGCAATAGCTGGATTCCCGTCAACCCAAACCTGGAGCAATAGCTAGACCTCCAACCCAAACCTGGAACAATAGCTGGACCCCAGTCAACCCAAGCCTGCAGAAATAGCTGGACCCTGGTCAACCTACCCTGTAGCATATGCTGAACCTGGGTCAACCTAGTGCTGCAGCAATAGCTGGACCCAGGTCGACCCAAGCCTGCAGGAAGAGCTGCACCCCAGTCAATCCAAGCCTGCAGCATAAGCTGGACCCTGGTCAACCTACCCTGCAGCAAGTGCTGGACCTAGGTCAACCCAGTGCTGCATCCCAGTCAACCCAAACCTGCAGCAATACCTGGACCCTGGTCAATCTACCCTGCAACAACAGCTGGACCCTGGTCAACCTACCCTGCAGCAAGTGCTGGTCACAGGTCACCCCAATGCTGTAGCTATCACTGAAGCCAGGTCAACCCACATTGTATGAACAGCTGTCCCTGTGTCAACCAATTCATCCAGGAATAGCTGCTCTGGGTTAACCCATCCATGGCAGAGCTGACAGCAGGTTGACCCACCTAGCAGCCATTTACCAGCCAGTGCTGTACCTGGGTCAACCGACCCCACCACATTTCCACAGTAAGAGCTGTCATTTGGGTCAACCTACCCCCCCAGCAATAACTGCACTATGTGTACCTACCAAACGCAGCTCCATCTGCACTTGGGTCAACCAGAATGGCTGGGTCTACTGGCCTCAAGTGGGCTGTGTGCCAGGGGGTGACCTTGTCATTAGGTCTGGGTGGAAACAGAAGGGTGGGAATGCCTTACAAACTACATCTTGATGCATCTGTGTGGTTTGCAAGGTGTGACAGCTTGGGGGGGAGGACAGGGATTCCCTTCCTCTCATTTTTTCTGCATCCCTTCTTGTTGTCACCTGACATGTCATGGTTGCTCATTACAGCATGGTCATGGACTTCAATGGTTAGCTGACATCAATGGGACTAGGTTTGCAGTACATACCTGGGCTGCTCAGTGGGTGCTCCACCCTTCAGGCCATCTTCCTTTGTTGTCACCATTGTCATTGTCTTCATTTCTCTTATCTGTAGCTGTGATCATTGTCATTGTTGATGTCACAATATGGCTGGGAAAAAGTAAATAAAGTTAGTAGATATCAATGTAGAGTAAGGGCATGTTCAGTACCTGGGTTACATAACTTATACATCCTTATTTGCTTCTAGATTTAAAGTCTGCAACTCAATTACCAGCCATGCCTTGGAGAACTGGGAGGAAGGATGATGACAATGATTTCCTTGGTATCGGCATCGATGAGACGATAATTCTGGCCAACATCTGCAATGCTGTCTGTGGTGCCTCTCTCATTTGGTCATCATCATATTATCACAAGATCCCCCACCACAACTCCGCATTTACTGGTTCAATGTGGGTCAATGAAATCATTCCAGGACATCCCCATGAAAATGGCTTTCAGCATGTGTTGGCATGTATTCAGATGTCTCCTTCGTGCATTGCAAAGGATGGGGTATGGCAATTCTAAACACATCAAGCTTGAGGGGCAGCTTGGCATCTTTTTGGATACATGCATCACAGGCTTATCCATTTGACATGTTGGCAAATGATTCCAGCACACAAATGGAATTCAAAGTATCAGTTTCATCTGATCTTTTCTTCTGAGGACTTACCATACTTTACAGCTGTTTCCACTGAATGCTGGCTGCATTTTCTCAAGCACCATTTTCCACAAATATGTCACTCTCCTGAAGTTAAGTGACCCCATCCCTCCAGAAATATCTCACAATCCCAATTTTTCCCATACTTTTGCAATGCCCTCAGTGCCATTGATGGCACCAACATATCCTGTTTCACTTCCAGTGCTGAACATGGCACAGCCTGCAATCACAAGGGCTTTCTTTTACAGAACTGTCTCATGGCATGCACATTTGGCATGCAGTTTGTGTATGTGCCCAGTGGATGGGACAGATCAGCTGCTGATGCATCTATCTACAATTATGCATACACCACTGATTTTTGCATTTCTAATGGCAAGTATTACCTTGCAAATGCAGTACTTTTCACTCCACCATGTGTTTCTAGTAGCTCCCCAGGGACTCCATAAGGATTTTCTCTGAACATCTCAATTTCATCAATGTTTACTCTCTAGGGAGTGTTTGTAGTGGTCCCTAGGGAGTCCCTAAAAAACTTCAACCATTTTGCTTTCATTCCAATGACTATTTAGGTTGTCACTGTTTCTCTGTTACAAGTCAATTCAAAGCTTCAAAGCCTTTGATTTGGCTTGTTAGTTTTAGGTTTTTATTCAAGGAGTCCTACAAACTTGGTTTCTCAACCATTTTGCTTTTCTTTCAATTGTCAAGTTGTTACCATTTTATGTTACATTTCAATTCAAAGCTTCAAAGCATTTGATTTGGCTTGTTAACTGTATATTTTCTTCAAGGTCATCTTCATCTTCATCCACACTTTCATCTCAGTTACCTTCACTTTCACCATTCATATCTGTTTCCACCTTCATCTTCACTCTGTCCACTTTCATCTTCACACCTTCACCTTCACCTTCACTTTCACCATCACTTGCACTTCACCTTCCACCAGTCATCTCTGTCCACTTTCATCTTCATATTACAGCTGTTCTTGAAATTCTGGAGACTTTTTGAATTTTTAGAAATATGTTGACTTGAAATAATTTTGAGTGCTGTATTTTATATCTCATGAAATACTGCACGGATTGGCATGGTTATAGAGGGAAAGTTGTACTATGTCTTAAGGGCTATCTACTCCTATAATTACATTTAGAAAATATTTAGTGTGTGGTGAGTTGTGGATGAAACAACAGGTAAACCAGTACTTTGTGACACCCCAACTGATATTGTCAAGTAATGCCATCAAATGAACTCCTATGAAGAAGATTGTAGAGAGAAAGTTGTTCATTTTGTCAAGGGCTAGAAGTACATATACTAGTGCTACTGAAGTTCAGTTCAGTCCAGTTCAGACCCATTTTGGCTGAACCCTGAACTGAAACTGAACCGCCCTGAACCGTTCAGATTTTTTTTTCAGGGCCTGAACCAGGTTCATGAATGGTTTGGACACTCAATTTTAGTCTTATCATGCATTTTATTAAAAAAAATTACAATATATTATTGTAGCTATTCATCTATCTAGGGAACTCATTATCTTCTGGTAAATATTTAAATTTGTGTGTATCCGTGGGTATTGCCTTACCAACACAAGGCAATACCCATGGATACACACAAATTTAAATATTTACCAGAAGATAATGAGTTCCCTAGATAGATGAATAGCTACAATAATATATTGTAATTTTTTTTAATAAAATGCATGATAAGACTAAAATTGAGTGTCCAAACCGTTCATGAACCTGGTTCAGGCCCTGAAAAAAAAATCTGAACGGTTCAGGGCGGTTCAGTTTCAGTTCAGGGTTCAGCCAAAATGGGTCTGAACTGGACTGAACTGAACTTCAGTAGCACTAGTATATGTACTTCTAGCCCTTGACAAAATGAACAACTTTCTCTCTACAATCTTCTTCATAGGAGTTCATTTGATGGCATTACTTGACAATATCAGTTGGGGTGTCACAAAGTACTGGTTTACCTGTTGTTTCATCCACAACTCACCACACACTAAATATTTTCTAAATGTAATTATAGGAGTAGATAGCCCTTAAGACATAGTACAACTTTCCCTCTATAACCATGCCAATCCGTGCAGTATTTCATGAGATATAAAATACAGCACTCAAAATTATTTCAAGTCAGCATATTTCTAAACTATCAAAAAAATTCAAAAAGTCTCAAGAATTTTCAAAAATGGCTGTAATCCACACCTTCACCTTCACCTTCACTTTTACCCTTCATCTCTGTCTCCACCTTCATCTTCATCTACACCTTCACCTTCATCTGCACTAAGTAAATACTCACTCATAGTTAGTGTATTGCATGGGTAACCCCCATGTACTTTTGGGGATACCCATACCTGCACCTGTGAATACCCATACCTGTCACTGCCAGTACAGGTTTTGTGCCAGGTCTTGTTTTTTCTACCCGTAGTGGGTAACCTACAGGTCTCCCTGCCTACAGACATGCACACCTTTACCTTGTGACACTAGACATGTGTCAATTGACGCAACGCTGGTGGACACCAGGTGAAAGGAGGTGGTTGTCTTTGGGTGCCTGCAGGTTTCTCCCACTTGTCACTCCAGGGCATACCCACATCACCCTTTTGACCTTGCAAGACCAGATGTGCATCAATGGACACATGCTGCATGATCACAAGGTGGAATGGGGGGTGGGTGGGGTGTACCTGCCCAGTTGACAGGCACCCTGTGTAGTTGCGCATAGTCAGCAGGCATGCCAGATGATTGTGTCATTGGATACATGGGCCATACTTGTTGATGCTGGTACTGGGCTGAGGTAATTGCCAGTGCCTGCCCAGTTGGTGGGCATGACGCACCCTATGTGGTTGTGTGTAGTTGGCAGGTGCACTGGGTGATTACATTGTTGGACATGTGGGCTGCACTTGTTGACAGTGGTCCTGGGCTGGGGGAATTGCCAGTGAGTGCAAATGAATGGATTATGATTTAGCAAACTCACCTGGTGACTGGGGGTTGGGTGCATCCCCCAGTCTTGCTTCACTTGGCATTGCCACTGTGGCCCTTGCCCTTGCCGTCACTGTCCTCCTCATCATCATTTTTATCATGGCCATTTATGGTGTGTAAATGTACCTGTGAAGTTCATAAGTAATGATTTCAAAGAGAAAAAACATACCTTTAGCAGAGACCAGCGTCATGCTGGTCTCTGCCTTATCATTCAATGTGTCGCATTCATGTTGAACACAACGCATCACTTGTGTGACCTTAAGTCATGGGTAACCTGTACCCGAGGCTGTACCTGTGGCAAAACCCATGCAATACACTACTCATAGTTACTAACTATTTGTTCAGGAATCCATATTAATCCCATAGTCATTTTCACTTCACCTTCACCTTTATCTCCACCTTTCATCTCATCTTCATCTCCCCATCATCCATGATTGATTCCATTTTCCATTATGTTAATGCTTTCCTCAACTTATATCAGAGGACATCCAGTTCCATTTCTGAAACTGCTCTATTCACCACACTTCATTTTGGATTTACAACACCAGTTCCAGTTCCACTCAATCACACAACACATCCTCACATTGTTTTCCTTGTCTGAGGGAGCCCATTTGGCTATGGGTGTGCAGTAAAACATATTGGTCAACTGATAAGTGACAGAAGATGATTCAGGATCTGCATGGGTAGCCCCCAGGTACTTCCCACATACCTGCACCCCATTAATAAAACTTATATACAGGTCTGGTACATAAAATCAATAGACTATTCTCAAGTAACATGGTAAGGAAATGTCATACCAATGATTATCTTGCCTGGACCTCATTCTTCCCACAATTTGATTAGCACTACATGTGTAGTGATAGATTATTCTGTTTCATTGCTAGGTGACATTTTTAGTATTTAAAGTAGTGTAGAACAATGACATCAGCCATTTGACTCCTATGACCATTGAGTCACTTTGTAATGCCCTGTGAGCTCTGAAGCAAACATGTAAGGGGTTTGCTTTGTTTGTATTCTAATACAGTCTCAAACTGCATCCAAGAACAATTAGTGGACACGGTCAGAAATGCATGGATGTAACAAGATCAGTTTAATCCCAATGTAACAAATTGTTAATACTGGGTTAATTCAAGATATCTAAATCCAACTAAATCTTGAGACTGTTCACTAGAGTGCTTAAGTATCACTGAACTCAAAAACTATCTTCATTAAAATTTGATAACAAATTAGGGTTGGGGAAGTTCAGTTCAGTCTGGTTTTTGGCCTTTTTGCCCCAAACCAAGACCGAATGGTTTGGTTCCTGCCAAGATTTCTGGGAACCAGACCGAAACTGATCGAAACCATTTCAATCGGTTTGGTCTGGTCCAAACTCGGTTTAAACCGAGACTGTTCCTTGCAAGAGCCGCACACTTCAGTTGACATAGCCGGCGTCTTCGCGAGGTGGGATTGGGGGGAAAGTGAGTTGCCCTGCTCCATTTCTGACCTTGCAAGAGAGCTGCACACATCAATTGACATGGCCAGCCTCATCACAAGGTGGGATTGGGGAGCAGGGGGCTGCAAGGCCCAGTCCTGGCGAAACACATGCGTACAATGTGTGCGTTCCACCTCGATTGCATCCAGGTGGTGGTGGTGGTGTCCCGATGCGTCATACACGCGATGACGGGTGGGTCAAACCCTTTTTGGTGGTTGCATAGTGGCGACAGTGGTGGTGATGGTGACAACGGTGTGTTGGTGGTGGTGATCATGGTGGTGTGGTGTTGTGTTCTGTATTATGAGAATAAAAACTATGAAAGAATTTGATGAAAAACAACATGCCATGAAGCAGTGGGGGTGGATGCACCACCCCCCACTGCTTATTTTGCCCCAATTCACCCCATTCACCTTCATTGTGGTGGTGGTGGTGATGGTGATGGTGATGGTGGTGCGCAATCTATAATTTGTTGAAGTGTTAGTTAAATATGAATAAATAAAAATAAAAAACATACGCAGGCAGCAGGGAGTACCCTGCCAACCGTTTTGTCAACCTCGGGTGCTCCATTGTCCTCGTTTGGCGTACATCAGGGGTGTTGTTGGTGGGGGTTGGTGACTTTGGGTGACTTTCAAAGTCAGCCAAGTAACTGACTTGGAACTGTCAGTTTGCAGTTCAAACTGAGTTTGAAACCATTTTGGCCTGTGGCCAAATGTCCCAAACCGAGATCGAACAGTTCGGTCTCCACTAGAAATTCCCAAACCAAAACCAAAACCAGCGGTTTCAGTTCAGTCTAAACTGGGTTTGGGTCGGTCTGAGACTGAACTTCCTCAACACTATAACAAATAACATCAAAGTTGCTATTTACATGTAATAACTTGATTAATACAGGGGAAAGGAGTGGAAATGGAAGGAAATGGAGGGGAAGATTGGAAGGGAGAGTGGTGGAGCCAACAGGGGGCAGAGGGAGCAAGGAGAAGAAGGAGGTGAGGGGAAAGAAAGAGGAAGGGGGGAGGGCAAAAGAGGGCAAAAATGGGGGAAAGAGAGGGTTGGAGGGTTAGATGGAAAAGGATAGGGGGAAGGAGGGGAAAGGAGTGAAAAGGAGGGGGGGGGTAATGGGGGTAATGAGGGGGTAAGGGAGGAAAGAAAGGGGGAAGGGCTGGGGGGGAATGAGAGGAGGAAGGGGGAAAGAGAGGAGGAAGGGGAAGGGGAAGGGGAAAGAGGAAGGGGAAGGGGAAAGAGGAAGGGGAAAGAGGAAGGGGAAGGGGAAAGAGGAAGGGGAAGGGGAAGGGGAAGGGGAAGTGTCATCATGTTCTGAGGTGGTGGTGATGGCCATCCTGGGCCTCATTGTCCTTGCCTGTTGTTCCTGGCTCTCATTCATCATCCGTCATCTGTCATCTGTCTGCTGTTGCTGTGACTGTTGGTCGTTGGTGTTGCTGCTGCTGCTGCTGCTGGTGTTGCCAGTGCTGGGGCACTGCCACTACTGTTTGCTGCTGTGGTGCCACCACCTGGGTGTCCTCCCATGCTGCACCATGGCCTGGTGTGTAAGTGTGGGGTGAATTAGTGTTGGGGAAGTTCAGTTTGGTCCAGTTTTTGGCCTTTTTGCCCCAAATCAAGACTGAACGGTTTGGTTCCTGCCAAGATTTCTAGAAACCAAACCAAAACCGATCGAAACCATTTCAATCAGTTTGGTTTGGTCCAAATTTGGTCTAAACCAAGACTGTTGCATATTCACCTTGTGAGAGAGCCACACATGTCAATTGACATGGCCAGCCTCATTGCAAGGTGGGATGGGGGAGCAGGGGGCTGCAAGGCCCAGTCCTGGTGAAATGCACACATACAACATGTGTGTTCCACCTTGGTTGCATCCAGGTGGTGGTGGTGTCCCAACATGTCATATGCATTGTGGTCAAACCTGTTGGTGACGGTGGTGGTGATGGTGATGACAGTGTGGTGGTGATGGTGATCATGGTGGTGCCATGTCATGTTCTGTATTATGAGAATAAAATCAATGAAAAAATTAATGAAAAAAAAACATACCATAAAGCAGTGGGGGTGAATGCACCACCCCCTGCTGCTCTTGACTCCACCTGATTCACGTTCATCTGCATGCATGCTTGTTGAACATGTTTGGCATGGCACTGGGGGTGGGCCATGGGCATTGCTGTTGGCGCATCTGGTGTGGTGTTGACGGTGGTTGTAACTGTCGCTGTTGCCATTGTCATTGTCATGGTGGTGGTGGTGGTGGTGGCCGTGGACCTCAAAATAATTGTTAGTGAGGACAATGATGAGGATGAGGACTATGGGGGCGATGAGGATAGGACAACAATGAGAACAGGGACAATGACAAGGACAAGGATGACAAGAATGACAAAGACAAAGACAATGAAGATGATGATGAGGGCAGAGATGAGAATGAGAATGGGGACACAAACAAGACCAAGACCAAGAACAAGGACAGGAATGAGGTTGATGGGGATGAAGACAACAACAAGAACAACAACCAGGCCACCACCACCCTGTCCCCATCCCCCCCTCTCCTTAACCCACAAGTAATCTGTATCCATGTCCACCTGCAGGTTTTGATGGGTACAGGTGCAGGTAGCCTAGGGAAACCTGTGGGTTGTGCTATTCACTAATGACCACCACCACTCTCCCTCTCCCTCTCCCACTTTCTGCCTTCACCTCTCACAATCTCCCCCTCTCACAATCTCCTCATCTCTCCCTGCCCTCTTAATTTAATTAATTAGAATTAGAATTTTATTATATACATCTCTTACCACCCATGGGTATCTGATACTCATCATTGTGGGTTCAGGTAGTTGGCAGGTCAGGTGCAGTTTGCCCAGGAAAATCCATGGGTTACCCATGCAGATTCCTAATTAATATGTATTATCACATTAGAAGTGATATGATTCTCCTCAGTGCATGCTGACATCCTCCCCCTTATACTCCTATAGTGTCAGAGCTTTACTCTTGGACACTGGATCATCAAATGGTGTGAGTACCATGAGAAGAAATATATTGGAGTGTGTTTATCACAGCAGAGGTGATATGATCCTGTTCCATTGTGCCAAGTTGACTGTCCCCTTCCCAACCATTATAGTGTCAGATCTCTACCCTTGGATGTTTGAGGATCAAATGGTGTGAGGAGCCATTAGAAAAAACCTATGAGAGTGTGCCTGTCACTTTGGGAGTGGTACAATCCTCCTCACTGAGCCATGCTCACCTCCTCCCCATACCCCTCTATTGTCAGATCTTTATCCTTGGACATTGGTTCATCAAATGGTGGGAGGAACGATTAGAATAAATCTATTAGAGTGTGTCTATCACATCAGAAGTGGTACAGTCTGCTCCATTGTGCCAAGCTGACTCCCCGTCACAGTCTGATCACACAAGGAAAATCACCAAATATTTAATTATTTTGATAATTTAATATTTGATATATTGTTAACACTATATATGGCCCTCAAACTGGCTAGCAAAATCGCCTCAATACCCAAGGGGATTTTGCTAGCCACTTTTTGCTTATTCAGCATCCAAGCACGTTTCCTCCTGCCCCCATAATGTCGGATCTCTGCTCTCAGACATTGGATCATCAAATGGTGTGAGGAACCATTAGAAGATATATATTAGAGTATGTCTATGACATTGGAAGTGGTATGATCCCCTCCATTGAGCCATGCTGATCCCTTCCTCCTCATACCCCCTATACCCAGATCTCTACCCCCGGATTACAGGCCACAAAATTGGATGAGGAGCAGTCATAGGGAACCCAATGGAGTGCAAAAATGGACCCAGAAGTGGTACGATGTATCCCCTTGAGCCATGCTGACCCTCTCCTCCTCATACCTCCACCCCATATCCAGATCTCTGCCCCCAGACCACGGATGGCCAAATGGTGGGAGGAGCTATTAGGGGGGACCCATTGGACTGTAGATATTGCCCCAGAAATGGTACAATGTTCTCCCTTATGCCATACTGACCCCTCCTCATACCCCCCACACACCAGATCTCTACCCCATAAAGTCAGATGGCCAAACCATTTGAGGACCAGTTTGGGAGGACCCAATAGAGTGCAGGGATCTTTCCAAAGGTGGTCCGATGTATTGACCTGGGCCTCTGCCCTTACCCTAATACTCACAGATATCACAATTATTAACAATAATAACACTTTTTTACTGGATACCAAAAGATTCATAGACATGATAATGGACCACTACTACTAGTACAGTATTCAATGGCTCCTTTGAACACAACAATTAACCTAAAATGCCACAGGTGATCAATTTATCTTAAACAAAATCTGAGTAGACAGAAAGTAGCTATGCCAATTTTCAAGGGAATCCAGTAATATTTGAAGTTTTATGATCAAAACATTGGTATTCAAAGGAGTGATCAGATTTCTCCCTAATGGGTGAATATTCACTTACTAACTTTATTGATACTCCTGAATAAAAATTCATATCCAAATAGGTTCAGATAATGCACAAAAGGAATTAAAATCACTTTTAGCAGTAGTACTTAGTGCAGAATCAATTATATTAGAGTGTTCAAAGACTGGAAGTGAGTGTTCAAGGGAACACTGTAAACCACCAGTTGAAAAATGCTCATACTCAAATAATAAATACAATAATAATACCTAAGTAATACTGATATACAACACATAATCTATGGTGGGTGGGATTGGTCAGCCCAACCTGGTGTCTGTGAATTATTGGTGGAGGGTGGCCTTTCCTGGTTGTAAAACAGTCGGGGGGTGGTGCTTGGGCACTGGGCAGAAATGGGTGGGACTGGGACCCCCTGAAGTCTTGTTTTCTGCACGAATGAGGTGTGGGGGGCATATATGAGATGGGGCTGGTTGAAAATGGCATCGGGTGGCGGGTCCTGGGTGGAAAACAGTGAGGGGGGGGGCAGTGCTTGGGCACTCAGTGGAAACGGGTGGGACTGGGACCCCCCAAAGTCGCGTTTTCTGCACAAATGAGGTGTGGGGGGCCCTATACAAGCTGGGGCTGGTTGAAACCAGTGCATGGTGGTGCGTGCTGGGTGTAGAAAGGTCAGGGGTGGCACTGGGTTGCGACAGGTGGGACTGGGACCCCCCAAAGTCTTGTTCTCTACACGAATGAGATGTGGGGGGCATATACAAGATGGGGCTTGTCAAAAACAGGGTGGTGTGGGGGGCGTATATGAGCTGGGGATGGTCGAAAACAGCATGGCATGGCGTGTCCCAGGTGTAAAACAGTTGGGGGGGGTAGTACTTTGGCACTGGGTGGACATGGGTGGGACTGGGACCCCCCGATGGCTTGTTTTCTACACCAACGAGGCATGGGGGGTGTATATGAACTGGGGATGGTTGAAAACAGGGTGGCATGCCATGTCCTGGGTGTAAAACAGTTGGGGGGTGGTACTTCGGCACTGGGTGGACACAGGTGGGACTGGGAGCCCCTGATGGCCCATTTTCTACATGAGCAAGGTGTGGGGGGCATACATGAACTGGGGATAGTCGAAAATGGGGTGGCATGGCATGTCCTGGGTGTAAAACAGACAGGGGGTGGTTCTTGGGCACTGGGTGGACACGGGTGGGACTGGAACCCCCCACCATCTCATTGTCTACACAAATGAGGTGTGGGGGGTGTATACAAGCTTAGAATGGTCAAAAACAGGGTGGTGTGGCGTGTTCTGGGTGTAAAACAGATGGGGGGTGGTTCTTGGGCACTGTGCAGACATGGGTGGGACTGGGACCCCCTGAAGTCTCATTTTCTACACGAATGAGGTGTGGGGAGCGTATACGAGCTTGGATGGTCGACAATGGCATGGCATGGTGTGTCCCAGGTGTAAAACAGTGTACTTTGGCACTGGGCAGAAATGGGTGGGAATGGAAGCCCCTGACACCTCATTTTTGATCGAGATGGGTTGCGGGGGGTGCAGACATCAATGCTAGACCAAGGATAATAAAACTACATACATACCTCTGCTATACCACCCCCCCGACAGTCTTGCTGTTGAGCAACAGAAGGTTTTTGCACCCATCTGAGCTCGAATGCTCTCACTGTGCATTTCAGACTCCACTTGAATGTCAGCCACAACAGTGGACCACTCTTTCGTGTTTGCAATCTACAGACTCGGATATCACATTTCACAGCTGCCTTCAGTGGTAAAAGGTGTACCATACATACAATAGAATATTCCTAGAAATTACCACATTTTATTTTGCAGTATTACACCTGTTATTGTATCCATACTCATTTCAGTTGCAAAGAATGGCCCACAGGTAGCCTAAATTATACCAGATCCACTCCTTAATTTTTTTTCCAGCAGGACAGTCCCAATCAACTACTCCTTGTCAATTTTGGTGACAATCCATGCAGTGAGTAAGTCAATAGAGACTCAGAATTCTGGGATGAAACCAGTCAAAGGTGATTTGGAACTCAGTTGCCATATTGGGACACAATTTTCACTCAGTCCCTGAGATGAATGAATCACCTCAATGGCTGGAAACCAGGTTTATAAGAACAAGTTTTCCATAAATGGAAGAACTTGTGACCTTTTTACCCTGATCCTGCATGCACATACTGATACTCATATGCTGCTATTGGCCAGGTATCCACTGCCAATGCAAACTATCAGGAAGACGAACCAATCTCATCATTATCAAGCTAGGAACTCAACCACATGGCATCCACATGGCCGCCTCATGTTCACCATGTGCCTGCTGACGCATCGACTCATGGATCATTTCACCTCCTTACCATGAGGTGCAGGTTCTGGACCCTTGATTGCTCCGAACCATTTCATTGCAATCACTTCTTGAAATACTGGTGGAAATGCTGTATCCTCAGGACAGCTTTATTGCTTTTTGTTCCCCATATTCGTATGTACAGACCTGGTAATCTGTCTTTCATATCTGTTCACTATTTAAACCTTCATCTTCGAACTCTTCCTCTTTTTCCCTTCCCTTTCCTCACGTTTAGTCTGGTTTCCTCCCCCCAGTTCACTTTCCTAGACTTCCTCCCTCCCTGGACTGCTACTTGTGTATAGTAGTAGTTGACCATGAATACACCTCTTTCCTTGTGTTTCCTCTGGTCTGATCTTGACTCAGTTTAGTTGGTTGTTCCCAGAGCCTGCTGATCTAGCTATCCATAACACAACATGGGGCAACAAGACCCCACATGCACTCATTTTTGACAGAAAATCGGTGCCTGGGGTGTGTAACAGCTGGGGATCACCAAAAACTGGGTGGGACAGGGGGCCTGGCTGTTGAAAATTCAGTGGGGGGGTTGGTTGGGACAGGGCAACAACATGGGGCAATGAGACCCCCCAAGCAATTGTTTTCAATGGAAAATGGGCACCAGGGGTGTGTAACAGCTGGGGATCACTGAAACTGGGTGGGATCAGGGGTCCCAGCTGTTGAAAATTCAGTGGGGGGGAGTTAGTTGGACCCACAACCCCTGATGTGAGGCCCTGACCCCTCATTCTCAACTGTAATGGGATCAGTCAATACCACCAGAATACAAAGAGAAAAATTCAGACAAACCTATGAGATTTCACATATGTGTGCCAGCATCATGGTTACTGTTGAAGCTGGTCAATGCTGAATGTGCAGAAGGTGGCTAGCAAAATCACCTCAGGCCTTGAGGTGATTTTGTTAGTCACTTTTTGTCCCATATATGGACTTACGCATTTACATAATTACTTCAGACATAATTAATCAATTAACAATTAGCAGCATTTCACTCACCAAAAGACACAACAACTGCTGGTCAGCTCCAAGTTTGAATTGCTTGTCCCATAACTGTATCCTGCTTCTCAACTGCAAAGCCATTATATCATGAGATTTTCTCTGCTTTATATATAAATTTTCACTCACAAAATAATCCCCTCAAACCTTCAGATCTAACTGGAGGTTAATGCAATGCAGGAAATCAAGGGAATACCATCAAGATTTATCTAGTGGAACTTTGAGGGTGATAGAGGTACATATGAGGTCTGTGAACCCACAAGGTCAGTAGAGAAACAGCAAGAGTTTAAAAGAGGAGATGTTGAGGACAGAGCATTTTCAGTTCATCTGAGTGTGAATGCTCCCACTGTAAATCATCAACTCCAATTTAATTTTAGCCATGACTGTGGACCATACTCTACTTGTTTGCATGCTGTAGACTTTGAAACCACATTTCACAGTTCCTTTTAGTGGCATGAAATTTAGGATACATACCATAGAATACATCTAGAATTTACCACATTTTCACTTTCAGTACTATGACTGTTATGTTCCATATACTTGTTACCCTTACTTAAATGGCACACAGGCAGCCTAAACAAGACCAGATTGCCTCCAAATGTTTTTATAGAAACCTAGCATCCATTACAATTCCCTTGGTAATTTTTGTGAGGATCCATGTAAAAGTTAATAGAGTTTCTGAATTCCAGAATGAAACCAGTCAGAAGGGATTTCAAACTCAGTTGCTATATTGGAACACAATTTTCCCTCAGTCCCTGAGATGAATGAATCACCCCAATGGCTGAAAACTGGGTTTACAAGAATGAGTTTTCCATAAATGGAAGAACTCATAATAATCAAGTTGTCATGAAAATACGTCACCCCCTATACATTTTTTCTTACTTTCATGACAATCTTCTCCAGCTCCCGGACCCTTGACTCATTCTTCACACAACATGCAGAGCAGGGCGAAGCAATACCAGTACATCCCCTCAGAGAGGGGCAGGACAGAATGATCTATAACTACAACTCCCCTAGAGGGAGTATGACTACAGATATGTTCTCCAGAGGAGAACACTACTCTACGATAAAAGGGTCCTCTTCGGACCCTCGGACCCTGACTCTAGACCCCCCGACACACCCAGTATCGACCAGGATGGAACCCTCATCGATCATACCCTGGACAGCATTCTCTAACGCCTTCTCGACCGCTGCCTGACAGTTCCGAGTAAACCGGTCAGCAAGGCCAAATTGATAACGAGGCTGGGACTTACAATACCCCAGCCAGAGGTTGTCTTCAGAGTCCGCCCACGAGACCGTCTCGAGTGATGGCATCGAGTCCGACGGTACTGGAGGGGGGGGGAACGCATCGTCCAATGCTAGAGGGAAACCAAACATCATCAGGACATAATCGGCGACAAAGGAAGGCGAAACGCTCACTGTACAGGTCCTCCAATAGCTCACACAGAAGCCTCTTGTTGTGTACAAAAAGTGGGCAACACTCCGTGCGATGCTTCGCCTTCCCGCAAGTGAAACACTGACCAGTAGCCCAATACAGATCCCGATCAGCGTCCGTGAGTGAGAGGGCGTAGTGATGCATAACACAATTAACCGTGATAGGGGGGTTGGAGAGAATAGAGCGGACATCTTGAAGAACATAAGATGGTGAGAAGAGTGGGGAAACATTGCATGCTGAAGGACGAAGACTGAAGGACGACGAGACTTTATACCACCAGCATGTCTTCCCATATCCGACACTCCTCTCCCAAGTCCCACGGTTCACCCACGTGACCGGAGGTTGAAATCCCTGACTCCCACGCTGTCTCTTTCTCCATCAAACCACCATCACACAATGCCCAGACCCTTAACCATGATCAAACCAATAACCACCGCGATCCTTATCTTTTTTCTCATCCTTATCCTTATTCTGGCTTCATTACTATGGGGAATACAACAAACTTATGACATCGCTGTAGAGGTCCACATGTGTGTGGTCTCCGATTCTCATAGTTTCCTTTATATTCCTCATTCTTCTACTCTCTTTATATTCCTCCTCCCCTTCCCTTCATATCCCCTCTCCCTACATTCCTTTCCTTTCATATTTCACCATTATTCAGTACAGTCCCTTTATAGATACTATACAGTAGCTATATAGTGTTCCCTGTACATAGTTACAAACAAGTGAGTTTTGGGTTCTGACCCCACAGACAAGGACTTGCACACCCCGATTCGCGCCTACAACGGCTGCAATCACTACATCGCCGACCCTGAGATCCCCTGACCACCGTTGTATTCCATCGGCCTCCCACGATCGATGACGACGCGTCACACGGCAACGATAACCCTTATGACGGATGGGGAAACCATGATGACGCATACCATGAAGCATACGAATTCGCTGACGCATCCACAAGCCAAAACGGCACGATTACAAATCGCAGCAATGCCGAGGGCAATGTGATTACAAGGCAGGAACAGCATGAACATGTCAGCCTTCTGACCCATTGTACGACAAAAAGCAAGTCATTCTTACTGCGACTTATCGATACTGCAGAGGGGCAGGAAACGTATAAAAGACATCAAAGTACCAGTAGTTTATATTAACTTTGACCTCCTGTACCATCTCCTGCTAGTTGTACAACAACGCCGATAGAAGTTCGAATCGAAACCCTTATCATTCCTCATTCTCAAACCTTATCCCTGAGGCCTCGAACATTTGATTGAGTCTCACACATAAGTGCTCATATTCTCACACGAAAAACATCCGGTCACCCTTGCCCTGAAGCACCCAGCCGTAAGGCTGACCTCCGATCTCCGACATCGTGCAACCCTTTGAGCAACAACAGATAGCGCGGCTACTAGTTGTGACACAAGTTGATCATCCACACATTTTTCAGCAAATTTACACCTTGTACATTGATGTTGAGAAGATACAACTGTGGTATCTACATGTAAAAGATCCTTGGCTAGAGTGGCAACACTAATTCCAACAGGTCCTATTAGATATTTCTCAGGATGTTCATTATGCAATACAGCTCTTAATTTACTTCTGAGTTGAACATATGTCATATTGCCTTTCAGTATATCTGAGAAGCCATCAGATAAAGTAGCCAGATAATTATTCATATCATGAAACACTTCAGACCATGCTATATGATTATCCTTCCAGAGATCAACCAATATTACTAGGATAGAATCATATGCACAACTGTAATTATTTTCATCCCATGACAAACCTGTTGGAGAAGCTGACAAATTTGTTCTTTGTCTATTTGCTGCTGGCAGTTCTCTGGCTTCAATAAAATGCTTTCTGGACAAAAGTGGAATACATCCTTTGGCTGGGATAAAAAAAGTAGGGGTAGACATTGGTTTTTGCTTATTCTTGTTTTTCTCAGTGATGTGCCATGGACTGATTTCCATTGGAGCAATAATCAGGGGATCACTGTCTGACCACTGCAGAGCCACATCAGTTTTAGATGGAACATATGCAGTACCTTTCCATTGTTGAAACTTTTGAATCATTGATGACTGGACATCTTGTGTGAAATGTCCTGGCAGTGTGCCTTGTCTGAGATATCCAGAGCATCCTCTGGTGATCATCTTGTTGTCAAATCCTTGTATGATTACAGTGCCAGCTGCAGTAGCACTTTTTGACAATGATAAATAGTATGTCATGTGTGAAAAGCAGCTGCCTCAGCTGCACAACATTGTATGGTGTTGTCTTTCCATGAGCAGCATATGTGGTCATGGCAAAGTTTGGCAAACCCAAACCTGTTGTCTTTCTATTCTTTCTTTTACATAAATCACCAGGAAATACAAACTGCACTGTCTTGGTGTTTTTTACAATTGGAACAACATTGTCTAGCAGTGAAGGAAATGCTTTCAAAAATACTATCATGCCTAGTGGATTCCATTCTCTGATATCTCAGTCATCCATTCTATGTGAGTCTGGGAACAGTCTGAAATCTGAGACCTCTCCAAACTGGCCCAGAGTCTGAGAACAGGAAGCTCTCAGAGACTTTTGTCAATTTGCTGATGAAGTGTTTGAAATGCTAAGTACTAGCGTTCCCCTCACATTCTGGCCTCATCACCACACCAGAAAATCCACGCTTTTTCCATAACGGAAAGTAGGATGCCATGCTCCACATTGCCAAAGGTTTTATCCTCGTTCCCGAAACGTCGGACCTGTGACTCCGGCCCCCCTCCGTTCCACTTTCTCAGACTTAATGTTTCCATTCCAGTCCTTTGGATCAATCTTGAAAGAGACAACAGCATCCCCTCATTCGCTAGATCATCCAGTACGAGGAAGGACTCTTCTCCGTCAATATTTGGTCGGCAAGTCGAATCGGAGCCAAGGTGCACTCTTGGAGTGAATAACACGAAAAGGATGCCGCTGAGGTACCAAAATGCGTCCTTGGCGGCGATATACGTAACGCGACACTCCAAATTACTCCGGGTATTCAGCTGCGATATTCCTGTCGCCGGATACGAACTCTCCATTTCACGTAGTGCCTCCATGAACAGTCTTTTTTTCAGTTCTTCCGTAAGCTTTGAATCTGTACCGCAAGTGAAGTAATCTAGAATTGACATCATTTTTCTCAAGAGGCAAAGTATGTCCTGTCGAACATCGACAGGGCTAGTTTTGGAAGCCGGACCTGATGAGAGATTCTTGCTGTTCCTCTGTTTCGGAAAGACACTTGATACATGTACATTGGATAACGGTATGATCGCTCGAATTAAAGGGATGCATATTGACGTCGCGAAAGACCGCAGGAAATTCTCCAGAGCTACAGTGGATTGCGTAGAGCCCATTCCCGAGGTGTTCCGTTTCTCTTTCGGGTTCGTGAGCAGGTGTGGCAGTACCGAAGCGAGTACGTAACTCGATAAGCTTATGACTGCCGGTAGGACTTCGGTCCATGATTGTGCAGGATGTGGCGAAAGCACAGATTGGAGCAAAGTTCCAACGCCTTCCATGGCTCGATGTGATGTAGACACTAGTAGGTCCTTTGTGATGGCTTTCCTTTCATCCATGGCTATCAAGAGTTGTCTCAGGGTATCGAAGCAGGAGAGAATTGATTCACAACCGAGTACGGTCAGGACGTCAGAATCTGCGAAATCAACGGCACAGGAAGCAAGTGCTTCGCACACCTCACATCTGAACAGAATCCACGCACGTTGATTAAATTCCCTCAGAAGTGCGTGAAGATTTATTTGGGACAGTTCAGCGTCCAGGGTAGCCTGCGGAAGGGTTTTCTTCTTGACCTTTTTTTTCGTGATTTGGACCCCATTGGGAGCAGGAACGGAAGCAGTCAGCCCAAGCAGTTCTGTTCTCATAGGTAAATAGGCGTTGAGCTGCGTGCTCACAACTCACGGACGCGATTACTTTCGTATTTCGACTGTAGCGCTCCTAAGCTTTGCTCGAGAGAGAGAGCCCAATCACGCCATGAACTTAACGTGGGCGGCGTGCCTGAAGTTGGAAACTTGTCTCCGATATCAAAAACGTACGCTGTGGTGGGATAAGGTCGTCAGTCCCAACCTCGAAGCAATCGATAACCCACGAACATGCATATGATTGATGAGGAGGCTTGAATTTTAGCAATGATATTCCCTGAAAATACTATCAAGACAGTCGGTTTGAAATATAAGCTACCACACACAATTGCAATACGGGAATAGTGAAATTCCGAAGAGAGATGGAGCATCTGTGATCTGAGCGTTGACGCGCCAATAATGGCGCCTATTCGATGAAGCTTAGGCTCGTAACCACCCTTCGACAGAAGGGCTGGTTTGGCTGGGTTTAAATTTAGAGAGCCTGGGAGATCTGAGCTTGAATTACCACATTAGGTCAGACTCAAAAAGGAAATTCATCACGTGTGGCAAAAATATCCCAATTATGATCAAATATCCTTCACATTGAAATAATACATCTATTTATCCTGTACTATGAAACATCCTCACAGACATGACCCCTTCATCTGTCTTAATCCAAATGTGCCTGAGAAGAAATAGAACAAGGACAAAAATTGAACTTCAGAACAGCTAATGCAAACACACCTGGACCAAGTTCTGCAGGGCAAACTCAAGAATCCTCAGAGCCTGGAATGTCCTTATGAGTTCCTGGACACCTGCTCCAGTCTTCCAAGCCTGGAATCCCTCAAGTTGAGGGTTCTTTGGAGAGAACTCAAGACCTGGGCTAACCACTCACCTGAGTCCATCGTCAGTGTGATCATTACTTCTGGAGACAGCAAGGGACTCTCTAGACAACTATTCACTTACACCATGCCTGAAGATTTCCGGTGTAATGATGGTATGTTCCCGATCCAAAAGGACAATGAACCCAGCCCTGAGCACAAAAGAAAATCAGCTGACATTACTAGCATCCAGAGTGTACATGCAAGACAATCTGAAATGCTGCTTTACCATGAAACTCTTGGAAGGAATGCAAGCAGGAAATCTTGATGATGTTTGAGAGCACTCACCAGACACCTCTTGAGTTCTTCCTAGATCTACTTGACCCAGGACAAGATGTATATGAAAGCTATTGGCTGCAATGGTTCTCTCAGAGCTTTTCAAGAATACACTTCTTCTCAATAGGATCTTTGCACACCCAAAAGGCCATGACTGGATCTTGAACTGGATGCACCCTTCTGCCATTGACTCAATCTGTTCCATCATTTCTGCCAAAATGGACCAAGTTGCAAAGGAGCTCTCCCTTACAGGTGTGAAGAATGTCACTCCGGAGCTGATTCTAGACTGGAAACTCAACACAACTCTTGGGCCAGCAATCCTGTTGGACACAACACTAGAGCAGATTATGCAAACTGCTGCTCAGATGGAAGAAGAAAAATCCAAAATCAAAATCAAAGACCTGGAAACTGTGAGTCTCACTTGATTTATATCCCCTTTTGTCGCTCAAACATGCCAGGTCTGCAATATCATTGTGGCTCAGCTAGCCTATCAACTCTCAAATAGATCCATTAAATTTCAAGCTGTCATTGGCCTATTCCTCGAGAGTACAGGATCCTCAAAGAAAACAATTGATTGTGGTTTAACATATCTTATGACAGTATCAGGGCCCTTCTATCACATTTCAGTCAGGAAAGTGTCTCCTTTGTGAAGCAAGCTGTAACTCTCCTGCATATGTTCTGCTATGATAATATCAATATCAGCACTTCAAACTTTGTTGAACAATGTGGATTGTTAACACCTGCCAAGGTCTGATCTGGAATCTTCAGAATCCTCTATACACTTCAGAATGCCAGACCCAAGGACCTGTTACCTGTATCATCAGTCATTAGAAAAACTTCAAGGGGTTGTCAAATCAGGACCTCTGGCTCAGCTTGGAGCAAATCAAGACCATCGATCCCCAGTTTTCTGTTATTGTCACCCAGATTCTCTGCCAGTACTGCAAGTCATTTGAAAAGTATGCAAATGACCCAAATCTGCAGCCTATGTCTTGATGACCAATGCTTGCCAGAGAGAAAATGAAACAATACCCACTTCATACAACAACTACTGATAAGTTGTCTAGACCATGAAATATTGCAGTGCATGATGATTCCTATCAAGTGCAACTTGGCCTAGATGTGAATTCTCTCAGTCAAAATGCAATTCAAAGTGTGAATAACCAGTCAACAAATGCCCACATCCACAGAGGGCAAGTGTCATGAAAATACGTCATCTATACATTTTTCCTTACTTTCCCATATTTTCATGATGATCTTCTCCAGATTGCCAGATCACAACTTACACTTCACACGATATGTGGAGCAGAGCAATGCAATGCATTTACAACCCCTCAAAGGGGATAGAGCCAGACCAAACTACAACTACAACTCCCCTGGGGGAGTATGACTATGGATATATTCCCCAGAAGGGAATACTACTATTCTATGATACAGGGATCCACCTCGGACCCCTCCTCACCCCTAATCCTTGACCCCCTGATGCAACCTGTATCAACAAGGAGGAAACCCTCATTGATCATATCCTGAATGGCATTCTCTAATGCCTTCTTGATTGCTCCTTGACAATTACATGTAAACCTGTCAGCAAGGCCGAACCAAAATTGAGGCTGAGACTTACAATATCCCAGCCAGAGGTTTTCTGAATCCGCCCACAAGACCATCTCGAGTGATGGCATCAATTTTGATGGTAATGGAGAGGGGGGGAATACATCATCAAACAGTGGAGAAGACAAAGACCATCAGAATATGACTTGCAACAAAAGATAAAGCACTCACTGTACGGGTCTGCCAATAGCTCGCACAGGAGCTTCTTGTTGTGTACAAAAAGTGCACAACACTCCATGTGATGCTTCGCCTTCCCGCAAGCGAAACACCAACCAGTAGCCCAATAGAAATTCCGGTCAGCGTCTGAGAGCAAGAGGGCATAGTGATGCATAACATAATTAACGATGATAGGAGGGATTGGGGAGAATAGAGCGGAAGTCTTGAAGAATGTAAGATGGTGAGAAGAGTGGGGAAACATCACATGCTGAAGAATAAAGACCATGAAATGACAAAGACTTTATACTGCCAGCATGCCTTCTCATATCCAACCTCTTCTCTCATAATCCCATGATCCATACACATGACTGGAGGTTGAAACCCCTGACTCCCACGCTGTCTCCTTCTCCATAAAACCACCATCCCACAGTGTCTGAACCCTTGATTATGATTCAACCAATCACCATTGCAATCCTCATCTTTTTTCTCATCCTTATCCTCATTTTAACCTCACTACTATGGGGGATACGACAGCCTTATGACACCACCAACCCCAAAATCCCCTTAACCACTGTCATATTCTGCTGATCTCCCACATTCCACAGTGATGACGTGTCACACAGCAATGACAACCCCTATTACAAATGGAGAAGCCATGATGGCGTTGGAGAATGACTCTCCAGACCTCAAGGGGAAGGCTCAAGGGGAGCCGTGGCTGGGAGGGGAAAGCTAAGGAAACCCTGGATTGACTGACTAAGCTACTAACAGGAAAGGGAAAAACTATCTAAGGGTCCTTGGGGTCCTAGGGCTAGCAGCACCTGCTGCAGTGTGTACCCCAACACTTACAAATCCACTGATGCATCCCCAAGTTGAAACAGCAGGATTACAAATTGCCTCAATGCCGATAACAATGCAATTATGAATCAGGAACAATATGAAAGCATCAGCTTTCCAACTCATTGTATGACAAAAAGTGAATCCTTCCTACTATGACTCACTGATACTGTGAAGGGAAGGGAAACGTATAAAAGACACTATAGCATGAGTATTTTATGCTAACTTTGACCTCTTGTACCATCTCCTAGTAGTTGTACAACAATGCTGATAGAAAGTTCAATTGAAACCCTTATCACTCCTCATTCTCAAACCTTATCCCTGAGGCCTCGAATATTTATCAAGTCTCACAAATAAGCACTCATATCCCAATAACATCTGGTCACCCTCGCTCTACAAGCACCTGGCCACCAGGCTGACCTTGTTATGGATCGCTAGATCCCACTTGAGAAGTTTGGGAGGGGTGAGGGTGGGTGGTTCAGTGAGTCCATTCAATTCGATTTGACAGAGGGGAGAGGTTATAATATGTCTGGAACATCCAAAACATATTTGATTCAAGGGGACTACCATGGTAGTATCATTGGTTTGTCAAGTAGTGTTCTTCTACTTCAGGTATTGCACTGGATAAACCAGTTACAACATCGATTGCTTGTAGCAGTGGTCCCATGAGGTTGGGTGTCAGGTGAGACTTGTTTTTGTACAACAAGTTATCATCGTTGACATGAATGCAACAGGGTGGAAGATTCCATCTGGTTGTTCCTGTGATAATACAGCACCTGTGGCATAATTGGAAGCATCGCATTCAATCATTAATTTGCCTGTTTGATTCAGTAAAACAAGAATCAGATTGGTTGTAATGATGACTTCAGTTGATCAAATGTGGCTTGTTGATCATGACCCCAATTCCATTGTGTTGCCAGTCAAGGAATTCAAAGGAAGAGCATGTGGTGCATAATCTTTCACAAATTGTCAGTAGAAATTAAGGAAGCCAAGGAACAATTGTATTTCCTTTTTGTTTTGTGGTATTGGCAATTGGTGATGGCTGTGGTCTTGACTGGATCCATCCATACATGTCCATTCTTGACGATGAGACTGAGATATTCAACACAAGTGGAATTGAAAGTACATTTTTTGGCTTTGAGGAAAGATTATTATCGCGGAAGATTTGCAGGACATGTTTCATTCGTTGTTTGTGTTCATCAGGGGTATGAGGAGAAGGGGATCAATATGGCATAAGGGGACACATCATACCACTTTTGGGGGGATCCCTACACTCCATTGGATCCTCCCTAACTGTTCCCCATGCGGTTGGGCCATCCATTGTCTGGGGGTAGGGATCTGAATATGGGAGGGATATGAGGAGGAGGGGGTCAGCGTGACTCAAGGGGATACATTGTACCACTGCTGGGACCATTCTTACACTCCATTGGATTCCCCCTAACTGCTCCTCATGCCATTTTGTGGCCTGTAATGCACGGGTAGACATCTGGGTAAGGGAGGTTTGAGGAGGAAGGGATCAGCATGGCTCAATGGGGGGGATCATACCACTTCCAATGTCATAGACATACTCTAATAGATATCCTCTAATGGCTCCTCACACCATTTGATGATCTGATGTCTGAGAGCAAAGATCCAACATTATGGGGGCAGGAGGAAACTTGCTTGGGTGCTGAATAATCCAAAAGTGGCTAGCAAAATCCCCTCAGGCATTGAGGCGATTTGGTTAGCCAGTTTAAGGGCCAAATATGGTTTTAACAATATATCAAATATTAAATAATTACCATAATTAAATATTTGGTGATTTTCCTTGTGTGGTCATCTCAAACCATGAAGGGGAGTCAGCTTGACACAATAGAGAGGACCATACCACTTCTGATGTGATAGACAGACTCTAATTGATTTCTCCTAATGGTTCCTCCCACAATTTGATGAACCAATGTCCAAATACAGAGATCTGACAATATAGTATAGAGGTATGGGGAGAAGCAGGCGGGCATAGCTCAGTGGGGAGGATTGTACCACTTACAAAGTGACAGGCACACTTTCCTGGGTTTTTTCTAATGGCTCCTCACACCATTTGATCCTCCAACATCCAAGGGTAGAGATCTGACACTGAAGGTCAACTTGGCACAATGGAACAGGACCATACCACCTTTGCTGTGATAAACATACTCCAATATATTTCTTCTAATGGTTCCTCACACCATTTGATGATCCAATGTCCAAGAGTAAAGACTGACACTATAAGAGTATGAGGAGGAGGATGTCAGTATGGTTCAATGAGGAGAATCATACCACTTCCAATATGATAATTAGGAATCTGCATGGGTAACCTATGGATTTTCTTGGGCAACCTGCACCTGACCTGCCAAATACCTGAACCCACAATGATGGGTATGGGATACTTATGGGTGGTAAGATATGTATACATTATTGTATAATAAAATTCAAATTCAAATTAATTAAATTAAGATGGCAGGGAGAGATGAGGAGATTGTGAGAGGGGGAGATTGTGAGAGGTGAATGCAGAGAGTGGAAGAGCAAGAGGGGGGAGAGTGGTGGTTGTCATTAGTGAATAGCACAACGCACAGGTTTTCCTGGACCAGGACTACTTGCACTCATACCAGTCAAAACCTGCAGATGACCATGGGTACAGATTACCTGCAGGTTTACCCATGGGTTATAACCTACATGTGGATTAACATTGATTAATATATAATAAAATACCTAATTTAAATTAATTAATTAATGGGAGGGCAGAGAGAGAGATGCAGAGGGGGAAGGGGAGATTGAGAGAGGGAGATGAGGGAGACAGGAAGATGGGAGACAGGGAGACAGGGAAGAGGGAGGGAGAGGTGGGGAGGGGGACAGAGTGGTGGTGACCATGGTTGTTGAATATAACTTCAGCCTCTCATTACGAGATCTTCCATTTATGGAAAACTTGTTCTTATAAACCCGGTTTTTGGCCATCGAGGTGATTCATTCATCTCAGGAACTGAGGGGACAATGTGTCCCAATACAGCAACTGTGTTCGAAATCCCATTGTCATGACTCTAAATGACTTTAGGTGTAATGTCATGGTTTCACTAGTACAGCACAGAGATAACCACTCATACCTAGTATACATATAAACACACTCCACATCCATTAGTATTTATTCTATATTTTTCCCTAACATGTATGCAAGTGAATGGGCATAGTAAAGTATACCCTTACAGCCTAGCATTAGCTTTGGGTTTTTATTATGGCCTCTTTACTTAGGCCCAGACTTAACCACTTGTTGCTAGCATGCATAGACACTATCCACACTCCTTTACATTTATTGCCTATTTTTCTATTATCTGTGTGCAAGAGAACAGGCTGTCACGACTAGTAGCCATGTTGTCTGGTGTCACTCAAAGGGTTGCACGATGTCAGAGATTGGAGGTCTGTTATGATTTTCACCTTTTTGCCCTTGTGTTTTCCTTTGACAGCATGTGACATCCATTACATTCCTATGAAGATGTGCCAAGTCCCACACTCTGGTTGGACGATACCTCATTACCAAACTCTTGGGTTGATCCCATGTTCTCATTGGATGATACCCTGTTACTGACCACAAATGATGACTTGATGATGCATAACCTAGTGTTGGGGAAGTTCGGTGTGGTCCAGTTTTCGGCCTTTGTGCCCCAAACTGAAACCGAATGGTTCAGTTCCTGCACAAAAATCCCAAACCGAAACCAAAACCGATGTAAAGCATTTACATTGGTTCAGTTTCAGTCCAAACGTGGTCTGAACTACGAACCCTTGGTGGTCAGCCCCCCCTGTGCCATTCTGACCTCGCAACAGCACTGCACACGTCAATTGACGTGGCCAGCTCATTTGCGAGGTGGGATTGTGGTGCTGGGGTGCTCTGCCTTGTACATGCAACGGTGGGTGTGTTAAACCCGATGCGGGTTAACCCTCCTTCGCATGATTTTGTTGTCTACGAATAAATAATAAAATAATAAAATAAAATAAAATAAACATCCATTGACCTCGTGAGAGAGCTGCACACGTCAATTGACATGGCCGGCCTCATCACGAGGTGGGATGGGGGAGCAGGGGGGCTGCAAGGCCAGTCCTGGTGAAACGCACACGTACAACGCATGCATTCCACCTTGGTTGCGTCCAGGTGGTGGTGGTGTCCTGACACGTCATGTGCATTATGCACACAACAACAGGTGGGTCAAACCTGTTGGCATGGTGGTGATGGTGACGATGGTGTGGTGGTGGTGGTGATCCTGGTGGTGTGGTGTGGTGTTCTGTATTATGAGAATAAAATCAATGAAAAATTTGATGAAAAAGAAACATACCATGAAGCAGCTGGGGTGGATGCACCACCCCCTGCTGCTCTTCCACCTTGTTGACTCCACCTGATTCATGTTTGTTTGCGTGCGCATGTTTTGAACGCATTTGGTGTGGCGCTAGTGGGCGTTGCTGTTGGCGTTGACAGTGGTTGTAACCATTGTCATTGTCATTGCTGTTGTCATTATCGTTGTTGTTGTCATGGTGGTGGTGGTGGTGGCCATGGTGGTGGCTGTGGACCTCAAAATAATTGTTAGTGTCGAAATAAAATAAAATCAAAACATACATGGGTGGCAGTACTCCCTGCCACCCATTTTGTTGACCTCAAGTGCTCTAGCGTCTTTGTCTCACGTACATTGGGGGCGTTGTTGGTGGTTGAAGGGACTTTGGGTGACTTTGGAAGTCAGCCAAGTGGCTGACTCGTGACCATTGGTTTGCGGTTCAAACTCAGTTTGAAACTGTTTCGGCCCACAGCCAAATCTCCCAAACCAAAACCCAATGGTTTGGTCTCTGCTAGAAATTCCCAAACTGGGTTTGGGTTGGTCTAAGACTGAACTTCCCCAACACTAGCATAACCATTCATACACAACCTGGAGCTGAAATGATGATACAATCTGAACCTGACCATTCCGTTCTTGTCACAACCCATGACCAGTGTGCATGCCTGGAGACAAGAATACTCCATGACCCAACCACCAAGCATGCCCAATGATCTGAATACTCTGGTTCTCTGCCGACTGATCTGTCCACACCCATATGCTTATGATATTGTTATTGTTCTTTCACAATTCACCTATATGGTTCCTTGTGCCTGTCACAGATGAATGAATAGCCTTGTGCCTGATGACCGATCGACTTTCCTATTTCAAAGAAGACCGACATGTCATCCTGATCCTCATGGTTACCTTTGACACCCAGCTCATCGCCATGATTGTCATATGTTCTATTGGCATCTCTACCCTTGTGGGCATCTATATCTATGCAACCTATATTCAGATAACACAACCTCGCCACAATGACTCAGATATCGGATCTGTCATAGTTGCCGCCAAGTAATGACTCCTTTGATCTATCTTGGCTGACCATCTTGTTCTTCTTCACACGTCACCTCCACATTCATTCGCCTTTCTTCTCATCAGCTGACCACCGGTGCTCAGCTAACAACCCAAACTCGCATGTACAACAAGTCCCCTTGATGCTCCACAAAGACTTACATTCCGACATGTTTCATCACCTTTGTGTACCAGTCTACTAGTCGAGAATATCCATACCTAGTCAACATCCCAGTCATCCAGTACCCTGCAGCCCAGAAGGGTTATATGAAGTACCCTTGCTCATTGTACTGCAAGAACCACAGTTGCTGGTGTATGATTACTGGTATTCATTGCATTGCTCCCATTTTGGTTTTTCCCCATTCACTGATTCACATTCTCCCCTGCCTTCAATGATGAAGCATCACATTCACATTTCCATCCCGATCCTGCATGCACATACTTGTAGTTGTATGCTGCTATTGGCCAGGCATCCACTGCCAATGCAAACCATCAGGAAGACGAACCAATCTCATCATTCCAAAGCTAGGAACTCAGCCACATGACATCCACATGGCTGCCTCATGTTTACCATGTGCCCGCTGACATATTGACTCCTGGATCATTTCACCTTCTCATCATGAGGCAACCATGAGTCGCAGGGTCTAGACCTTTGATTGCTCCGAACCATTTCCTTGCAATCACTACTTGAAACACTGATGGACATGCTGTATCTGCAGGACAGCCTTATTGTTCTTGCATCTCTCTCAGTTTGTACATACAGACCCAGTAGTCTGTCTTTTATGGCAATTCCCTAACTCTTTTGTATTTAAACCTTCATCTTCGAACTGTTCCTCTTTTTCCCTTCCCTTTCCTCACATTTAGTCTGGTTTCCACCCCCTGGTTCACTTATTTAGACTTCCTCCCTCCCCCTGACTGCTACTTGCTGTATAGGAGTAGTAGACCATGAATACACCTTCTCTCTTGTGTTTCCTCTGGTCTGATCTCAACCTGGTTCAGTTGGTTGTTGCCGGAGCCTGCTGATCTAGTGATCCATAACAAAAGACTAAATGTTTCCCAACTCCCCCAATGACCAACTCTTGATGAAGAAGCTTGACCACAGTTCCTGCACTTGTTTTGGGTTACCAAGACAAGGCCTGTGCAAGCCCCCAACCCTGAACTCCAGTCTGACTGCAGTTACTGTGTTTGTTTTGGTTGTACCATCACAAAGCCTGCACAGACCGAACCTGAATCTGAATGGACCAATGACAATCCTTGACTAACGTCACCACATGAACTAGCTGTCCTGCCAAGATCTGAATTATGAATGACTGAAACATGGGAGAGTGGGCCATTGCAAGCATGGCATGAATGAGTTCTTCTGGATTCCATTCAATCATTTAATGTACTTTATTTATTCTAGACAATCCATTGATCAAGTATAATTCTACTGCTATTGGGCAAAAATATTTACACTTCTTAATGCCATACTTGTTTACAGATTGTCAACATTGTAGTAGACTGAATGTCAGTCATACAACAGTTTACTCAGGCTTTCACCATCATCACTGTTATGATTATTTGTTACTGTTCTACCAACAAGTAACAATGAGAGTTTTACATGACATGATATATTTTACTTCTAAAAATTCTATATTTAATGTTCCACTTTCTTATCCAGAAGACATCCTTAGAGCTTGATATCCAATATGAATTTACATTATAAGGAATTTATTAGTGTTATGTATATGTATGGGTTTTCAAACCTGCATGGGTTTGAACTCTCAGATTCCATAGGATGGGTAAAGGTTACCAATTCAAACCTGCAGCTAACTTGCACCTGGAACTGTGGGTATAATAGGTTGCTGGTGGGTATGTTATTTTGTAATATAATATTGTTAGTACTATTTATTAATTGAATATTATAATATAAAATTTTGAGGAGATCAACAAGGAATTTTGAGCCACTGATATAGTATTTAAATGTCATATTGACCATGTGACTTATTTGATTACTGGATCACACTGCAGTCACCTGTCTTTGAAACAAAATCCACATGTCACCAGTAACAACAACACCAGGTGCACCAATGAGGGTGAAGAGAACAATAATGATGGGTAGCAAGACCATCACCCCATCCATGGACAATGTGAAGACAATGAGGACAAGAACAGTCAATGAAAATGGCCACCACCACCATAACAACAATGACAAGGACAAGAATGATGACAAGATAACAAGGATGACCAGGATGACTAGGATGACAGAGACAATGACAAGGATGACAAGAACAATGGGGACAAGGATGATGAGGACAATAGGGTTATTGTTGACAATGAGGATGACAAAGACAACAACAGTTCTAGCCATGACCACCACCACCCTGCACCCTCTCCGCCCTCCCCCCCTCTCAGTTTCTGCCTTTAGGGCACAGCGCGGGTATTGGCATTTACATACCGAACAAAATATCCATATTGTTGGAATAACTTGGACTTTTGGTGGGTAATGGGTCTTGAAAATTCTTGGCAAACCTATGTCCATCATTCCCATTATTATCCATGCTGCATACAATAGATAAAACCCATAAAATATCATCTATAAACCCAAATGAGAAATTCACCCCCTGCTCAGTCCACATTTTTGCATACATTAACCCTGGGGGTTTATACCCATTATACCTGTTGCATTGTGTGCACAATAGTGCCTTTCATATTGCACAATTATATCCAACACTTTGTAGCCATCTTATTTACAGCGTTTTCGGAACTCCTTGTGGTGTGTGAAAAAAAAAAAAATTAAATAATCCATGTGGCTGAAGGCACAGAGTTCCAACAATGCCATAGTAGGGTGGCACATCATGTGACTGTGAATTATTTTGCTTGAAAAGACCACTGATATGTAAATTGTAAATTCAAGGGGAGATATATAAGACATTTGACATGTAGTAAAATTAGAGTGACATCCATTGAATGTTTCCATCAAGTCAAATTATTATATATTTAAGGAGGAGGTGTGGTTTTCTGCTGCAATTTGGAGCTAGAGCTTGATTTATAACATGACACATTAAAAATAATAATTTAAGTGGACAGAAACATTCAATGGATGTCACTCTAATTTTACTATATGTCAAATGTCTTATATATCTCCCATTGAATTTACAATTTACATATCAGTGGTCTTTTCAAGCAAAATAATTCACAGTCACATGATGTGCTACCCTACTATGGCATTGTCCGAACTCTGTGCCTTCAGCCACATGGATTATTTAATTTAATTTAAATTTTTCATGCACGACAAGGATTTCTGAAAACGCTGTAACATAAAATGGACATTTTCTCCCTATACCACAAAGTGAATACATGTAAATTGAACCTATAAACTTCAAAACAAATTGCAGAATCAAAAACCCACAGGTTACCCATGCTGTGCCCTATCTGCCTTCATCTCTCACAATCCTTCTCACAATCTCCTCCTCTCTCCCTGCTTTCTTAATTTAATTAATTAGAATTAGAATTTTATAATAATAATATGAATCATTCTATTTGGCTCCCTGGGGTGCACCCAACTTCCCACACACCCCTTGCCTTATATAGTGGTAGCTAAGTAAGATAATTTCAATGAATCAGTTTTCACTCAATTTCTGTTGGTTGTAAAATTCTAGAGAAATTGCATTTAGTAGGCTTACAGGTTTAGATCTTTATAAAAAAATAGTATTTTGGTTCTATTACGTGGTTGCTTAGGAATAATTGACTCATCCAGAATTTGTGCTTATATTTAAACATTAACTGAACAAATTTTGACAAGAATTAAATGTTGGACATTTTAGCCTTCATACCACAGAGCCATAATTTTTCAGTTATTTTATCACCAGCAGTACTTGAGTTAAAATTGATTCATTCAAAATATTTCACTTAGCTACCACTATATAAGGCAAGGGGTGCTGTCATAATCCAAAATGGTTTTGGATCAAAAACATGGTACATGATTGAAGAAAAGAATAATTATACAATTTTCCACTTAGCTGCAATATTGCAATTTCAGCTGAAGTATCCCTTCTCTCAATAGCTGGGACAACAAGTAGACAATACCAGGAATACAGTCCCAAGTACTAAGGGATGGTGCCCAGCCACCATCAAACCCAGCTTACAGCATCAGTAATGAAGGAACAAGGCCTTATCATTACAGGATTAGATTTATCCCTATCTTTACTAATAAGAAAAGGATAAGATCAACAGCCACAGCCTTACCTCAGACATCAAGATCCAAGATCAGAGAAGCTACATTCCAGCCACACACAGCCACCTTCATATCTCTCATGATAACAGATGAGATAAGAAGCACAGCCTTCTATCTTCCATCAAAGAACATTGGAAAAAGAAGCACAGAACTGATTCTAGAAGCCCAATTTGAAATTACATGATCTAGCCTTGGTCCATGATTCCTGGAGAACCATAGACCACCCCAGATCTCAGAGAAGATCAGCCAGTGGCTCATCTCCCCTCAGATGACTCATTGATCAATCAGCAGCCCCACCTTATGACCCCATTATGACCAATTATGCCCCCATCCTTTCTCACAGTACCATATTATTCTCAGTAATTGACTCTGCATGAGTCACAAACCTATGCCCCAATTTCCAATTGCCTTTTATGTGCTTGCACACCCTATGCTCCATTTCAAATTACTCCCTTGTGATTCCTTTTGACTCACAAGCCTATGCCTCTATTTCCAATGCTTACTCACCCTATGCCCCCTCATTTCATATTGTTCTACTATGACCAGTTATGACTCACTAACCTGTCCACTCATTTCATATTCCATCCTATGACTCTGAATGACTCTTGTAGTTGACAAGGTATAAACAGGGCCCAGTTTCTGCAGGAGACATCAGTCAAACTTGATCCCCCATTCCAATCATCCTTTGATTCACCCTCTTCAGTATCTAACTACTTGTGTAGTAGTAGCTAGTATACAAATTCAGTTACAGTTACAGTCTAATTCTTGCTTGCTGTTCATTCTCAAATCAGATAGTCTTAATTGATCTATCAATAGCTGATATATTGATACTCTTTTATTACTAGTTTGGGAAATATTCTATGACATAGTGTCATTACTATTGTCACTTATCTCAAGATATATTGGTCTTCACCAAGATATTCCAGTACATATTCTGAACCAGTAGCCAATGTGCATTTGAAGCTTCAGAATATTGTCAGATATCTTGAACATCAATACTTCTTGACTGTTTTAGTGTTTCATACTTTCGTTATTGTCACATTCTGTTAGATAGTCTTTGTCACACTGCTTGTTTGACTTCTACTATCCCCTGCTCATCACATTCTTGTGCATCATACACAACACTTGACACACTTGCTTGTGTATACTCTCAAAGTCTTTACCTTGTGTAGGAAAGACCTCACTGTCCACCCATTCTCTAAGTCATACAACTTGACTTAATCCTACTCAAGGTAGCTGTTCATTGTTATCTTGACTATACTAACCTTTGTTAGGACAAACCTCAGACCACACAGTTGTTGAGCACAGATCTTAGGTGTTTAACAGTTGCATACCATCCTCTGAAGAACAACAAGGTAATTTCCTGATCAAAGTCGCACTCTGGAAACCCTTGGTGCAGATTAGTTTTTTTATATAAACTTTTCTCACGAACAACAGTGTGTGGGAAGTTATGTGCACCCTGGGGTGCCAAATAAAGTTACCCTAATAATATATACATATTTTACCACCTGCAGTATCCCATATCCATCATTATGGGTCCAGGAGGTTGGCAGGTCAGGTGCAGGTTGCCAAAGAAAACCCATGGATTACCCATGCAGATTGTTAATTAATATATATTATCACATTGGATGTGGTATGATTGTCATTGATGCATGCTGACCTCCTCCTCATACCACTATATTGTCAGATCTCTATACCTGGACATTGATTCATCAAATGGTGGGAGGAACTATTAGAAGAAAATTATTAGAGTGTCTGTCACATTGGAAGTGGTACAATGCTCCCCACTGAGCCATGCTCACCCCTCCTCCTCATACCCCAATATTGTCAGATCTTTATACTCAGACATTGGTTCATCAAATGGTGGGAGGAACCATTAGAAGGAGTATATTAGAGTGTGTCTATCACATCAGAAGTGGTACAGTCCACTCCATTGTGCCAAGCTGACTCCCCATCACAGTCTGAGGTGACCACACAAGGAAAATTACCAATTATTTAATTATTTTAATTATTTAATATTTGATATATTGTTAACACTATATTTGGCCCTCAAACTGGCTACCAAAATTGCCTCAATACCCAAGGGGATTTCTCTAGCGACTTTTTGCTTGTTCAGCACCCAAACACATTCCCTCCTGCTCTCATAATGTCAGATCTCTACTCTCAGACATCGGATCATCAAATGGTGTGAGGAACCATTAGAAGATATATATTAGAGTACGTCTATGACATTGGAAGTAGTATGATTCCCCCCATTGAGCCATGCTGATCCCTTCCTCCTCATACCCCCCAGATTACAGGCCACAAAACAGTATGAGGAGCAGTTAGGAGGACCCAAATGGAGTGTAAGAATGGCCCCAGAAGTGGTACGATGTATCCCCTTGAGCCATGCTGACCCTCTCCTCCTCATGCCCCCACCCCATATCCAGATCTCTACCCCCAGACCACAGATGGCCAAATTGCGGGAGGAGCTATTAGGAGGGACCCATTGGACTGTAAATATGGCCCCAGAAATGGTATGATGGTCCCCCTTATGCCATACTGACCCTTTTCTCCTCATACCCCCCCTATATCCAGATCTCTACCCCCTGACAACGGACGGCCCAATCGCATGGGGAACAGTTAAGGGTGACCCACTGGAGTGTAGGGATCCCCCCAAAAGTGGTTTGACATGTCCCCTTATGCCATACTGATCCTCTTGTCCTCATACCCTCCACACACAAGATCTCTACCCCCAGATGATGGACAGCCAAATTGTGGCAAGGGCAGTTAGGGGGGACCTTATGGACTGTAAGTATGCCCCCAGAAGTGATCTGATGCCTCCCATTCAACCACACTGACCCCCTTCTCCTCATACCCCCCACACACCAGATCTCTACCCCATGAGGTCGGACAGCCAAACTGTGTGAGGACCAGTTTGGGAAGATCCAATACAGTGCAGGGATCCCCCCAAAGGTGGTCTGATGTTTCCCTTATGCCATACTGACCCCTCCTCATACTCCTCCATATCCAGATCTCTACTCACAGATTACAAGCCACAAAACCGCATGATGAGCAGTCAGGGGGACCCCAATGGAGTGTAAGAATGGCTCCAGAAGTGGTACAATGCATCTCCTTGCATCAGGCTGACCCCCTTTCTCCTCATATTCTCATACTCTACCCCTAGGCCTCAGACCACCAAATACTGTGGGCAGCTGTTAGATATGACTGATTGGAGTGTGTCTATCATGTCAGAAGTGGTTCAATACCTCCTAGTTGTATTGACCCAGGGCCTCTGCCTCTTATCCTAATCCTCACAGATATCACAATTAATAATAATAACACTTTTTTACTAGATACCAAAAGATTCATGGACATGATAATGGAAAAAGAATTCTAATTCAGAGCAGTCAAGCACAATAATCACCATATATATGTCTTGTTATCTACGTGAACGAGGTGTGGGGGGCATATACAAGCTGGGGCTGGTCCAAAATGGGGTGGGGTGTCATGTCCTGGGTGTACAACAGATAGGGGGGTGGTTCTTGGGCACTGGGTGGAAACAGGTGGCACTGGAATTCCCTGACATCTCGTTTTCTATGTGAACAAGGCATGGGGGGCATATATGAGCTGGAGCTGGTTGAAAACGGGGTGGCGTGGCGTGTCCTGGGTGTACAACAGATGGGGGGGTGGTTCTTGGGCATTGGGCCGAAACAGGTGGCAGTGGAACCCCCAATGTCTCGTTTTCAATGGAAACAGGTTGTGGGGGGTGCAGACATCAATTCTAGACACAGGACAATAAAACTATATCCATACCTCTGTTATACCACCCCCCCCCCCGACGGTCTTGCTGTTGAGCAACAGAAGGTTTTGCACCCATCTGAGCTCAAATGTTCTCACTGTCCATTTCAGACTCTGCTTGAATGTCAGCCACAACAGTGGACCACCCTTTTGTGTTTGCAATCTACAGACTCAGATATTACATTTCACAGCTGCCTTCAGTGGTAAAAGGTGTACCATACACACAATAGAATATTCCTAGAAATTACCACATTTTATTTTGCAGTATTACACCTGTTATTGTATCCATACTCATTTCAGTTGCAAAGAATGGCCCACAGGTAGCCTAAATTATACCAGATCCACTCCTTAATTTTCTTTCCAGCAGGACAGTCCCAATCAACTACTCCTTGTCAAGTTTGGTGACAATCCCTGCAGTGTGCAAATCAATAGAAGCTTTGAATTCTGGAATGAAACCAGTCAAACAGGATTTGGAACTCAGTTACTATATTAGGACACAATTTTCCCTCAGTCCTGAATGAATCACCTCAATGGCTGAAAACCGGATTTATAAGAACCATTTTTCCATAAATGGAAGAACTTGTAGCCACAGGAAGGAATTATGATGTCCATGACAAAGAATTGTTGGCAATCATCCATTGTTTCGAAGGTTGGCATCAATTCCTCCTCAATGCAGAACAACAATTAGACATATTCATGGATCATCAAAACCTCGCCTTCTATAGACAACCACAAAACCCTACATGACGACAAGCATGATGGGTTTCTTTCTTACAAGATTACAACTTCCGTTTGCTCCATCAAAAAGGAAGTCAAAACCACAAAGCTGATCTGCTTTCCTGACAGGTTGACCATATTCCTGAAGAAATGGATAATCAAGATCTCATCGGTCTCCCTGAACATCTCTTCACTGCCATCACTGTTCCTGTTCCTACCATTGCCTATGTTATCTCTCATCATCACGATACTCCTATAGCTGGTCATCCCAGCCCTGACAAAATGATCGAACTTATACAACAACAAATGACTTAGACAAATACATTGCTAATACATTACAAATTTTGAATTTGGGAATCTTCAAATCCTTTAACCATATGGAGAATTCCATAAGGTTAAAGAATTTGGAATGTATTAGTAATGTATTTGTATCATGTTGTACACTGTGTAATATAAATCCATGAAACCTGCATATCTATTTTGGAGCATCCCACCTCAGTAATAAATACATATTATTAAGTTAACTATAAAGTACATTCCCTTTAGGCATTCTGAGATGATTCCTAGCTTTAAAATTGCTAGGAATGTACTTAGAATCCCTTTCAAAAGGAGGGACTAATAAATTTGGCTGGGAAAATTCCAATTGGATTCTGATTGGATTCCTAGGACTCTGAGCATTCTGAATTACCTCAGTGTAAAGTGCTTGCAAGAAGTGTCAAGAATTTCACAAATGGCTGTAAGTTTGCCCTCTTAAGACACTGAGCAGTCAATTTAAAACTTAGTTTACATAAGTATAATCACTCAAGTCTTTGTTTCTATTGTATTGCCTTCACCACTGTACCCAGACTCCTAAGACCCTCAATCATCCACACAATCCCTCCATTTTATAGTCCAGTGACTCAGCACCCACAGCATTGAGCCCCAAACCTCCATTCCTCTCACTTCTTTCAAGGATGCCAGAGAGAGTTCATGCCCCCCAACTCTCTCCTCTCATCCTGGAGTACACGCCCAAATAAGGTCAGTACTGAAACCGGGATCTGGTTCGGTTCCATGACACAGTCACATGGGAGTACTGATCTAATACTATGGATGTTATGATAAGTCAGTAATGAGTCTCCACCCCTGGTTCAGTACTGGTCGACTGGTCCTTTAGTTTCAATTTATATTACATTTATATTTATTTATTTTCCATATTATGAATAAATGTGGTACATATTATTTATCATTCTGGGCATTATACAGTACATTTTGCTACCGCCATTGTGCTGCTGCTGCTAGTGTTGCCGCGGCTATGGCTAGAAGCCAGCTACTAGCCGTAGCCAAGCTGCCAAATCAGCTTGGCTTGTGACCAGCTTGGCTAGGCTACAAACCGGCTACGGCTGTTGGCCGCGGCTATTCAGCTGGCTAGCCGGTGTATCTACTGCAAGTCCAGTACCTGTATTTGCTCTCAAATTAAATGATATATCTACATTGCATGCAAAATAATTTTAAAACTGAGTTTGAAATCTGCGCCAGCTGAGATCGACTGGCTTCAAAATATGCTGACACCTCACTTTCTTACAGCACCGGCGACGACGAGGACGAACAACACAACCCACCACCACCATCTCCCACCATCTCCCCATCTCCCACCACCTCTTGCATATCCCGCAAGAACCATGGAAATTGGACCAGCGAAAGGCGCCATGACACGACCGTGACCACGACCAATGCCCACATCGCCACCACCCGCATGGCAACAACCCAACAACCAGGCAACGACAGCAGGGAGCTAGGCTGGGAGGGTGGTGAGCCCACCTAACAGCCTAGGTACGTGCCCAACATATATTCCCATCGACATCCGCTAACCACCCAGATCATGACCACAACCACATCAACGCCAACCCAGTGGCCGATGGCGGGTGACAACGAGGGCGATGAGGACAACAGATGGGGAAAGAACAGTGGGGGCAGGGAGTCTCTCCTGTTGCAAGCCCCCCCAAGCCATCACACCTCGCGAATGCGCACGAACCGTGTCAACTAACGTGTGGATGACGTTCGCAAGGTATCTGGCAAGGAATACCTGGACGACGCGCCTCCAGCAGCCCGCGAATTGCGTCAGATGCCCCCCCACTTTGTCTATGGCCCCATTCACCTCGCAAATGGCAACGTCATGTCAATTGACATGGACATGGCCTTTGCGAGGTTGATGGCGTGGTGACCGTCCCCCCCCGGTGAGTGAGGACACTGACTAGCCAGCTTGAGCCGGCTTGAGCCACAGCTGTAGCTGTAGCTGCAGCTATGGCTATGGCTACAACAAAAAATGGCCGGCTAATGTAGCCGTAGCTGCGGCTTGCGTAGCTGGCTGACCGGCTAGCCAAGCCACAGCAACACTAGCTGCTGCCACCACTACTTACGGCTACCACCGCTGCTGCCTTGCCACTGCTCTTACTGTTGCCGCACTGCTGCATCAGTAGTAGTAGCAGTAGTAGTCGTGCTGAGGGGCATAGAGGTGGGTGGGGGATGATGAGGCGAGAAGTCAAGATGGTGGAGGAAGTTGAACTGTAGACAAACAAGACCAAAGTAAAGATATGGAATTTTGCCGCTCCGATAAGTAACAAACAACGCCAAAGGAAAGACTTAGAGAATTTCGCCAAGTGACAACAGGACATGCTTCATATTAGATTTATGACATAGGTGTTACCTTTTCGCCCCTTTTTGCCCTGCTTACTCATCGCCCAATTCCCATGGCCACTTTCCCACGACAAAGTGCACAAGTCCCACGTTCCTATTGGCTACCCTTCTCTCGGGTCCAATCTCTCGCGCTTTGACATCTCCACATGTACGATCAAACACATGCCTGGTTATCGTCCAATCACATCGCGCTTACTCACCCAAGATAAGAGGGCTTAATGCCATTGGCCAGAGATAAGAGGGAGTTCTGCCATTGGACGATAGAGTACTGCCTCCCCTCAAGTTCTTGCCTTTATATATCATCGTTGTATGTACATTGTACCTTACGTTTAGTCTGGTTTACCATACTGGATCAATAATATCCCCCTTCTCCCTCTCATCGCTCGAAGTTAGTCTGAGTCCGTTTGTTGTCGGAGCCGTCCCGTAGACGATCCGTAACAATAGGCTAGTAGACAACTATATGATAAACAGATGTTTATATCTGCTTATGAGAGCTAGGAAGACTCAGTTAAGGCAGCAGGGGCTCAGAAACTCAGATTTAACACTACAGTGAATTCCAAAGCCAAATCCTGAGGCCTGATCCAGTGCTGAGTCGAGAACCGATCAGCCCCTGGTTCGTATCACTCGACTGTCGCTAGGGAATGCCCAGAATGAACTGAGCAAAGGACTGATTACTTACTGAGGCCCAGGCCTGAGCCGTGCCTGTGAACCAAGGGATGATCTGCTGATTTGTCATATTACCAGCTCAGCGTTCATCTGGGATCGAATTTGTGCCACATCATCCACGTTTGACCAAAACATCTATAGCCCTAATCTAGTACCGTGACTAATTGGCAGTGTACATCAACATCTTTATCTCTTTTGCATCTCATCCCTTACTCACTAGCTCACCCCCCTACACATAGTTTCACACTCACAACTGTTTTTTCAACCCTCCCACCTCCCGTTCAAAACATGTTTATGTACTCTTTTTCTATAAAATATTCGGGCCGCGCCGCTGTTTCAGGGCCGCATCCTGCTACTCTTTTCTCCTGTCCCTTAAGTTTGCCACGCTGAGCGACTAGACCACTCATTATACCTACCAATTTGTACGTTTGACCTCTGCATAGGGATTAAATTTTGAAGGCCTTCCAAAGCTTGGTTCCTGAACCTCTGCACAATGTCTTTAGTGTTGCTAATAAAGATTTAGAATCAAAAAAATCACTCAGTATGTTATTATATATATATGTGACGTCCGCGCTCCAAATTGCTCTCCAAAGATGGACCCCTCCCCCAAGGTTTCCATCCAGCTGATGCTCAGCCATGAACTCCCGGACGTTGAACCCTAATCTATCTTGTTCCGAAATGAAGGGGATACTAAGTGGTTCAGTTGCAGAGGGCTGAGCCAGAAGCAAAATGATATATCGGTGGTATGGAGTACCGTGCTGAGGATGTGGCGGTATGTATGGCGTATGCGTGTGTGGAATAATGCGGCCTGACGATTGAGCCGACAAGGGGATATTAGGCCTGCCTTACACCGTCAGTATGACGTTTTGGAATAATTTATCCTTACTGTAGCCAGTGAAGGTAGAGTTGATAGCCTTTCTTAGCTTCGTCGGGAACGTCTGAGGGAAAGCGAGTAAGATTGAGGTTTCAAGCTGCAACAAGAGACACACCAGGGTCGACCATGAGCAGTGTATAAAGTCGAGTGTCAGTGTGAAATGCATTTGCATACAAACGAGGTGCATTTCGCGTCTAGGCGAGGGCTATCAGATCAACCGGTAAATGGCGATGACGGATTGACCTGTTCCGGCAGCAAATACACTCCCGGTTCGACCTCTTGGTATCTGCATTTCGTAGGCCCCTGAAGACGATTGCTCTGCAGTGGAGGTCTCGGAAATGTTATTCTAAAATCCAGGGAAGGATGAATGGAAGACAAGACATCCGGTACCACCTTCAGTTGATGGATACGTTCCATCTGTATGCATCAGAGTAATTATCATCCAGAAACCTAGGTGGAATGATTTGACACACTAATAAGTCAAGGGTTCCTTCTTCTCGCCAGCGTTGTTCTAAGAGATGCCTGTGGGCAGGTTTGAAGACTTGACCTGAGCTGAGATGAGTCGAAATAGTCCCACAACTGAGCACGTTCACATACCCATCCCATTCGCACACTTCCACCGGACATCGGGCAGATTAATTTCACTCTGCACGTCAAGAATGCCCAGCTTCCGCCTCAGGGCAAAAAATGCGTTTTCATCCCTAGTAGCGTTACCTCCCGCTGTTGCAATATGCTGTCTTACGATTTCGATTTCCTTTTTTAACTGACGAGAGTCTTTCTTGATGAATTTGAGAGCTTCGTCGTAAGCAGAGAGCACACCATGAGCCAGGGGCCTGTTCCAGTCACGCGGGTTGGCTAGAGAAATGGAGGGGCGTGTCCTGCAAGATCGACGTAGGCAGCGAAGTTTAAGCATGGACAACTGTCACATGACCTAACACAAAATAATACACCGCTGATTTTTTGAAGTCCTGTGAGAAGGTTTCCCACGCAAGATTGCCAGATATGGATTTGTGATAGCCACATAAGAGTCTGGACAGCTGCTTTGCAACACTAGTTTAGTTACTGGCTTAGTCAACATCATGTTGTCGGAGTTGAGTTTGAGTTCAAACTCAATCTATGCCAGCCAGAACAAGGCTCTTATCATTGTCAATCTGCATACCAGCAAATGGATCATGTCAATAGTAATAATGCAGTCTGGACAAAAGAGGATGAAAAGGCTCCACTTGCCTTTCATCTGGACCATGTCAGAAAAACCAAAACTGCCTTATAGGGCAACACCTCTTCTAAGGCAGTGACAATGATGTCACAAGGTCCTTATAAGGGCGGTCATTGCCTTATCTAGTGTGATAACAACTACATAATAGTTATTAATAATAACTTACATCACCTGTCACAGTCACATCAGGATTGTGTCGCATTCAGTTCCAACCACCACAACTTCGACTACAAGAGAAACGGCAAGAGGGACTGACATGCTTAGCAACAACAACAACAGAGACCAAGGCCAGGAGGGTGGTGCGCCCACCTACCGGCCCAGGTGCATACTCCAAAACCCAGTCCCTTTAAATTTATGCCCCTAACATCCAGTTTATGACAACAGTATTGACAAGCCAACAGCAAATGGGTGACAACAATAGCGACAGGCAAAGGCGAGTATGAGGATGGAAGGGACAAGAGCAGCAGTAGCGGGCACAAGGACAGCACCTCCATGCTGTGCAACCCCTGAGCCATGCCCACCTCGTGAACACACACAAACCACGTCAATTGACACATGGACATCATTCACAAGGTATCCAGCAAGGAGGGACAATGAGGATGACCGGGAAATAAGGAACGGGCTCCCCCCCCCTCAATCAAATCTCTACCTTGCAAACACATACAGATCGCGTCGATTGATGCGTAGACATTGTTCATGAGGTATCTGGGATGAGTATCTGCTGTACCCGTAACGATGAAGAGTGCAGGTGGTGTTTGGGTGCAGTGTCCCGCAACTCTGCCAAGCCGAAGCCACGGCTTTTGGCCTGGCCCAACATTTTTTGGGGCTGGAGTCCCTAAGGCTGGGCCAGAACATCAATACTCTGGGTCAACAAGGGCCCCATTTTTTGCTGCTTCCCTACCCCATGCATGCAGAATCCTGCGTATTGTAGTCACGCGATGGCGACCTGGCAAAAGTGGGGGAAAAGGCAGCGGGACCCGAAATGTCTGCCTGTAGGTACTGCCCCATCCTGCCCTCATCAGTTGAATCCTTGAGCAAGGATCATCCGAATGGCCATCAGCAGTGAGCCACCACCTCTCTAATTGCACCTTCTGATGCTTCCACAGATACTGCCCACAATTATTCTCCCATGGCAAAAGCAACTGTCATTTGGTTGGAAACAGCATGCATATGTCAGTTTGTAGTCAAGCCGTTCTTCACTAGATCATAACCACATTTCTTTGTAGACTGTCACATTTTTTGCAATGTTATAATTCTCCTATCAATTTAAACTCGAATAATTGAAACCCATCAGTTTAACATAGAAGCACGGCGTGTCTCAGACTTAGTGTCTGATGCTGGTCAGTTGGGTCATTTTTCCCCTTCTCGTGCATCTGGTTCGAACTGTTGTTGTATTACATTGGCCTATTGCAATTTGAATCTGATAAGGCTGTCAATGATACACGAGCGACAACAATGACAACTGATAATCCACCTACCTGTCTTACTTGTAACTGCTGTATAGGGACTACCATGGATGCTGGTCATCCGGATGAGCATCCACAGATGATGTAAGTGGATGGTTATATACAGATATGGATGTGAGGTCACGGATATCCACGGATATCCAGATGTAGTAGACTCCTCCAACTCCTTGTGTGGCTCCTCCTGACTCTCTGTGCTGCGACCATCTCTCCCGCTCAAACATGGTCGCTTAGACTCTGCAGCACCACAATGGAACAAATAACAAGACAGCGGCCATTACTGACAGACATCATTGAAGACAGACATCATTCAACATACAATTCGGTAACATTGCACACAGCAGCCCACTGCCACCCTCCTTCCCATTCAAACGCAAGGTGGGGGTTGTTTGGACATCACCACCACCACCTTCTCCATTGTGACTCGTGAGTTGAGGGACTTCAGACAATGCCAGCCCAACACCACCCTCCCTCGCATTCAAATGTGAGCTGGGGGTTCGTTTGGACCTCTCCACCAACACCAACACCTCCTCCCTTGTGAGTTGGGGAACGCCAGCCCACCGCCACCCTCCCTCGCATTCAAATGCGAGCGCAGGGGGGTTGTTTGGACCTTGCCACCACCACCACCTCCTCCCTCAAGAGTTGGGGAACACCAGCCCACTGCCACCCTCCCTCACATTCAAATGTGAGCCAGGGGGTCGTTTGGACCTTGCCACCACCACCACCACCACCTCCCTCGCGAGTTGGGGAACACCAGCCCACCACCACCCTCCCTCATGTGCAAATGCGAGGCAAGGGGCTTTTCAGATGCTCCCAGCCCACCACCACCCTCCCTTGCATCCAAACGCGAGCCGGGGAGTGGCTTGGACCCTCTCCACCACCTCTCCCTCCACCTTCACACACAAATGCAAGATGGGGAACCATCCAGACGACCCCAGCCCACCACCACCCTCTCTCGCATCCAAACGTGAGCTGGGTGGTTTGGAGTCTCACCCCGGAATCATTCATGTACATCATAGTAAGGTAATACTGTATATACATTGTCTGACATGTGAAAACCATGAAAATTGGTGAGAAGGAGTACTGCAACCCATATATCAGACTCCGCACGTCAAGATGATTGGGGCCACTTTGTCCTGTCTGTCCTGTCCACGACTTTTGTAACCACTGTGCCATTGTTCGATGGGGACTCTGACAATGATGCAGATCAACCTGCTGGTCCTGCAGTGCTTATCTCGCCTATGAAGGCTTGAGCGGCTAAGTGGGGAATTGTGAATAAGACTGATAAAGAGGTATGGGGCTTGCCAGATGGTGAGATTATTGGTGAGTGGTCATTCTTCAATGAAAATGAAGCTCATTCATGTATATTTAGAGGCTTCGAAGGCTTCGTGGCGCTCCAATGTGTATGATCATTTTGACATCACCCTTAGCCGTGAGCTGGACGGCAGAGGATGGCCCTTGGCATTGACCTCTGTATTTACTTGTAAGATTGATCCTGCCCACCACCCGCCTCATCACCCATCAGCGTGCCTGAATGTCTACTGGCCATGGAACAAAAAATATCCAAGATGGCGTTAAGGCCTGTAGTACTCATTTAGGTTCTACTGCTCATGCTACAGCTGTTGTGTCTATGGGACCACATTACTCTTCTGCTGCCCATCATACCCTAATTGCTTTGCGGTGTGCTAAAAACCACCATCCGTTCAATTCTGTCCTGGATGAAGATTATTGTGCTGAGGTTGAAATGCTTGGTCCTGGAACTGTCCTGCCTGCTCCGCAAACGGTCTCATGTGATATCAAAGCTATCTATGCTGAGATGTCTAAGAATGTTTGGAATTATTTCATGGTGAGCATCAGCCTTTATTATATTTCTGTATTAATAAAATTATATCAAGGCCCTTGACTCCACTATCCATTTGGTTCTGGATGGATGGACAGCTCCTATTGTTGCATCCTTCCTTGGGATTGTTGTTGTTTAGTTTTCTGATGGTATCATTCATCGTGCTATCCTCAAATTTATCCGGTGAGTCTTAAAATATACTTCGAACAATCTGTTCTATATCTTATTATTGTCAGGTTAACTCAAAAACATGATGGTGTATATCTCGCTACAGTTACTGCTAACTGCTTGAAATGGTTTGGACTTGATAAATTTGTTTGCTTCTTATTTTATTTATTCTTTCATTGTCACCTGAAGCAATTTTTTATAGATTCTCTTGCTATGCATGGATAATGCCAGTAATAATGATTCATTGGCAAGGTATCTTCCTCACCTCATTCCATCTTTTCGTGGGATGATTGCTTGTGGCCAGTGCTTCCCACACATTATTAATTTCTTGGCAAAGGTACTCATCAATTCAAGTTCTTCCCCACATAACTAATAGATTTGTAGATTTTTATATCTTTCTTCTTTCGAGTGCCAAAGAAGAAATAAAAAGAAGCTGCCACCACTGATGGTGAGTTTAGAACTACATATACCAAATTATACTGAGCCAAATATTATATTATATTAGCCATCGTTGAACCTGATGACGTCTCTGACGATAAACTTGCTGTGGAAGAAGAAGGTATTGCAACTGATGCAGCCACTACACCAGATGATGGTAGGGATGCTCATGATTCTGCTATCATTAAAACTACTTGTGATAGGGCTATTGAGATGATGAGATTGGATGGTGTGGTGATTGATCCAGAGGAGAACAAGATGGCACTCCAGCTTTTCCCCCAGGTAAGTTGAAATTCATCATAATGAGGTGTATGATGGTTTTAATGGAGTTCAAGGTCGCTGGTCTTGCCTGGTGTGTTCATGACAATTTAACACTCAAGGAGGAGTTTGATACTCTTGTGTCAAATGACAAGGACCTTCCTGGTGATAAGATGGCACTTGACCGCCGTGTTACTACTTGGTGGAATTCAGACCTCACATGTTTAAATGCTCATCTCTACTTCAGAAGTTTTGTTGAGCAACTTACTGGAGCTGCCATCAATGACCTACGAGCCTACCAACTTTCAGAAGAGCAGTGGGATCTTGCAGAGACGCTAAGTTCTATACTTGAGGTCAAATATTTATATTTCTTGAGCAAAAATCTGATTTATTTTTGGCAGGTGTTTGATGAAACGCCAAGCTGTTCTCACAGTCTCAGGTTCCCCTTATTGCAGAAGTCCTACCCATGCTGGATTCCATTGAGAAATCAATGACTCTGGTTTGTGATGATGATGACAGCGAGTTGCCCAATGTTGTCTGTGTTGCAGCACAGGCAGTTTTGCTCTTAATCGACAAATACTACAGCCTTATGAAGCAGACCATGCCATGACTTAACCCGACTGTGACCGGGCAACTAAGGGTGACAATGTTGGGTTTGAGTCGGGCCAGCCGAGATGGGCCGAGAAAATATTATTGTTAGGTACTTGACGGGGCAACTGAGAAGTGACATATGTACCATGTGAGACCGGTGGGCCGAGTCAAGTGCTAGAGTATAGTGGATGGTCTGAGACCGTTGGGCCGACATTGGCTGGGATAATTGTAACCCGTCTCAGACCGTTGGGCCGACATTGGCTGGGATGGGTGTCACCCGTCTCAGACCGTTGGGCCGGCATTGGCTGGGATTATTGTCACCCGTCTCAGACCGTTGGGCCGGCATTGGCTGGGATGGTTGTCACCCGTCTCAGACCGTTGGGCCGGCATTGGCTGGGATTATTGTCACCCGTCTAAGACCGTTGGGCCGACATTGGCTGGGATGGCTGTTTACTCATCTTAGGTGTAGGGATCGGCGCCGGTGTGGTCATTGGTGTTGTCATTCGAGTAGGTATCGGTCTTATCATCGGCATGGTCATCGGTGTTGTCATCGGTGTTGTCATCGGTGTGGTCATCGGTGTCATCATCGGTGTTATCATCGGTGATATCATCAGTGAAATCATCGGTGTTATCATCGGTGTTGTCATCGGTGATATCATCGGTGTTGTCATCGGTGATATCATCGGTGTTGTCATCGGTGTTATCATCGGTGTGGTCATCGGCGTCATCATCGGTGTTGTCATCGGTGATATCATCGGTGTTGTCATCGGTGTTGTCATCGGCGTTGTTATTGGTGTTGTCATCGGCGTTGTTATCAGTGTTGTTATAGGTGTTCTCATTGGTGTTATTATATGCATTATCATTGCTGTTGTCATTGTTGTGGTCAATGGTCTTAGTGTATATTGCAAACATTATTTTTTTAATTGATCAAGGGCTACATCTAGACTGAAGATGGTATCTAGGCTTTTATCAAGAAGCATCTTGAGCCTTGTCGTATCCCCTATACATGTCCTGAATTCGTGTTTAATATTTGCTTCTTCGTGTTCAATCCAGAGCCGATGTTTGGCTGGGTATTGGTTGACTACCGCTCCATACCTGACCTTCTGCTTTTTCCGGCTTGCCCATCCTTTGTAAATTGAAGCATCTAGACATTTCCGTTTTCGTGTTTTTCTCTGTTCATGCAACGAGGAACCTGCTTTTGAATGATTTGATATCAGCATATATTTGCAAAAGTTTTTCATCGGACTTGCATTTGTTTGAGGGCCTCGGCGTTTTGGGATATGATGTGCAGAACGAGGAAGAGGATGCCTCGGAAACGGCATCAGCCTCCACGTTACGTTGTTTACCGGCATCGGTGTGGGGGTTGACGTCGTTGTCAGTGTCAGTGGGGGTGTCCAAATCGATCACCATTCTGTCTGCATCGGCAGGGGCATCCAAATCGATAACCATTTTGTCATCATCCTGCACCTGAACCGAGGGTTTTTGAAGACCAGGTGGTTTCAGCATATCAAAACCACCAAATGCAGTTCCTGCATATAAGTGTGATAAAATCTCATGTAGTCGTGCACCATTGAACCTACTACTGGGCCAAATGAATGCCGGTCCGCCATTTCCAGCATTGGAAGGGCCTGGTACTCCGGGTACCTCAGGATTGAATGCCGATCCACCCTTTCTGACATTGGAGGGGGCCGAGGGGCCTGCTACTCCCGGTACTTCAGGATCGTTTTTGACCAAATCACGAGCTGGTGATTTGGACTTGACCTCATCAGCAGGGGCGAGGCCAAATGTGAAAAGTCCCGCTGATTGATGTTTTAGTTAAGCACAAGTTATAAAAAATAACTTACAGGGTACCACAGGGAAGTCCTTCAATGTCTTTAAAACGATCGGCTCTAAACACCAGAGTTGAGAGTGACACCAGCAAAGTTGATAGAGTGCTACATACTCCTGCTAGTTACTACATTTTACCAGATATTCGTCAACAAAGGTGCTTGATAATGAGCAGCAGTAGTAGATCTCACCTTTAGATCGAGCCATTGAGGTGTATTGACTGCAACAAATGCCGATGGCCAATATTCAACGTTGTTTGTTCAAGTTTGGCCAAAACAAAAAAAAACACGTCGGAGAGTTTTTCGCGGTGAATTCACCGATATTCTGAAAACTTTGACCAACAGATCCACCACACACACACGAATCTACAATGGCCGCCCAAAACATCGATTATCAAGGTGTCATCTACGAGATAAATGCACGTCTCACGGACGCCTTCAAGGTCGTGAAGGCTGAATTTGACAGCAATCTCCGGAACCACATCATGTACCAGGTCACGCAGGAAATGGTAGGTTTTCTATCACAAGTTACTTCTGGACTCTAAATGCAAACCCTTGGAATACAGATCAAGGTTTCAGAAGTGTGCAAAGCTGCAGAGTCCGAAGGTATCGAGATCCATATCCCTAGGCTCATCCTCAGTGCGGCTATAGAATACAAGGCCAACTACGACCCCGAGCGCCGTAAGTTGCCACGAATTCGAAGAATCATAAAGAAGACCCCAACATCACCAATGAGCCGGGGTATGTTGCCGGTAGGAAGACTCCGGAGTATGATGGACCCAGAACCGGTCCTGCTTGGTGGACCAATGAATATGGTGAGTTAATCTATTCAAATACTGACATGCCTACAGGGCTTTATTGACTACCTATGTCCAAACTAACCCAGTCAAACACCTAAAACCATTCCCGATGATGAGGAGTCGGCAACCCCCTCCTGAAAAGAAGCATGGGAGGAGCAACAAGGATGGGAAGGGGAATGGGAAGGAGGGGACCGGGAAGGGGAGGGGGAAGGGGAATGGGAATGCGAAAGGGAAGGGCAAGGAGCAGGAGGATGAAAAGGAGGATGCATCGGAGTCGGAGGATGAGGAGGAGGAAGATGAATTGGAATCAGAAGAGGACAAAGAGGACAAAGAGGACGATCTGGAAGGGGATGATGATGATGATGAAGATGAACTTGAGGAGGAGGAGGAGGAGGAGGCAATGGGGCAAGGGAAGAAGCCGAGGGGCCAGGACAAGGGGAAACAGAAGGAGAAGACGACGGAGGAGAATGAGGAGAAAGACTTGGGCAAGAGCTTGACGGGAAAGGGTGAGGGGAAGGAGAAAAAGGTGGAGGTCATAGACCTCGAGATGACTGACATAGTCAAGGAGGAGTCCGATGAGGAGGGTTCGAAGAAGACGCTGCGTGAGGATGAGGTCATGCAGCTGGACGACATTCCCAACCGCCGATCAGGATCCAGGAGGCTGAAGAGACGACGAGAAGACCTGGCCAAAGAAGAAACACCGAGCAAGAGGCAAAAGCAAACGGACGGGACAATTGGGCTTACGAGGGAACAGGTAAGTTAGCCTGCCGTTTCAAAGAATTTTTACTTTATTCTGGCACCTTTAGTGTTGCCGGCGTTGCTTCGACCGATGGCCTACGTTGGTTTGCCAGAAAGGTGCTAGGACGGCATGCACTCAATGCCATCGGCTCAAGACGAAATGTGTGTGGGATGGGAAAAAGAGGACGCCAGCTGAACCCGCCCAAAAGACCTTCAAAGCCAACAAACCTAGGAGGGAATCGACGCCGACACCGCCACCACCGACACCGACACCGACACCGGGGCCAAGCATCATCAAGAAGAAGATCATGAAGGTTATCCTCATTCCCCCTGCACCTCCAAAGCCATCAGTTGCATCTGGTTCCGGAATGACCCTCTGGCCTCGAAAATCGACAGTTCGCATTCAAACGCCTCCGACGCTGACCCTATCTCCGTCGTGGAGTGTGTCACCTTTGCCTCCCCCGATCACCCAAAGGCGAGGCAAGTCGAAAGGCAAGGGGAAGGCAAAGGAGGTGATCAATGTGGATGATGATTTGAGAAAATCATCCATTCCTGAGGGCTGTGAGTTTGAGTCAGTTCTTGAACGAAAATTTGCTGACATATTACTGAAATTTAGCGACTCTTTACCCTGTCGTCTTCCACCCAACCCGAATGGATGCCCTTGGGACGGTACGCAAATCCAGTAGCTCGGACAGCTCCAATCAAGAGCTGCTATCAAGGATAGAACGTCTGGAGGCCGAGGTCCGGGCTGTCAAATCAAGCCGGATACAAGCTCTGGAGGCTGAGGTTCAGGCCCTCAAATTGATGATGGAAGGGTTCAGGGGGAGGCTGGCGAAGGAGGAGACGAAGGTATTTGAATTGCCTTTGAAAAAGAAGGAACCATCGGAGGAGGCGATGCCACTGAGATCCCAGAGTGAGACAGAGAATGTCCAGATGGCTGGTCCATCCACATTGACAGACCAAAGGGAGCTCCGGAGTAGCAGAGAACGGTTGCCACCTCCAGTGAGACTCCGTGCAATGTCTGAACCTCTGGCCTCTGACAGACAGCGATTGACGGTGACCCCAAGCATGTCGATTTCCGAGGTCATCCGATCTCCATATTTGAGGTCCCCAGATAAATCTTTCCTCACATAGGTGGCTGGTTTGGCTAGGATAATTTTATGTATTCATATGTATACAGCTGGATTCAAGGAATGAATGGACTGGGTTTGGATTTCTCATGTGCTCTCTAAATGAGTGAAGTAATTGGGTGAAGTTAAGCCTGAATGAGGAATGTTTGTGTGATATGTTCTGTGTTATCATTTTTACCAGAGTCTGGTTGGTATCGGTGTTATGATCAGCGTTGTCATAGGTGTTGTCATCGGCGTTATCATCGGTGCTGTCATCGGTGTTGTTATCGGTGTTGTCATCGGTGTTATTATCGGTGTTATTATCGGTGTTGTCATCGGCGTTGTTATCGGTGCTATCATCGGTGTTGTCATCAGTGTTGTCATCAGTGTTGTCATCGGTGCTATCATCGGTGTTATCATCGGTGTTATCATAGGTGTTTCATCGGTGTTATTATCGGTGTTGTCATCGGACTTGTCATCGGCGTGGTCATCGGTGTTATGTCATGGGCATTATCATAGGGTTGATCATCGGATCTGTCATTGGCGTTGTCATCGGACTTGTCATCGGAGTGGTTATTGGCATTTTCATTGGCAGATATAAATAAAGTTCATGTTCACATCTCTCGATAGTACACTTGTTGAACTGTTACCTACGTGCCTTTCTAGGGCTTTTTCTGGTACCCTGATCATCCAAATCTTTTATCAACTTCTCACCCCCCATCAGCTTCTGCTTCTTCGGATTCCTCTCTTTGCCATCACTGTCCTGAGGAGCCCCCCTTTTCAATGAACTCAATCCTTTCCTCAACTTTTCACACACAGCATCCAGCCTAGGCTTAACCTTTGTGAAGTCGAGCTTTGTCTTGATGATGTAGTCTTCAAGGTTTGGCTCAACTCCTTCTTCATCCCCCTCCTCATCCCAAAAATGAGATCGAGCCATGTCTTGACTGAGAAGGCCGATGCTAAGCAACACTCCCTCGATAAACAGTCGGCTCCTATGTGTCCCATCGGCTTTTAAATATGGCTGGCCATCTAGCCATTCCAAGTAAGCATTTCCAATCTTCACCGACGAATGGACATTTTTTGGTGCGGTCGTGTGTTTGTACTTCCAAGTGGCCCAGTTTGGAGTTGACTTGGGGATAGGAGTAGGATTGGCATCATCCTAATTTAGATTTATATCAGCCCAAACGGAATCCGATCATACAAAGAATAAATTACCGGAAGTTGAGACACCGTTTGAAGGCACCTTTGATACACTTGGTTATCCGATAGTGAAGTTAGGTACTGGAACCTCTCCTCTGGATCAATGATGGATTCCGGAGGAAATGGGACGGTGAGCATCTTGGAACGGTGACCGGGATCTTTGTTGCTGGTATCTTCATCATCGTCTTCCTCATCTCCATCAAGTGCATCGTCGGCAACAAACTGACCGTCAGCCTTTTGCTTTCCCTTATCGGCCTTCTGCTTTCCCGTGCCGGCTCTCTGCTTTCCCTTGTCAGCTGTCTGTTTTCCTTCATCGTCGTCATCTTCCGAACCGGACTCGCTATTGGAATCTGATGAGGAACCAGATTCACTGTCGGAAATGTCCTGTTGCCGAAGTCGGGAAGGTCCTGCTGCATTAGACTTTTGTGGAGCTTTCTTTCGAGATTTTCCAGAGGTAGATGGGTTGGAGTTATCAATTTCACCGTTCCGTCCCTTGAAGCCCCTGAATTCAAATGTTGTCTTGACCTTTTTGTTTGCCTGCCTTTCATACCAAAAGTCAAGAACTGACAAAGCCTGCTGCTTGACTAGCTTTGAAGGATCCCGGAGTTGAAAGCTAGCCGGCAAATATTGTGGTGATATGTATTGATCTTGGCTGATGCTGAGATCTCCCCAAGGAACTGAAGCTGAGTTGTCACCGGACCGTAATTCTGATTTCACATGATATTAGAATGACCTTACTGAGAGCTGAGACACATACGATAATGCAAATTTAAAAAGTCCCTGATAAGGGATTTCATCTCCTCCAAATTTGGTCTTTTCATTCCCGGAAAGATGGGAAGTTTGGGGACACCTTTATCATCCAGATGAACTTTGGGTTGTTTTGTCGGCTTCTTAGTCGTAGGTCCATCAGCTTCATCATTGCTACCTGAGTCATGTTTTCCTAGTAAATTCAGCCAAATGAGTTAGCCAATGCTAAGACCGACGCCGACATCAACACCGACGCCGATGGAAACGCCGATGCCGATGGAAACGCCGATGACCACACCGATGCCAATGGCTGCCAATGGCAATCTGATGCTGACTGTATACCATCCAAATTTCCATTCCCCAGACAAACTAGGGAAATTTTACAAAGGCATAATACTCACCCAGTTCTTCTGAGGCATATGCCTCCCATTCCGTCATCACCGATCCCTTTTGCCAATTAGGTTTAGCCTTCACAAATGACTCATGACCTAGCTCATCATTAAAGTCATGGCTGGACCAAGATTAGTTTAAAACAGGTAACCAAAGTTACATGAACCACATACGACGAAACCAACACATTGTCTGATGTGTCCCGACATGCCGACAGCACGAAAACCCTCATCCCCAAGTCCTTATGCATTTGTGTAGTGAATTCCTTGATGTATTGCACCGCATGTTTTTCAGCATTCCTAGGGACATCAGGTCGCAAGTTCAGCCATGTCGTCGGGACATACAATATGAGAACCTACTTTTGCTGGACATGTACTGGAGGTCCTTTCGACTTCCACTCATCCAACAACCCCTGATACTTCTGGACTTCTTCTTCTGGCAACTCCTCACACACAGCCTTCAACCCAGCCTGGTACTTTGCCATCCATTGCTTGGTACCAGGGGTTGATCCCGACAACTCTGACACTTTTCCCTCTACCTCCTCCCTCATCTCATGACCTACAACCTTCTTAAAGTTCCAAATTTGTCTATGGTTGTAAAGGGGCTTTCTGGTCCTACGACGTCCATTGTTGTAAAACCATTCCTTTATTTTCTAAAGGCTGAAATTAGCAAAATTAAATTTGGTTACCAGCTCCACTTGCAATGTATTCCAAGGGAGTCTCAGACCTCCCTTGTGCACCAACAATACTGGTGTGCACCTGTTTCATGGTTTTGGCACATCCTTTTTTGTCTCCAGCCCTAAATTCCTCAAGTTTGCCTTTGAGGGTGGCAAGTTGAGCGGCAGTGAAAGAGGTTTCAGGCATTGTGGAATCAGGAAAGAGGTTTGAATTTGCAGGAGATGAGATGAGATTTAATAAATGATGAATTGTGTGTGGCTACTTGTCGATGTTGCAAGTTTGCCAAATTTGACTATACACCCATTTCAGAAATTGAAATTTCGTCAACCGACTTTCGACCGTCCACATTTTATTTCCTCAATAATTTACACTCTCATCTGCGTATTCTTACCGTTCCAATTTCTTTTTAAATCCTCCACTTCGTATTTATTTCATCTAACCGATTATTCAGCCATGGTCAAGTCGTTCAAAAGAAAGTCTGCTCCTCGTGTTAGCAGGGTGACATTAAAAGAAGTGTTCACTGCTCGTGGATTTCAGACTCGAAGGAATATTGTCGACAGCCCTAGGAGCTCACATTCCTCTCCTACAAAAGACAAAGAATGACTCAAGATTATTGCGAAGAACATAGCGATTACCCTCAAGATCTCCCACATATTGAGCCTCTAATATTGCCCAGCAATAATGTAAATATGACTTTCTACTTGGTCTCACACAGGTCCAACTGACAGTCATCTTCTTGGAGTCATCCAGCAATTATATGAGGGAATGGCTACCCCATAGAACAGAATATCTAGACCATATCCTGGCCAGAGAAGCACCTCCAGAAAGACAGATCTGCATGGGTTGTGGGACAGCCGAAGGCACATGGAAATGCTCCACGTGTTTTGGTAGTCCTATATACTGCCAGGCATGTTGTGCAGATATCCATGAGAGGTTACCATTTCATCAGGTGGAAAAATGGACCGGTGACTACTTTACGCCTGCCTGGTTGATGGAAGTGGGAGTCAAGCTCCACCTAGGTCATGGAGGGTTGCCATGTCCAGCTGTCCGGAGTGACAACACCATTATTAATGACACTGAGGATTGCATTGTCAATGCTGACATCCGCATCAATGCCAGTACCAACGCCGACACCGACGCAAATGCCGATAACAACGCCGATAACAACGCCGATGATTACGCCGATGATTACGCCGATGACTATGCCGATGATAACGCCGACAACACCGATGATAACGCCGATGCCGATGCCGATGCCGATGACAATGCCAAAAGATCAAAAAATACTGAAGAACCAACCACGCCCTTTTCATTGCAAAGCTTTCCAGATTCACCAAAAGACATTGATAAGACATGTGAAAGCGTTATGGTGGTGGTGGACAGCTCAGGTATCCATCGTCTGGTCATCCGATGGTGTGAATGTAGAGGAGCAGCTGGACGTGACATTCAGTTGCTTGATGTCGGCTTATATCCCGCAACATCAAAAAAGCCCCAAACTGCATTCACATTCCAAGTCCTTGACGAGTGTCTCCTAGACAACCTGGAATGTAAAACCGCTTGCCAGGCATTTCATTCTAAATTACTCCGGCTTACCAGCTCACCGTTTCCTCACACCGTCCCGGTATGTAATCTGATTTATTCACCGGTAAATTTTGATTGACAACGTATCAGAACCGTTACCGTGAATTACTAAGATGTACAAGGCAATGGAGAAATCTGAAGGCCCGGAAATGGAATGGATTTGGCCAACATGACAACCAGGAACCAGGACCTGGCCAACTCACGACGACATGTCCTGCTTGTCCGCAGCCTGGTCTCAACTTGCCAGAAGATTGGAAAAACAGCAAAGGGGATACCGGCAGCATTATGCCTTCATTCGTGATGGATGGAAATTTCAAAGTAGAACACATGAAGATGCGGAGGCCTCTGGATGATGTTACTATCGCCGATGGTCATGGGTTTATGGTTGGGGAGGATAGATATAAAAAACATATCCGAATAACCAAAGAGGTCATACTGGTAAGTTCTATTGAATGAATTAATGTCTAGGAAATGTTGAAAATTTTAAATATTTCAGAAGTCAACATGCAATGAACATAGGGCGGTTAATCAGGCTAATTCTCGAAAACAAAATTTGGATGCGACCGGTATTGGTGCACTAGCCTGTGCTCGTCATGGATGTTTTGTTCCACATTCAGTTGTCGATTTTCAGAAGGGTGAAAGGTAATTTTTTTATCTGATGTTGTCAAGTTCACCAATGCCGATGACGGCGTCGGCGTTCAGACCATCGCTGATGATGGAGTTGTCACCAATGCCGATGCATCGGACTAGTTTGCCATTCCTTCTACATCCAATACCAAGTATTTTGCCAATATACTAACATTGATTCCATTCCAGACAAATGAACATGGACTACGCCCTCTCAGAAGTTCTCAAGTGGAGCTCTGGTTTCAAGACCATCCTGCTCATCTATGATATCATGTGCCAATATGGCAAGCACCTCCAAGAGAGATTGAGTCAAGGTCCTTATCTGCATACTCCTGAAGGGATCAAAATCAAGAAAGGAATCGGCCTGTTTCACATTATGGGTCATCAAGATCAATGCCATCCCCGATACAGCCCTCAATTTATCGAAGGTGCTGGCCAGGTTGACGGCGAAATATTGGAATCATTATGGGCTCCCCTTGATCATATCGCCAAGAGCACAAGGACCATGTCTGCTGCATCCCATCAGGAAACGATCGATGCTCACATGAACGACTCCAACTTCAAGAAACTCATCAGAATAGGTCTGTATTCATTGTCATTTGTATAAACCTAGCATCTGGAATTTATAGGCCTTCGTGGTCGCAGGTCCAACATTGATCAAAAAATATCGCAAAGCCGTCATCGGCGTTGCCAGTAGCAAATCGGCATTGGATGACCTCGTTTCGACAGCCGACGCCGACCTCACTCGGAAATGGACAAAAGAGGCGAAAAGAGCTCAAAAATACCGGGATCGAGACGAGTCGGCAATGGACATCTATGATGCCAAAACATCTAAAGGTAATTCTGAGCCATCCAATATGAAATCATCTCCCAGCCAGTGTCTAGGACCCACGAAAGAAGAAAGAATCCTGGAACTGACCCTAAATGAAAAGACGAATGGCCTGATGAATGGCACCATCGCCTGGCTATCCTCTGGACTCAAAATTCAGGAGACACAGTATGTAACATATCAATGATGAGGTTCCAATTGCATTGACAGTCTTGGATTGCATTTCAGACTCTCACTAGCTTATGAGGAGAGAAGGCTTGGCCGGAAACCATCACCGACAGCTAAACTTTCCATGGAGGACAAAAGACGCCGATTGAGAAACAGAATTGACCGGTTTCACAAGTCATCGGTGAAATTCATGGATTCCGACCTCATCGATGAAGAGATGATGCCAGATGTCGATCCGCTACAATCTGACTCAGATTCCGAATCATTGGACAATGGAAGTGACAATGAACGCGAGCCAGACACAGACAATCCATTCATCAACCATCAACGCCGGCAATCCTGGGATCAAGATTCTCCGACGAAGACCAATTTATTCCTGCCTTCCAACCTTCAGTTATCGGCATTCGACGCATCGGCGAGCAAACTGATTTCTGCAGAATTGAAATTGAGAGAAGCTCAAGCAGACAGCGCCCTTCACCAAATTCGAATTTGTTTAGGTCACAAAGCGTATCTATTCTGGAAAAACGTTCGATTGGCATCGGGGACAAAGCAGAAGACAAGGGCTTGGAAAGAGGTTTATTCAGTGGAAGCCCATGTCAAGCACCATGCAAGAGTTTATCGTCTCGCCCGAAAAGCCTTGGTCTCTCTGGGGGCATCTCCCGAGACATTGGAAAGGTATAAGTTGCTTAGGCAAGATGAACTCACAGCTACTACTGCTTTGGTGGATCTGAAACAACCAGGGCAAAAAAACAAGTCGTTAGCGTGGTTTTGGAACATGGATATAGACCGGGACATTGCTGGCAATGACTGGATGGAAGAATGTGAGTGTTCCCCTCCTTCGAATCACAGTTTTTTGAATTTGAGTCAGTCTATCGGGTTCACTGGCTACGGTCGAACGCCAATTTTTGCCGATGGACAGAGGAATTGACATTGGTCAAGAAGGAAATGGAGTGGACCATTAGGTTCTTCCAAATCACAGCTGAGACTTGGAGAAATCGAATGGAGTTGGTCATCGGACATGGATCATCGGGAAAACGATGTTATGCTGCAAGGCAAGCGGCTATGTGGGATCAATTTGCTACACAAGCAGAAAGCATGTTTGGGATTTTCTTAAATACATAATCATGTACCATGGTATTGCTTAAGGCATGTAAATTAACAGCTAGTCATCCATCGGCGCCGATCTTGTAACACTTTTTAAATAAACGTAAATAGAAGACACCTCTGACTTCAACTGCAATATCCAAGCCAATTCCTCCCAAAAACTTCAAATGTCGAAACTCATCGAATGCCAGCAACTCCTCAACCTTCTAGCGCGTCGCGTTCGGTCAGCGATCTTGGCAATGGCAATAACTTGGGATGGCATGTCTCCAACACAACGAGAGACTTGGCTTTCAAACATGCAGAATGACCTTGTGAGTGAAATGACTAATTCTATTGAAATACACTCCATTCGTTGCAGGCAACAGTGACAACGTGCATCAGAATGGCTCAACTTGGAGGGATCATTTTGGAAATACCGGAAATTATCCAGGGAACGGCAAAAGCGATATACAGTTATTTATAGCCTGCCATATGTATGGGAGAAGCTTCTCTTTACACAGGAACTCCCGATCGAAGGCTTAGCACAGCACTTCGTGCAAAAGCATCTTCATGCTGGGCAATGGTGGCGAGAAGAGCAAGGATCACTGGCCGATGGCGCAAAGGACATTCTTATCACGTTTGCCGGATATTTTTCAGCAGTCGCCTTGATGGAGGTAATATTTATGTTTCCATTCATTGTATTTTTCACGGTAGAATCATTCACAGGAAGAGACGGCTGCTAGTTTTCAGATGGCTTATGAATCGGTAAAGGAAGGTGGAATTTCGGCAAAGGAAGACTTTGTAGATTTTTCCGGACTTTGGCAGGTAAAATATGTTCTGCATCCATGCCTTCAGGCTTCTTAGCCCTCCATTCCTTTGTACAGGTACTCGAGGAGACCCACAAGGAACTCCAAGAAATGCCGGTTTTTCATCCTGGACGAAAAAGCCCAACCCCGGTGGCATCGACTAGCAAATTGGCTCCGGATGTTCCCCCTATAACGACATTAGATGATGTTCTGAAGACACGGACCTCAGCCAACCCCGATGCAATGGATGCCGATGAATTCCAGGATAAAAAGACAGGCAAGTCTGACGGTAAGCAGTGCTTGACTGAGCAATGCCCTCAAACAGCAGTTGAACATTTCCGAATAGCCGTCCCTCTCCTGCCACGATTACCATCATCATTTGTGTCAAGTTTGTCTGGCGAACAAAAGGCCAAACTTGCCAAGTACCTCAAGACCATCCAGGCTCAAGTGGTAGAGAGCTACCAGATTGTTAGAACACAGACACTGGATAAAATTGAGGATGGTAAGATGTTGCAAGATAGATGGTGGAGGTTGATGGATACAAGAATGGAGATGTCAAGGGGAATTAATAGATAATTGTATATTAGAACAAGTCCAATCAGCATGTGTCAAGTCCGATCAGTGTATGTCAAGTCTGATTGGCATTTAACCAGTCTGATTCCCGTTTGGCAACCTCTATCAATGTTTGGCAAGTCCTATCGGCGTTTGACAAGTCCTATTGGTCTTTGGGAGCTCCTATCGGTGTTTGTCCACTCCAAAGCGGCGTTTTTTGGTGCCAATCGGCATTTGTTCACTCCAATCAGTGTTTCCCTACTCCGGTCGGTGTTTCTCCACTCTGATTGTTGTTTTTAGATTATTAGGCCATTCTCTCAGGTCTGAACAATGCATTGCTATACATTGGCTTGATCTTCTACTACCTGTCTGCCAATTTGATCTAATGTCATCCAAGGAACCGCCGGCACCCCTACCCTCTCATGTACATTGTCTCTCATATAAAATGCAAGACATACCCGTTCACCTGATATCCTAAACACCCCATGCCTCAAAATTCTTCCCCCAAGATGGACGAGTGTTCCGGAATTGTATTGCAATTCTAGTCCGATGTTAGGTAATTCTAGAACGGCGTCCTTGTATGGTCCAATGGTTGCCAAAATATCATACCATTCTGCTCTCGAATTGTTGTCTCGATGTGCCGGTGTTTCCCGATTGCTGATCACTGACATCCCATTGAACACCGATGGCCACTGGTTGATGACTTCAGTTAACGAAGGTTCTTTTGCCAGACGTCGAAGCGTCTCTCGGCCACACATGTACAATTGTGGGTGTGTAATGGCGAGGGTTGCTGATATGAGTGCAATTGATTCACAGGCGGCTTTGAGCCATGTGTCGGCATTTGAGTCATTCAACGCCGATGATATCACAACCGGTTCATGGTTCATCTAGATCATATGTGTCGGTCTTTGTCTCCACTTAATGTATGGCTCACTCACATCGTGTCCTTGTCAAAACCAAGCCGGAGACAGTTCAACCGATCCCGGCGTCATCCAAACACATCCAGCTTCATTGAGGAATAGTTTCGGGTCCAACCTCCAATTTTTCTTCGTTCCTGGCTTCATGCTTTGTCGTAAAGGGCCTTCCATGTGCCTCATGGTCGTGGCGAGTATCGACTACTGACACCATATATATGAATTCTGGAATCATACATCACAGGACTTACTTGTCTTGTTGGCGTCAACGTGTCAGGAAGATACCAACAGAGTATCCTCCCATGCCGATCTCTTATGGTCATGGGTGTATCGACCTTGCGAGGTGGTTTTGCAATCAATGGATACCGGGATGTGAGAGCTGCCTCCTTTACAGCGTTGAATCCAGTGGGTTTTGGACCCAGCCTGGTTGAATACCGGTCGGCATCCCAAGGCAAAGTTACTGGAAATCATATTGAGTACTTGGAACTATATTTGAGCTATATCTTTACCGGGATTTTGGTATGCTATGACCAATTGATACACCAGCAGCTCACAATCACAAACTACCTGTGTACTGAATTCCAGAGGTGGGAGAATTAACCGGACATGAGGTGATGGTTGGGATATTTGCTGGTTAAATTTGGCGATGAGATATGATGATATGTTGTCCATAAAGTGGAGGATTGAAAGGGATGGAGGGAGGTGGCTCATGTTTGAGAAGGAAGAATTGATTAACGTTAATAATGCAGTTGAATGAGTGATGTTGATGACCAATCTGACCGTTACACACCAGTAGTAAAAATAAAAAAACCCCATGCAAGCCCATCGGCGTTGAAATAGTGATAGTCATGCTATCCAATGTCAACCCATTGGTTCAAAGCTGGCGAAAATGATAAAATTCGCAACGCCGATGCCGATGATGACACTGATGATAGCACCGATGATATCACCGATGAAGCACCGATGATAACACCGATAACTACTCTAATGACACCACCGATAATAACACCGATAATAGCACCGATGATAACAACAAATAAAGCACCGATGATAACACCGATAGCTACTCCAATGACACCACCCATGACAACACCGATGACAACACCGATGACAACACCGATGATAACACCGATGACAACACCGATGACAACACCGATGACAACACCGATGACCATGCCGATGATAAGACCAATACCTACTCGAATGACAACACCAATGACCACACCGGCGCCGATCCACACCTAAGATGAGTAAACAGCCATCCCAGCCAATGTCGGCCCAATGTCGGCCCAACGGTCTGAGACGGGTGACAATAATCCCAGCCAATGTCGGCCCAACAGTCTCAGACCATCCACTATACTCTAGCACTTGACTCGGCCCACCGGTCTCACATGGTACATATGTCACTTCTCAGTTGCCCCGTCAAGTACCTAACAATAATATTTTCTCGGCCCATCTCGGCTGGCCCGACTCAAACCCAACATTGTCACCCTTAGTTGCCTGGTCACATACGGGTTAAGTCATGGCATGGTGTGTATGAAGGACTGTGAGCTGTATGTAATTGCTATAGGTGCATACAAAATTTGTTTTTCATTACATTCAACTAATATTATTTAGTCATGTGCCTTGATAAGAAGCTGAAATGGTTCAAAGACCATGGTTGCACTGCTGCTCAGATCCGTGACATCAGAAAGTTAGTTGTTATCTGGTGGAACAAATCATACAAGGGAGATGAAGGACCTGAACCTTTGGCCAATGCAGCTCCTCAGAGAGGCAAGGTAAGTTTCAATATTATGACTCCAAGTTTAGATAATTATAGTTTTATTGCAGCCCAAATCAAAGTGGGTTGTTTCACGGGAGCCTGATGATTCTCAAGATCCTGACATGATTGGTACATATTTGGCTGACCCAGTTATCAAGCTCTCTGCCATTAAAGAGGCTGGTGGGCTTATCAAGTATTGGGATCAAGCCAAGGAGCACCGACCTCGACTTTCAAAGTTTGGACTTGATTTTTGCTCTGCACCAGGTGAGTCTAACTGATATCATTTGTGTTCTTTCTAAACTCCATCATAGCATCTTCTGTGAATGTTGAACATGCATTCTCTGTTGGAAGGCTTGAGGTCAACCATCTTCAACACAACACCAGCCCTCAAACATTCAAAGCTCAGGTTGCTGTTGGATCCTGGGCAAGAACTCCATTGTATCCAGGACTTTCAGAGACCATCAAGATTGTTGAGGCACAGATGCGAGGTGAGAGTCAGGAGAGGGCAGAAGATGAGGTAGAAGTTGGTGTCAATGAGACAGATGATGAAAAGGAGCTCAGTGATGAAGAAGCCAGGTTTTTTGCTTGATAATTGAATTTGTAACAATTTGCTACATTGTTCTCTATATACTTTTAACTAACTGGTTTAGTATTTGTGCTTTCTGGCTCTGATGGTGTAGTATATAATTTAGTGTTGCCCAGCTCCAAGCCACTTTTTGTAAAAATGCACTGTGACAAGTGTACAAGTATCTGCAAAGATATCCATTGGGTACAGGGCCAATGTCTTATGGATATTAAGTAATCCATAGGTTTTCACTTTTTGCAGCCTCAAATATTTTCATAAATTTTGTCATTTATTTGTACTTGTCATAGTCAATTTCTACAAAGTGTTGCTGGTGCTGGGGTGGCACCCAGTATATTAAAGGTACAATGCCTTTTTGGGGTATTTAAAATTGTGTAAAAATTTATGCAGATAGCAGCAGAAGTGACATTTTAGGGGAAAAAAGAATAAATGGATTTCATTAAGTATTCACAAAGATATACACATAATACTAAATCATGTTCATGAAGCCCCACCTAACATCCACATTTTGGGCTGCATCCAGTGAATATGTAATAAAGTGCACAACTACAAAATGCAGTCCAATACAAATGTATTAGTGGTAATTGCTCATTTTTTCATGATTTTACATGCAAAAATGAATGTTTAAAACCCAATTTCACATTGCAATTTCCCAAAACCCAAAAAAACACTAAATCAGCCTCATTCTCAGTGAAAATTAGTTTAAACACAAATCTATTGCTGGTAAACTAATTGTTACACATCAGTAGTACCAATTATTACATTACTTGTACAAAATGCACAGTTGAAAGTTTTGTGGATGTTGTGGATATCCATGGATGATATCCATATCCACAAGAATTTATCCATCATCCACAGATTTTCATCTGGATGCATCCACGGCAGTTCCTGGTGCCAGCCATGCCTCCAATATACATTTTCAATTGTTCACTACAAGATGAAGCATGGTTTGCAATAATTCTGAATGCCCTATCTTGTTCTGTATTCAAGTGGAATTTTTGAACAGTAGTGTCAATCAACTGCTGTCTTTGTGCATTCTCTGCTTTGAAATTGTGCATAAAATATGACTGGTCAACAACCATTACATTATTTTCATTGGGGTCTGAATATTGTTTGCCATGTTTATGTGACTTTGGAGGGATATTCTGGTCACATTGTTCAAGAATTTGTTGTCTTTTGTCTTGAACTGCAGATTTCTATTGAGATGCTGACTGATGCACTTCTATGTCAAGTGGATTTATATTGATTTCTAAGGTTGACTGAGAGTGGTGGGGTTGACTCCACAGGGCAGAGATAGCTCTAAGAATTGGTATTGAGCATGATATGGAGATGCTGTAGGCCCAGAATAAATTTGGGAGCAAGCAGAGCATTGTTGGGCTGCCTGGGAAGTGATCTGTGTAAGCACACACAGTATATGGGAACTGGTTGTGGAAATAGGGACCCATAAAATGTGAGGAATTTAAAGTGGATTCTACATCTCATTCTAGACATTTTCTGTGACTACAAGTAGTTGCCAAGTGGTGTATTTGAGTCTACAGAATAAGGATGGTCCGGAGTTGTGGCTGAAATTCAAGCAGAGTTTGAAATATACAGTGAGAGCGTTCAAGCTCAGCTGACTGCAAAACCTTCTGCTGCTCAACATCCCATCCCCCCATTCTGGGATCTGCTGCCAGCTCCCTGCTTCCCCTGCTGCCCCACAACTTTCCCATCCCCCTCTATACTCATTCTTATGAGTCCAGGATATATGGCAGTTTGTCAGTAATTAATTAATGTTTGACTTGGGGTAGTGGGCCATTGCAAGCGTGGCATGAACGAGTTCTTCTTGGTTCTATTCACTCCTTTCATGGACTTTATTACTTCTAGAATTTTTTGATCAAGTATTCTTACTGCTATTGAGCAATGTTATTTACACTTTATAATGCTATACTTGTCTCTAAATGGACAATGGACATTGTAGTGGGCTGAATGTTAGTCATACAACAGTTTAGATTGGCATTCAATATCACCACTGCTATCATTATTTGTCAGTGCTATACCAACAATTATCAATAAGAACTGTAGTGTATGACATTATATAATTTATTTCTAACATTCTTATATCTGATGGCCCACTTTCCCACCCAGAAGATATCTCTAAGAGTTTGATATTCAAAATGAATTTACAAATTTTAATGTCCCACTTTCCCACCCAATGAATAACTTTTCAACCATATAAATTATTATTATGTTTGTGCATAAATTGCTAGTACAAGTATTTTATTGTCATATCTTCTAAGATCATCATCTGACATCATACCCATATGACCATTGTGCTTGCATGTTGCTCCAGTTGTCATACCATCATGATACCAAATTGTCCCAGCTTCTGACGTGAATCGAGATGTGTTACGATTTTTACCTCTTTGCCCCTGTCTTTTGCTTTGACGGCACGTGATACGCATTGACCTCTACATTCCCACGAAGATGTGCCAAGTCCCACGCTCTGATTGGACGATACCTTGTTACCGAACTCTCAGGTCAATCCCACATTCTCATTGGACAATACCCTGTTACTGATGACTTGAAGACGCATAACCATTCATACACAACCAGAAGCCGAAGGAACCTAAAGACGATACAATCCGAACCTGACCATTCCGTTCTTGTCACAACCCATGACCAGTGCACATACCCGGAGACAAGAATACTCCATGACCCAACCACTGATCATACCCAGCAATTGGAATACTCTGGTTCTCCGCCGACCGATCATATGTCCACACCCACATGCTTATGACATTGTTATTGTTCTTTCACAATTCACCTACACGGTTCCTTGTGCCTGTCACAGATGAATGAATAGCCTTGTGCCTGATGACCGATCAACTTTTCTATTTCAAAGAAGACTGACATGTCATCCTGAGCCTCATGGTTACCTTTGATGCCCAGCTCATCGCCACGATTGTCATATGTTCTATTGGCATCTCCACCCTTGTGGGCGTCTATGTCTATGCAACCTATATTCGGATAACACAACCTCCCCAACAATGACTCAGATATCAGATCTATCATAGTTGCTGACAACCGATGACTCCTTTGACCTATCTTGGCTGACCATCTTGTTCTTCTTCACATATCACCTCCACATTCATTCGCTTTCTTCTCATCAGCTGACCGCCAGTGCTCAGCTAACAACCCGAACTCGCATGTATGACAAGTTCCCTTGATGCTCCACAAAGACTTGCATTCCGACATGTTTCATCACCTTTGTGTACCAGTCCACTGGTCAAGAATATCCACACCTAGTCGACATCCCAGTCATCCAGTACCCTGTAGCCAAGAAGGGTTATATGAAGCACCCTCGCTTATCGTACTGCAGGAACCACAGTTGCTGGTGTATGATTACCAGTGTTCATTGCATTGTCCCCATCATGGTTCTTCCCCATTCAGTGATTCACCTTCTCCCCTGCCTCCAATGATGAAGCATCATGTTCACCTTTCCATCCCGATCCCGCATACACATACTCATAGTCGTATGCTGCTATTGGCCAGGCATCCACTGCCAATGCAAACCATCAGGAAGACAAACCAATCTCATCATTCCCAAACTAGGAACTCAGCCACATGACATCCACATAGCCACCTCATGTTCACCATGTGCCTGCTGATGCATCCACTCATGGATTGTTTCACCTCCTTACCATGAGGAAACCATGAGGCGCAGGGTCTGGACCCTTGATTGCTCCGAACCATTTCCTTGCAATCACTACCTGAAACACTGATGGACATGCTGTTACGGATCGTCTACAGGACGGCTCCAACAACAAACGGACTCAGACTAATCTTCGAGTGAGGAGAGGGAGAAGGGGGATATTATTGATCCGGTGTGGTAAACCAGACTAAACGTAAAGTACAAAGTACATACAGCGATGATATATAAAGGAACAAACTTGAGGGGAGGCAATACTCTATCGTCCAATGGCATAACTCCCTCTTATCTCTGACCAATGGCAATAAGCTCTCTTATCTTGGATGAATAAGCGCGATGTGATTGGACGATAACCAGACATGTGATTGATCAAACATGTGGTGATGTCAAAGCGCGAGAACTTGGAACCGAAGGAACGGTAGCCAATGGGATCGTGGGACTTGGCACTTCTCCATGGGAAAGTGGCCGTGAGAAATGAGTGATGAGTAAGCAGGGCGAAAAGGTAACAATACCCCCCCCACAAGGTTCGCATCCGTGCGAACAAGAACAGGGAAAAGAAAGGAAATTAAACAGAACGAATAGAGGGTATATCAGGGACGGACCATGTGCCATACATGGCGGCCAGCAAGGCTGCTTGGGGCAGACTGTGTCGGGGGGTCGCAGATCTGGTGGATAAGTTATATCGTAGCGAACAACAGAAAGGGGGTCTCCAAACCCCCAACTCTGTACATCATAGTTTAACGTCATCGTGGACTAGCGACCATCAGAAGATACGGAGGAAAGGGTTGACCGGGTGGTCGGAGAGGAGGCGGGGTGGTACCTCGCAGAAATGAAGAGGGGGCAGAATGTTGTACCGGTCCCACAACAAGGCTGAAGGAAGGGGGGTACGCATACGATGCATCATTGCAACTGGGTATGCGTATGTGGAGAGCCGACCGTCATTGAAGGCGAGATTGCTGAGGCCACCCGCAATGTCACGGAGATGACCACGAGTGGACGGTGTACCGACAGTAATGACGTGAGTTATGGCATTAACTTCACCAAGCTCAAACAGCCAGAGACGATGGACTGAGGTCGGGAAGGCGAACGACCGAAAGTCGTGATTCTCCTGCTGTGAGAGGAATGAAGTGATGACTTTGGGTTCAACGGACACAATGACATCGGTAGCAGGAGAACGCAACGGAGAAGCATAGACGGGACGAGGAATGATGGAGACATGTAGGTCAGCCAAGGTAGGTGCACGAGGATGTAATCGATGGAATTCAGAGACAAGTTTTTTACAGTTATTTGTCTCTGATGCAGGTATCCAAGAGTCTTCTTCACGGGGATAACCCAACCAATGGACGAGATAGAATAGACGATTCCAACGAACAACGGAATTGATGATTTCCTCGATTTCGTATTCTTCTTGTCCGTCAACAATTTCTGCAGGTGGTTGCGGTAACGTGACGGCTTGTTGGGGAAAGGCAGGTGGGACATATGGGGATAAAAGAACCTCATTGAAGATGGGATATTTTTTCGACCATGTAGAAGGAAGCTTCAACTCATATGATGATCTTCCAATCTTCTTTACGATGGAGAAAGGGCCATATCGTCTATCATCCAATTTTTTGGATGGGTGGAGAGAATCGATGTTCGTGGATTCCAACCACACTTTGTCGCCGATGTTGTATTCCGGGGCAGGGCGATGTTTCCTATCATAAAACTTCTTCATCTTCTCTTGTGCAACGGCTAGGGCACTGGTTGCCTGCTCCTGTATGTGGTTCATTCGGTCTGCAAAAGAAGCGGCAGATTCATTGATGATTTCTTCCTTGACTGGCTCTTTTCCTCTCCAGGGATGGAAACCCATTGTCGCATAGAACGGGGACATGCCGGTGGACGAGGATTCATGATTGGCCAGGGCAAACTCTGCTAAGGCCAGCCACTCGGCCCAATCATCTTGTCGTTGGTTGATAAACAGACGGAGATATGTTTCGATTTCGGCATTCGTTCGTTCAGTTTGTCCATCTGCTTGTGGGTGATATGCAGTCGTAGGATGTCCAATGATTCCCAACAGACGATTTAATTCCCTCGTAAAACCAGATACGAACTGTGTTCCAAGATCAGAAATAATGACATGAGGTAATCCAAATCGTTTGAAGACGTGATCACAGTATAATCGTGCGGATCCTTCCAAGGTCAAAGTAGTGGTGGTAGGGATGAGGACTGATTGTTTCTTCAGCTTATCCATTACCACTATGATGGCATTGAAACCTTGTGATTCGGGTAATGGGCCGATTAAATCCATCATGGCAGTATGCCATGGGTACGGGGGGATCGTATGGGGATGTAATAACCCCGGTTTCTTTCCTCGATGAATTTTCTTTTGTTGACAAGGCAGACATGCTGCAACATATTTATTGACATCGGCACGGAGAGAAGGCCAAGTAAAATGTCGAGTGATGGCTCTGAACGTATTTTCTTGTCCAGGATGTCCAGATAAGGGAGTATCATGGTGTTCACGTATGATTTCTCCCCGCAGATGATCATCTTTGGGAACATACAATAAATCGTTATGATAGATCAGGCCGTCATCCATACATTTCCAAGAGGAAGTGGGGTTGTCCAATCCTTCTTTGGCTTGATCGTCCAATTGGAGTCCCAATTCGATGAATTGCTTTCGCCATTGGGGGTTCATCGTGGTGGTATCGAGTGAAGCCATGAATAAGGAATCGGGAAGTGCGACAACATTTTTATTGTCGTCGAGACCTCGGTCGTGGTCCACACGTCATGAAAGCAAGTCTGCCTTGCGGTTTAGGGTCCCAGGACGGTGATGAAGTTGGAAATTATAATCTTGGAGGAAAGAGATCCATCGGGCTTGTCGTCGAGTCAGATTTTGCGGTTGCCTGAAATACGTGAGATTCTGATGATTGGTATAGACGTCGATAATTTCCGGTGCACCAAGAAGGAAATGTCGCCATTGTTCAAAACATCGGATGATCGCGAGCAATTCCTTATTGTGGACATCATAATTTCTTTCTGCAGGTAACATACTATTTGATAAAAAGGCCACTGGGTGCCATGTGCCATCGTCTTGTTGCTGCGATAAGATAGCGCCGGTCGCAAAATCGGAGGCATCACATTCGATTTTGAACTTTCCATGGTTATTAGGGATTACACGGACAGGATCTGTTGTGATGATTTGCTTCAATTCCTCGAATGCGACCTGCTGTTCTATATTCCATTCCCAATCTTTCTTGCTGGTCAAATGATTCAACGGTAACGCGACTTGTGCGAAATTGCGAACAAATCGACGATAGAAGTTGAGGAAACCCAAGAACGATTGCAATTCTTTCTTATTCTTCGGGACAGGCCATTCGGTAATTGCATCCGTTTTGGTGGGGTCCATGCGCACTTTTCCATGTTCGACGATGAGACCGAGATATTCCACACGTTGCGTGTCGAAGGTACATTTTCCGATTTTCAGGAATAACTTGTTGTCTCGGAATTTCTGTAATATTTGACGTGTTCGTTCCTGATGTTCCTCTAGGTTTTTTGAGAAGATAATGACGTCATCCATGTATATGTGTAGCCATCCTGCTCGTATCTCATATCGGAATATATGGTTCATCATCCTTTGGAACGTCGGAGGTGAATTCCGTAGGCTGAAGAACATTACAGTAGGCTCGAACAACCCCTTGGGTGTTAGGAACGCGGCTTTGTATTGATCACCTTCCTTGATCCGTATATTGTTGAATCCCCAGCGAACATCCAACTTTGTGAAGTACTCCGTGCCATCGAGCTGATTTATGATATCATCAATCAATGGCAATGGGTAATTGTCCGGGATTGTGTGTTCGTTCAACTTCCGATAATCTTGTACACCGCGTAACTCGGTCGCGTCTTTTTTATGCACGTAAAAGAACAGTGAGGCATAAGGTGATTTCGACGGTCTGATCTTGCCAGCCTTTAAGTTTTCATCAAGGAACTCGTCGAGTTTCTCACGTTCTGGAGGCGACAGCGGATATAGTTTACAGTTTAGGTGGGCGGGTGCATCTGGCTTCAGGTTGATCGCATGATCCCAAGGTCGGGACGGTGGCATAGAGTCAGTGGCCTTCGGATCGAAGACATTGGCATAATCTTTATATACATCCGGCAATTGGTCAACGATTGATCGTTCCGGCTTGACACCATCATTGGCCATCTTGGCACGAGCCAATTCTGTCGATTTTGTCTGGAAAGCGCGATACCAAGCAGGTTTGTCGTAAATCGTGGTTTTGAACATCACACCTTCGATTTTACCAGGAGAGTGACCACAGACGGAAAGACAACGAGTAAAGTCAATCGTTTGGGTCAACCAATCAACCTCGGGGTTGTGTTTCTTCAACCAGTCAAAACCGAGATAGATGTCGATCTTTGCGAGGGGAATTACCATAAGATGTATTCGTTCCATGTGTTTACTGAGCCATAGATTCATCTCAACGTATTCCGTAATCAAGCCATCTTTGGACATTGTGCCATCCCCGTTGTAACTAGGGAAGGGCTTCTCGTACTTCTGTGTCATGAGATGATGTTGTTGTACAAAACCAGAATTGATGGCCGAGACGGTACAACCAGAATCCAGTAAGCAGGTGACAGAGAACCTTCGTTGGTCGTCGATCGTCGTAAGTTGGCCTTTGACGCTGATTGACATCATCATGGTGCTGTCATCCTGTGACGCAACCAATTGTTCGATTCGTTGATTGACTTCCCTGAATTTCCATTTCGCTGATCATTTGTCGGCCTTCGTGATGAGGGGTTCCATTTGACGCATCTTGTGGATTTTGACCGCTGTAGGTTTCACGATCGGTTCTACTTTTGTTTCCGTGGTCTTTCGATATGTTTGGGGAAGTTCCGTGACCAAATATTCAACAGCTTTATCGATAGGCATTCGTCGTAACTTTACGACCAATCCTGGACTGATCTTCATAGTATGTTGTCCATGTATATCCCAATCATTCATGAGATCGAGGGCGCTGTACATATCGGTATTCATGATGGCGAGCATTGTTTCTTCAGCGTTGAATTCACTTTCTATGACTGGTTCAGATGACGCAACCGTGACAAATGCCAATTTTCTTTCTACTGGCGTCTCAGTATACTCGAGTTGTTCATCGGGCACTTGTTGTTGTTTTGGTAGCTTTGATTGAGGCCACCGTTCTTTCTGTTTCTTCTTGTTCATTTCTTTCTGCATGTCTGTTCTCATTGTCTGGAGTTCGAGCAAAATACGGTCGAATTCGATAACTGTTGGCGTATTTACAATTCAGGGGGGGCGGTAGACAAATGAGACGTAGTCGAAGAGTCCATGCATTTCTTCGACCGTTTTAAAAATCCTTTTTTGCGAGGGCGAGTTCGTCCTCGAGCTGGGCGCAGCGGGTTTCGAGCATCTGAATGATGTCTTGACCGCTTGACGCGGGTTCAGTATTCATGGAGCGGACGTGTTGCTCCTGTTCGGTGTTCAATACGCGTACACGTTGTACGCGGGACAGGCAATTGCGAGAGAGATGTCCGGGCTGCTTGCAATTGAAGCAAAGACCGGCCTTCATCAACTCCGTTCGTTCGGCAGACATAGGCTGCTTAAGTTTCTCAGCCGCGAGAGCGGCTCGGTCAACGTCCATGGCGTCGGGGTCTTTCGGTTTTGCAGGCGCTGCGGCAACTGCAGCAGGAGTGTAGGTTGTCTTTAACCTCTCACCCTTCTTCGTCGGGTTACTTCCACCCGTAAGTCGTTCGATCTCGTTGCGACGACGCCATTGGCGGTCCAACAAGATGGTCTTTACCTTCCACTCAACTACGGTGGTAGGCATCGTCTCCAGACCGAAGATTCGGTCGATGAGAGGTTTGTTCAGATGATTTTCGAGGAGCGGTATCAACTGCTCCTGTTGTACGATCGGATCCCATCCGGCGCGTTTGTATAGAATTTTGAATTGCAACCAAAACTCATCGGCTGTCAATTTCCCTTGACGAAGCGCGTTGAGTTTGATCACTGCATCTCGTTTATCGTCAGGCTTGTCGAATTGCGCGGACATCAATGCGGTGAAACTGTTCCATGTACCCCAATTCATCTGCGGGGGGTCTGGATCTCCTGCTGTATGCGCAGCCAACCGAGCGGTGAAGTCGTTTGCGACAGTATCACAGTAATCGTTGGCCCATTCGGACACAACACCCTTATCCATCAATGACAGGACGAGGAATATCTTCCTTTCATGTCGAGTCTCGACAGGGACAGGATCGTCGGTAGTCCCGAACTCATTGAAGTATTTTGTGTTGGCGGAGATGAAGACGGTGATGGCGCGACTGAAGGAACGAAATTCTTCCTTATCACCGCTGTATTTCGAGGGAAGGGGGATGAGGGACTTGAGGGTGGACATTGTTTAGGTTGTTCGTCGTTTTCGTCGGATGTAATGATCGTAGGCGGGACTAGTGGTCCAAGCAGAGGTATACTTTCTTTTCCGTGTGAGGGTACGGAGTAATCGTCGTATTCCTGCGTCGTTCTTCAATTGACTATTGATGCAACGACGTGTGACAAGACAATCGAGACGTGTTATGGGATCAGCAAGTAACTGGATTGAATCACCGTAGTCGGGACGTAAGGTGAGGGGGAAATGTGATGGTGGGATAGGGAGACGTTCGCGATAATTCTCGTGTTTTAATTTGAGACCAGAATGCACGGGTACCTCCCAATCAGAGGGGAAGTTATCGCCCAATGGTTCAGTCCACTTGGTCCAGACGACAGCTCGATAGATCGGATATATGAGAGGTGGGTCGACTACCAGGTAGGATTTTCCTGGAATACTATGTCGGACAAAGAATCCGTCTTCTTCGAGGAGTTGGGCTGCACGCCACCTGTTGTAGATGATACGATTTCGGAAGGGGGCGTTACACAAGTGGGTAATATCCGCAACAGTCGGATGGAAATCCAGCTTTCGATCGAGCGATGGAGGGATGCGGTAGCTTTTGCGTGATGCCGGACGAAGTTGGTGAACTTCTGTGATCTCGTATGAACTATATGAGTGTCGTTGGGAGTGATGGGAACGTCTCGGGTCTGTTGGGCGGGGACGACGGGCAATTTGCCTCTTTTGCGTTGCCACTCAGAATCTTCCTTCAAACCAGAGGGGATATCAACTGGATCTCTACCCAATGCTGGTTCGGTACCGTGGAAAGAATCAAAGAAGTGGTCACGGGGATCAGGTGGGTTCGTTGAACGATAGAACGGCCAAACTTTAGGTCGATCAGGCATTACAACACGGATGGGTTCAACGATCGTTTCGATGGGTACAGTCTCGATCAACTCTTCGGACCGTACAGAAGGTGTTGGTGAGGGTGTGGGTAGGGCGGAGGAATGATGGTAAGCGTAATCGGGATGGTCTGGGTCGTAGAGGTAAGGAGGGAAGGAGTTGTCGGGTAGATGGTACTGGGAGTTCTCGTAGTCTTCGCGACTATAGTAGTAATCCGTCTTGACTACTCGATTCGGGTTCGGGTTCTTTGCACAGGCCTTGTATCAGATAAACCGATTACAAGCGCAGCAACTGTGGGCAAAGTTCTTCATGACGTGAGTCGGTTTGTCGGGGGAGAGAGGAACATTTAGTCTTTTGTTACGGATCGTCTACGGGACGGCTCCGACAACAAACGGACTCAGACTAATCTTCGAGCGAGGAGAGGGAGAAGGGGGATATTATTGATCCGGTGTGGTAAACCAGACTAAACGTAAAGTACAAAGTACATACAGCGATGATATATAAAGGAACAAACTTGAGGGGAGGCAATACTCTATCGTCCAATGGCATAACTCCCTCTTATCTCTGACCAATGGCAATAAGCTCTCTTATCTTGGATGAATAAGCGCGATGTGATTGGACGATAACCAGACATGTGATTGATCAAACATGTGGTGATGTCAAAGCGCGAGAACTTGGAACCGAAGGAACGGTAGCCAATGGGATCGTGGGACTTGGCACTTCTCCGTGGGAAAGTGGCCGTGAGAAATGAGTGATGAGTAAGCAGGGCGAAAAGGTAACACATGCTGTATCTGCAGGACAGCCTTATTGTTCTTACATTTCTCTCCATTTGTACATACAGACCCGGTAGTCTGTCTTTCATGGCATTTCCCTAACTCTTTTGTATTTAAACCTTCATCTTCGAACTGTTCCTCTTTTTCCCTTCCCTTTCCTCACGTTTAGTCTGGTTTCCACCCCCTGGTTCGCTTTCCTAGACTCCCTCTCTCCCCAGACTGCTACTTGCTGTATAGTAGTAGTAGACCATGAATACACCTTCTCTCCTGTGTTTCCTCTGGTCTGAGCTCAACTTGGTTTAGTTGGTTGTTGCTGGAGCCCGCTGATCTAGCGATCCATAACAAGATGTAAAATGATATCTTCCAGCATATACAATACCTCTTACAAATTTACTGACTTTTCATGTACATTTACAGTTATTTGATGGCTGGTAATCATGTTTATGTTGGGGTATTCCAATACTAGCAAATCAGGTGTCTTTGTATAGTATATGGTATGCATCATTGAACTATTGCATTGTGTACATTTATTTTACGAGTTCTTCCATTTATGGAAAACTCATTCTTATAAACCCAGTTTTCAGCCATTGAGGCGATTCATTCATCTCAGGGACTGAGGGAAAATTGTGTCCCAATATAGCAACTGAGTTTGAAATCCCTTCTGACCAGTTTCATTCCAGAATTCAGAGACCATTTTAGCCCTCACACTGCATGGGTTCTTATAAAAATTACCAAGGAAACTGTGAGGGATACTAGCTCTACATAAATAAAATATGGTGGCAATCTGGTCCTATTAGGATCGCCTGTGTGCCATTTCATGCAAGGGTAATGAGTATATGGAATATAACAAGTGTAATATTGCAATTAAAAATGTGGTGAATTTTAAATGTATTCTATGATATGAATGACACAATTTTGTCCACTCATGGTAGCCGTGAAATGTCGTATCTGAGTGAGGGTGGTTCCAAGTTGTGGTGGAAATTCCAGTGGAGTTTGAAATCCATAGTGAAAGTGTTCGAGCTCAGATGAATCCAAAACCTTCTGTTACTCAACAGCCCCATCCCCCTCGTTTTCAAACTCTACTGCTAGCTCCCTGCTATTCCTACTGCTCTACAACTTTCCCATCCCCCTCTACTGTCCTCTAACCCTCTCCAGGACAGATTTTGACCTCCAAAAGGTCCCCAATGTCTGGCAATAGTGTCACCAGCACCCCTAGCAGAAAGGGTGCATTCTGGCTGCTCTTGAGTGCCATGGAGGGTTTCTGAGGGCAGCAGGGGATGCACAGGGTGCACAGTAGTATACTATGTAACAAAGTATGTTGAATGTATTGGGAAAGTATACTAAATATTGTTATCATATTGTTGTGTACAGTATGCAAAGAGTATTCAAAATGATGATTCAATATTTTGAAACAAAGTACATTACCAGTACTGAATGACCATTTTAGAGTACTGCTTCAATAACAAGACATTTAATCAAATTATTGAAGCAGTACTGTAACATTGCTCTTTGATACTGGTAAGGTACTTTGTTTCAAAATATTGAATCATCATTTTGAATACTCTTTGAATACTGTGTGCAACAATATGATAACAATATTTAGTATACTTTCCCAATACATTCAACATACTTTGTTACATAGTATGCTACTGTGCACCCTGTGATGTGGTGCACCCACCTCCTGCTATACCAGATGAGTTGTCTGTTTTATTAGCTGTCCTGAATCTGAATTATTCATGGAGCGCTCACTCAAGTTTCACCTGCTCCTCCCAGCCTCCTTTCAGTCCTTCTGTAGTCCCAGCATCCATTTGTCACCCTCACCACAGCTTTCCCTACCTCTTGTGGCCTGTTCTGCCCCCTTTGCCACCCTCTTGCTCATGATCCCCCCTCTAATCTTTTCTTTGGCTTTATTGACTCTGATGTCATTCACTTATCACCAGCTGCTGTCATGCCTGAAGCAGACCAGGATTGTAGTAAATCCCTCTTCAGTATAAGGTGAGTGCTTGATTAAATATTAAATGTTTTGAGGGCCCATGACCAACGGTTCAATTTTGTCAACTCCCAGCATGCCATGTGGGTCCACCACTGACCAAGTGCCTGCTTATTATCTCCTCTCCATTGTCTGCACCATCTCTTTGACTACCTATCGCTGCTATGGACCCCCCCTGCACCCCAAAAGGCGGTTTTGAGCTGAGAGAAGTCATGTGCAGATCATGTGATCATGTGACTCGGGTTGCCTCTGCTGCTGGCAGCATCACAGCAGCAAGGGAGGGTGCAAGACATGCCCTCCCGCCCTGTTTTCGACGACCCCCGGCTGGTACAGACCCCCTGTGCCTTGTTGCCGTAGAAAACGAGAGGCCGGGGGGTCCAACGCCCTCGCGTTCCCGCCTTTTGCCCAACCAGCCCCCCCACTTTTTTTGGCCACCAGGACGACCTCTCCCCCCCGTTTTCGACGACCCCCAGCCAGTACACACCCCCCGCGCCTCGTTCCCATGGAAAATGAGAGGCTGGGGGGTCCTACGCCCTCACGTTCCTGCCTTTTGCCCAACCAGCCCCACCCCCACTTTTTTGGCCACCAGGATGGCCCCTCCCGCCCCGTTTTCAACCACCCCCGACCAGTACACACCCCCTGCGCCTTGTTGCCATAGAAAACGAGAGGCCAGGGGGTCCTACACCCTTGCAGTCCTGCCTTTTGCCCAACCAGCCCACCCCCTACTTTTTTTGGCCACCAGGATGGCCCATCCTGCCCCATTTTCGACCACCCCCGGCCAGTACACACCCCCACGCCTCGTTGCAATAGAAAATAAGAGGCCGGGGGGTTCTACGCCCTCGTGGTCCTGCCTTTTGTCCAACCAGCCCCCTCCCACTTTTTTTGGCCACCAGGACGACCCCTCCCACCCCGTTTTTGACCATCCCTGCCCAGTACAGCCCCACCACGCCTCATCGCCCTAGAAAATAAGAGGGTGGAGGGTCTTTGTCCCTTGCATTTCTGCCTTCTGCCTCACTAGCCCCAGCTCATTTTTCTTTGTATCTAGCATTGCCTTTAAATAAGTAGACAGTTCTCTCAATAGATTTGTTTAAAAAATGCATCCGTGCAGTGAAATCAATTTGGATTATATGAAATCTTCGCCAACAAATTGTGAATGTCAATAGGGGCTGGTCACTGCTTGACCAGTAACATCCACCCTCAGACCATGCCATGACTTAACCCGACTGTGACCGGGCAACTAAGGGTGACAATGTTGGGTTTGAGTCGGGCCAGCCAAGATGGGCCGAGAAAATATTATTGTTAGGTACTTGACGGGGCAACTGAGAAGTGACATATGTACCATGTGAGACCGGTGGGCCGAGTCAAGTGCTAGAGTATATGGTCTGAGACCATTGGGCCGACATTGGCTGGGATTATTGTCACCCATCTAAGACCGTTGGGCCGACATTGGCTGGGATGGTTGTCACCCGTCTCAGACCGTTGGGCCGACATTGGCTGGGATTATTGTCACCCGTCTGAGACCGTTGGGCTGGCATTGGCTGGGATGGCTGTTTACTCATCTTAGGTGTAGGGATCGGTGCCGGTGTGGTCATTGGTGTTGTCATTCGAGTAGGTATCGGTCTTATCATCCGCATGGTCATTGGTGTTGTCATCGGCATTGTCATTGGCGTTGTCATTGGCGTTATATCGGTGTTATTATCGGTGTTATCATCAGTGTTATCATCAGCGTTGTTATCGGTGTTGTCATTGGTGTTCTCATCGGTGTTATCATCGGAGTTGTCATCAGCATTCTAATCGGCGTTATCATTGGTGTTTTCCTTGGTGTTATTATATGCATTATCATTGCTGTTGTCATTGTTGTGGTCAATGGTCTTAGTGTATATTGCAAACATTATTTTTTTAATTGATCAAGGGCTACATCTAGACTGAAGATGGTATCTAGGCTTTTATCAAGAAGCATCTTGAGCCTTGTTGTATCCCCTATACATGTCCTGAATTCGTGTTTAATATTTGCTTCTTCGTGTTCAATCCACAGCCGATGTTTGGCTGGGTATTGGTTGACTACCGCTCCATACTTGACCTTCTGCTTTTTCCGGCTTGCCCATCCTTTGTAAATTGAAGCATCTAGACGTTTCCATTTTCGTGTCTTTCTCTGTTCATGCAACCAGGAACCTGCTTTTGAATGATTTGATATCAGCATATATTTGCAAAACTTTTTCATCGGGCTTGCATTTGTTTGAGGGCCTCAGCGTTTTGGAATATGATGTGCAGAACGAGGAAGAGGGTGCCTTGGAAACGGTATCAGCCTCCACGTTACGTTGTTTGCCGGCATCGGTGTGGGGGTTGTCGGTGTCAGTGGAGGTGTCCAAATCGATAACCATTCTGTCTGCATCGGTAGGGGCATCCAAATTGATAACCATTTTGTCATCATCCTACACCTGAACCAAGGGTTTTTGAAGATGGGGTGGTTTCAGCATATCGAACTTGGGGTAGTGGGCCATTGCAAGCATGGCATGAACGAGTTCTTCTTGATTCTATTCACTTCTTTCATGTCCTTTATTACTTCCAAAATTTTTTGATCAAGCATTCTTACTGCGATTAAGCAATGTTATTTACACTTCATAATGCTATACTTGTCTTTAACTGGACAATGGACATTGTGGTGCACTGAATGTCAGTTATACTTGGGGTAGTGGGCCATTGCAAGCATGGCATGAACGAGTTCTTCTTGGTTCTATTCACTCCTTTCATGTCCTTTATTACTTCCAAAATTTTTTGATCAAGCATTCTTACTGCGATTGAGCAATGTTATTTACACTTCATAATGCTATACTTGTCTTTAACTGGACAATGGACATTGTGGTGCACTGAATGTCAGTTATACAACAGTTTACCCTGGCTTTCAATATCACCACTGCTATCATTATTTTTCGGTGCTATACCAACAATTATCAATAAAAACTGTACTGTATGACATTATATAATTTATTTCTAACAATTCTATATCTAATGGCCCACTTTCCCACCCAGAAGATATCCCCAAGAGTTTGATATTCAAAATGAATTTACAAATTTGAATGTCCCACTTTCCCATCCAATGAATAACTTTCCAACCATATAAATTATTATTATGTTCGTGCATAAATTGCTAGTACAAGTATTTTATTGTCATATTTGCTAAGATAATCATCTGACATCATACCCATATGGCCATTGTGCTTACATGTTGCTCCAGTTGTCATACCATCATGATACCAAATTGTCCCAGCTTTTGATATAAATCGAGATGTAAAATGATATCCTCCAGCATATACAATACCTCTTAGATACAAATTTACTGACTTTTCCTGTACACTTACAGTTATTTGATGGCTGGTAATCATGTTTATGTTGGGGTATTCCAATATTAGCAAATCAGGTGTCTTTGTATGGTATATGGTACGCATCATTGAACCATTGCATTGTGGACATTTATTTCTAACATTGTGTGCAATGGTTTGCACCCAATCAGATGTTGAGCCAGAAACAGATGGATCAGCATGCAATAGATAGGCAAGGTTGTCATCTTTTTCTTGTCCTTCATAGTTACAGTGAGAGCAAATGAGCTTTGAGGATGCAATACAAGCTTGTGGTTTCAACATTTCCATACATAGTGTAGCAACACTGGTACCATTAGCACCCATGGGAAATTGCTGCGGATCCTTTGCATGGAGTTTCATTCTCACGGCATTTCTTACATTTTCAAAGCTCAATTGTTGATCCATCATATTAAACCCTTGTACAAGCATTGACAGATAAATGTTTCCAATTGCCTGAAATCTGGTTGTCCAAATTGCAGGATGTTCTGCCCACATATTGTACAGAATAACAAAGATTGAATCATATGCACAACTCCAGTTGATTTCATCCCAACATAAGCCACGGGGTGCAAGGATAGTGGAACTGCTGTCATGAGTTATATTTCTCTTTTTCCTGCTCAAAGATTGTGGCTCATCATGTTCATTGTAAGTACGTTTCAAAGATTGCTTTACTGGTGAGCTCCCTTTTGCAGCCACAAAACCAAGACTGGCTTGTTGAAGTGAATTTTGCTTTGTAAGACTTGCATTAGTAGATTTCCCAATGAGCTGCCATGAACTGTCAACAACCACAGGAAGCATAGATAATGGATCTCTGGCAGACCATTTTAATGCTGCATCTACCTTGGCAGGGACATAATCAGTGCCTTTCCATATTTGATATTGACGAATCAATGTATTGCGGAGTTGTCCATTCAAGTGGTCAGGTAGTTGTTCTTCATATCGCAGTCTTGTGATATCATCCAATATTTCCTGTTCTCTGAATTCTTGTCTGAGATAGCCACTGCAACCTCTTGTAATCACATTGGGGTCAAAGCCTTGGATAATAATGGTGCCTGCTGCACTTGCACTTCTGGACAGAGCTGTATAATAGGACATGTGTGAAAAGCAGCTGTTTAAATGTACAACATTGTAAGGGCGGGTTTTGCCCTGAGATGCATGAGCTGTCATAGCAAAGTTGGGCAGGACCCACACCTGTTGTCTTTCAACAGATTCTTTGAGATCACTTGGGAACAGACATTGAATTGTCTTTGTATTCTTCACAATTGGAACAACATTATCTGGTAGACCTGGTATTTGAATCAACTGTGGTGGATTATCCAATTCCACAAAAAGTGTATCTAGAACACGTTTATCATATGGGCCCTTCATTGATTGCCAGCCAACAACAAACCCTTCTTGGCCTTTAGTGATACATAATTCTGTTGCATCATTGTTTCTGATCATAACAGGCATACCATGGCACAATGAAAGCTTGCCAGGAAAATGTTCAGTTGCGCCATGGTTGAGTTTCCAAATCTCAAGTTGCTCATCAAAATCAATCTGATTTGACTTGTGTATAGTCTTTGAAGCTGCTTTGGATTTCCCCCATTTAGTTTTCTTTGCTGGGTCACTTTCTTTGCCCCATTTGTCCGTTGAGTAGAAGTTGGTCAACTTTTGATTTGTATCTTCTGCAAAACGCTCACATCCAAGCTGGTTGATTCTGTCTTTCTGAGAGTGCACTCCACAGATAATGGCAACATTTCTGAAATTTTTTGCAGCTACATTTGGCTGATCTGGACGTTTGCCAGCAATTTTCTTTCTCAAAAATCTGATGTCTTCAGGAGTGCATGCTCCATACCGCATATTTACCAGGGCAGTTCGCAATGATGCATCTTCAGGTGTTTGTGTTTTTTGACGCATATTTTCTCTCAAAATCACAACAGTGGTTATCTGATGCCACAGTGCCTTGCCAATAGCTGCTTCTTGATAATGTGGCTTCAGGCCAGAGTCTACTTGTGTTCCTACTGATCCACTATACAATGATGCACCTCCTACTGGTGGCAATTGTGCAAAGTCTCCAGCAAAAATCATATTGATGCCTCCAAATGGCATGTCAAATACATTAAGAGCTTTGGCAAGCTGTGAACTGATCTTGTATAATTCATGGCATGACAGCATAGATACTTCATCTATGAAAATATAATCAATTCCCTCCAATCTTCCTTTTACTTGTGCAATTGTTACACTTTGATTACCAGTCTCACTGTTCATGCGGATTCCCAAGAATGAATGATAAGTGGAACCACCCAATAATGCTGCTGATGTGCCAGTTGGACCCAGTATGACAAGACGATGTGATTCATGTCTTTGTTGAAACAAATGCTTGAGTGCTTTAATCACTTGACTTTTGCCAGTTCCACCCATGCCACCTAAGTACATTTTTAGCTGATCTGAATTTAAAGTCACGGTGTGATTGGCAACAATTCTAAATGCTCTTTGTTGTTCTGTATTTAGTTTGAAAAGATCAACTGTGCCATCTATCAATTCCTGAGCTGCTTGCATCTTTGCTTTAAAATTGTGTCTCAGATATGATTGGTCAACAATTTTGACTTCATTTTCAACAACACCAGAAGCATGAGTTGTTTTAGTATGTTCAGCATCAGCAACACGTGCATTTCTATCAGCAATGATTTCTTGTCTTTTATCTTGAACAGATGTTTTCCATTTACCACCAGGCTGTACAATTTCAGGTGTGAGTGGAGCGGTATCAATTGTATTAATGCCATCAGGACTGGTCTCTAGCCAGCCAGCATTTCTTACACTATCCTCAGTGGCATCCATTTGGGCTTTGATTAATCGTCCTTTTGAACCAAGGGTGGAGTATTTATTTAATCCATAATCCTCATTGTCAATGCCTTCATCATCACCAAAATCATCACCAGAGCCGATCTCATTTTCATCCATGTCATTTATTTCATCTGATGTCATCCAAGAATGAAATATGCCAGTTGTACCATCATTCTGTTTTAGCTGAGCTGAATAATCATCTCGAGCATCATTGCATTCATATCTAATGTTAAAGTGATCCATTATTTGCATTTGACTTGGTGTGAATTTGTAATCTGTGAATGCTTCATCCCATGATTGATTGTCATCTTTGAGATCATGACCTGTTCTCCAGGGCTTGAATAATGTCAACATGGTGGCACAGTAGTACTCTCTGTCTCCGCGATCTCTTCTTGGAAGTGAACCTCCTACAAAGTTAGGTACAACTTTTTTATATGATGGATGATATTCTATCCAATGTGATCCATGTAATGGATGAGCTGACAAAAAATATTTATCAGCATGTTTATCATCTGTGTCTTCAGAACCAATTGACTCTGAGCATCCATCAACATTGCTAGTATTATCACTATTCTCTTCAGAAATATCATTTCCATCTTCATCCGCAATAATAGACCCACTTGAATCAGTATTGCTATCATAACTGTCATCACTATTTTCATGGCAACTGTCAACTCTGTATTCATTATTTCCCAGATTGAGCTCATCATCTATGTTAACATTAATGTTGTCTGGTAAGATGAAATTGTATTCAGCTGTTGCTTTGTATTGTTCATTTGAATCAATCAAGTCCAGCTCATCATCACTGGTTTGTGCAGGATTGGTTTTCTGTGTTGGAGTAGGTATTTTTACTCGTCTTGCCTTTTGTATCCATTCATATAAACATGTAACATTATAAATCTCAGGTCTATAAATGTAGTCATGAACTGCTGAAAAGCCAACATATTGATTTTGGTTTTTTTGCAAGAGAACCTTGTCTGTTTCACTGTTTTCAGCAGAATCCTTCTCAGATTTGAACACATTCATTGTTTCTCTCACATAACTTTTCCAATATACTGTTACAAACTTGTGGCTTGTATAGTGATCTGGATTACCTAGCAAATACAAAGATGCCATTGGACCACCTATTTCCATCTTTGATGTCAATGAATTGATTATCTGTATTATCAAACGTCTAGCTTTGTCTTTTTGTTTCATAGATCCTCCCAGCATTTCAGAATTTTTAGTGAAAACACTTCTGATGGAGTCAAAGATACTGTATGTTTTCAGACCAGGTTTTGTAACATAATCGGTCACATATGCCACTATAGCTTTGATGGCAGTACCAGAAAGAAGACTTGTTACATCTGAGTTGCATCGAAGTAGATATGTAATGCATGGTGTCAATGTATTGATCCAAGCTTCACCTTTTTTCATGTTCAAAGCTCCTGATTTAGGATCGACTTGAGTTTGTTCAAAGGTTTGTCTTGGAAATCTAGCTTTGCATTTTCCATGCTTATTCATACATGTTGGTCTATCTTTCTTGGTAGCCTTTTCACCAGTTGACATATTTTTACCACAATTATGTATATTGGACCGCATAATCAAATCATCAACTGTACTTGAAAATTTATTCCACCAAGCATGAAGTCGTGATTTATTGGAACAGTGATCATTACAAACATGATCCAGCTTATTACACATGGGTGGAGGTGCTTCTGGTAATGTCTGAGTTGGGTCTTTGTAATCATCATCATGACTATTTTCTTCAGCTTTGGCTTTGACATCAGCCATGGATCCAGTGATAAACTCTCCAATGTGAACACTCTCAAGGTATTCCACCAATCTTTGTTGAAAATCTGAGGTTGGATCCATTATTCTGTCTCTGATTTGTTGTGGTGATAATACTCCTTTAAGCCACAAGAGCATATGCATATGCAATGTCAACCGTCCTTGTTGTTCAACTGTTCCATAATATGCTTCTGTGTTGCCATAGATTCCTGGATGATTTTCTCCAACACCAAGTATATGCTTAATGAATAATTGTGTCATAAAATGAAAAAACCTTGCACCAGCCACTGGATTATGAGCAATTAACCGATATCTTTCATTGTAGTCTCTCAGAACAGGATTGAATGTTTCTTTAGTGTCTGCAAAATATAATGATATTGGGTGCTTGTTGTCCGCAGGAGCAAATGTAATAAACCAAGAGGGTGCACCAACAAATGAAATTAGAGACCAAATTTCATTACGCATATATTTTTTGCTAGTGACAGATCCCTTTACACCACCTCCAACATGATCAATATCATTAATGAGTTTAAAACACAATTTTTCCTCATCTGTTTCTGGTGTTACTTTATCACCATTTTCCATTCTTTTAGAAATGTCAGCCAATGTATGAATGTCAACATCCAACAACCTGTTAGAAATTTCTTGAAATTTTGACTTTTCTGCCAACAAATATCCTGCTGTAGTGCATTGTTTTATCTGTTCATGATTGAATGCAATCAATGGAAAATATGGATCTTTTTGAAATCTTTTGTCATAATACATAAGCAAATGTCTTTTGTGCCTAATATCTGATAGTTCTCCCTGTTGATAGGCATTGCCTATTCCACCAAGACCATATGGAAACAACCAGGGCATCATTTGAGGAAATAACTGTGGATTGCTGTAGATGGATTCAGGATAAGTTGCATGACCAACAGCCAGAATCTTTTGATTTGAAGTCAAATGTTTTATTGCAATAGCTTTGAGAGCTTTGGTACTTTTGTTGGAATATTCTTCACCTGTCAGCCCATGAACCACAAATGGACATTTTCCTGATTCAACACCATCTTCTTCTTCAATATCATTAATAGCTGTTGACTCTGGATTTTTGTTTGTAAATGATTGATGATAATCTACTACAACTGGTGGGCCATTTTCTGGATACTGATCAAGATTTCTCTGTGATATTTCCAGATCATAATAATCACAATGATTCAACTTTAACCATTCCAATGCAGCTTTAACCTTGTTTCTTCTTACAAGAAGAGGTGTTCTCTCAAAGTCTGATTTAGTAGGCTTACATGGCCCTGTATAAATAAATGCTAACACTTCATCCAAGTCTTCAATGGGTGGAGGTAGAATATCATATACTTTAGGAATAGGATTAGCAAAAGTAATTGCATTTGCTCTCATTTTATGCATTCCAGAAGACACCCTCACAATACAACGATTATGTCGCACTCTTGCAACCAGCAACTGTTCTGCAAATGATAAATCTGCCAACTCTACTGGAACATCTCCTAACCATTTTCCATTTGCTAGTGACAACAGTGGAATTTTATTTTTTGCCAAAGATGTATGACAACTTGTGCATATATTGTGTAGCTTTTTAATCAACACAGGGCCATCCAGATCTTTAATAGGATCCTCACTAGTAAAACGTTCTGCTTGAGTTACTCCTTGATTTACCAATATTTTCAAGTCTAAGTTGACATTACAGAGCTTTAATAAATCTTTAATTGGAGTCAATTGACCACATATAGCACATCCTGATTCTGATATCTGATCAGATGACATGTCTTGACATGCATTAGCGATAATTGTATGTTGTAAAGCAGCTGTGAGAGGTGGAGGTGGAAATATGTTTTTGTGTTTATTTTTGTATTTCTGTTCTGACTTTACATGACTTAATTTATATTCTACACCTTTTTTTTGTTGATATTTTGTCACAGAATGTGAATTCTTTACTCTGTATTCTACACCTTTTGCTTGTTGATATCTTGTTACTGATTGCAAATTTTTGACTTTGTATTCCATATTTTGGTTTTGATATCGTTTCACTGCTCTTGCATTAGATGCCTTTAATTCCTTATTTAAAACTTCAATATCTATGACATCAAATACAGATAGATATTGAGCACAATTTGCACATGTATGGCTTTTGATTGAAGTTTGAATATCTGCCTTATGAGATCTAGCATATGTGACAATATTATGAGCTCCTGCAATGGACTTTAGTTGATCTGTTGTCAATTGTGGTAATAATACATCCCATGGAACAACACAGATTACTGTATTTAACATATCACTCCTTGTATCTGATTGTTTTATATAGTCTTTGAATCTGAATTTCACATTAGTAGAATACACATCGGAATTTGATAAATAAGGCAACAGTTCATTAAATATGAACAACTTTGATCCACCACCAACAATATTATGCATATTTGTATTGTTGTCCTCCATGTCATCAGTATAGCAATATTTATCAGATGCAGAATGATGTTTCAAAGCACTGGTATACATAACATTAAAATCTAGAAAATAATGTGAATAATATAACACAAATACTTGAAAGATAAACAATAAACTATATATCATTGATATTTTATATTTTTCTATATACACTGCAAAGTCATATGCTGTATACATGTTTTGCAGCAGCTGTAGACGTATTCTTTGACACTTTCTGAGAAGTATTTCATGGACGAATAATAAGTCATGCATGGATGCATTGACATATAAAAGAAATCGTATATAGAATTCAATAATAAAAGATAGTTCTTTGTTGGGCTTTGAAATCCAATGGGTATTCAATGAATGATAATGATCTAACTGAGGAAGAGGTTGTATTGTTTCGTCTGTTATCTTTGAGATATTTTGAGAAGAATAGTAATCTCCAATATTGTTTAATATTCTTTTTGAGGGCACATGATGAGCAAGACGATCACAGATTGTCGGCATTCTTAAAATCAAGTTTGGTAGTGTATAAACAGAACAATAGAAAAACATTATATTCAGGGATGTATCAGGATGATAAGATAACAGCCTATCTTGGGACACATAAGCAAGACAATGAGATATTTGTGTCCTTGAACTCAGATGATATAACTCCTGGGGTGTATCAGGATAATAACATAGCACCCTGTCTTGAGACACATGAGCAAGACAATAAGATATTTGTGTCCTTGAATTCAAATGATATAAATCCTGGGGTGTATCAGGACGATGACATAGCACCCTGTCTTGGGACACATGAGCAAGACAATAAAATATTTGTGTCCTTGAACTCAAATGATATAAATCCTGGGGTGTATCAGGATGATGATTTAACACCCTGTCTTGGGACATATGAGCAAGACGATGAGAAAATATCCATGTCCTGGAACTCAAGTTTTGTGGTAGATAAACAGAATGATAAGCAAACACCATATCCTGGCATATGTCAGGGTGATAATTCAACACCGGGCCTTGTACCATTTGGACAAGACCTTCAGAAAATTCTATTATTCCCATGATAAATTAGATACATTCCAACAGTTCTTCTGAGGAAATAAACGTACTCAATAATACATTGGCAGCTATTTATGATTATTCATATCAGTTAAAGATCCGTAAGATATTGCTTTGTTTAAGTACGTACTTATTGAAACAGTTTCATTATCTGTATGTCGAGTCCAGTGCTGGACATGTGAACAGGCCTTGTATGTAAAGCGAGTAAAATGTATCGTCAATATGTATCATTAAAGACAATAAAGAACATGCAAAACCCACATAACTGTTCCACAGACTGGAGAGAGTAGGAAGAAGCAGAAGCAATAGAAACAGAACACAGTGGAATGACATGGTAATCATGAACAGGTTGTTAAACGTTCACAACTGTTGAGTTTAAATTTCAAAGCAAACAATTTATTTGTAATCAAACAAACAATGACAAATATATAGACCTGCTATTGATCATATAAAAAATACTGCGTACATTTAAGTATGCAAGGGGTATTCAGAAACACTGCAGAACAATAAACTGATAAAGAGGAACGTAAAAAAAAGTTGCAAATATAGACCCGCTATTGAAAAAATGCCACAAACAAATACATGAAGGGTAGTCAGAATCGGAGGAACTGGTTTTTAGGAACCGGTAAAGGAGGGGGCATATGTAAAAAGAGTCATGTGAAGTCTTGAGCCAATCAGAGAATAAAAATCAATACTAATCCATGCACGACGCAAGAACAACAACCCATTGCACATTAAGTGACAATTGTGTGGAAAGCTCCTTGCCGACCCAAGTATTCGCGGTGTATCCAACAAGCGATATGGTGCCAGTTAAATCACCGGTCCAAAGTTCCATGGTTGTACCCAGAAGATGGAGTTGATTCATATTGAAGTTGCCTGTCCTTCCATCATATACAGGAACTTGTACAAGTCTATGAGTGAACGTTGACAAAAAAATTTAAATTTTATGCACTAACCATTATCGTCGAAATTAAGAGCACCTTTAACGGCTCCAGTCCTGGACGGTCCTGCTACTTTAACAGGTGATTTCCTCGGGGAGCCTCTGGACAACAAACGGCCGAATCCTTGTTGAGATCCTTCTAAATATATATAATCAACAATTGAAAACACAAAAGTTAATACCAAAGTACCGGTGCCATCCTTGGGCTTTGCTCTTGTACTGATCGTTATCGTATCCTCATAAATTTGAGCATAAAGGTCTTGAACCTTGAAAACCATACAAAAGAAAGCACAGAAACGCTCCCACTCTTGGGTACACAAAGTACCAGTTATTTGACGGAACATTCCTTGAGGGTGAGGCTCAAGTAAATTGGAGGAATTAACGGCAAGGACAGAAGTGAAAACAGCATATGAGAAATTGGTAGAAGCATTTGCTTGAATAGCATATTTCGTGCTTCGAGCAGAGTCAGAAGAGGCAGACTTTACAGTCGACGGTGCTGCACGTGAGGGATTGATAAACATTCCCGCTCTTGCAAAGAGAATTGCCTTGATTATGACACTATTATTATATCAGTGAGCGATGACTACATTGGTATATGTTTAATCTGAATATATCTCACTTCATCTTGACATCTGGATAGAGCTCAGAAATGCGGGTTAGGCCAAAGGCACCCATAGGATTTGGACCATTGTTGGAGGTCATAAGAGTACCGTTACTTGATTGAACATGTAAGTGAGTGGCAATATGACTCAAAAAATAAAATACACACCGAAGAGGAGGAAGATCCCCATATGTACCTGCAATCATGGGATCGAACAATTCAGGATAAGTGACTTCACAGTTCAAAGGTGCTTTTTCAGCAGTTGGATTCATAAACGCATCACTATTATATAATCAGATGCTGTATACAGTATTAGATAAGCAATACAACGTACGCTTCAGGAAAATCCTCAAAGTATACAAGATTATCTTCGTCTTTCACCTTATTCTTGCCCTTCAGCATCGATCTAAAATCCAAGGAATACGCTGAACATGATGATTAAATAAATACATAAACACACTGACTTGGTCTCAGCAATATGAGCTGCCATCTCCTTAGATATCGCCGGTTTGAATTTGCTCTTGATGACAGTTCTAGAGAAAAATGAAAAGGCAAATAGAAGAGAGACTAAATGAAGTCGCACTTGGTATTCTTTCCAGAAGCACGTGTCGTCACCTCATCAGTCTGATCTTGGTTCTCAAAACCGTCTGTGGCACCCAAAGTTTCCTGTACATGCATTCTAATATAATGCAAATTATAATAATGATGTTAGTTCAATGTTAAGCTTGGAGACTTACTGTTGTTTTTTTCCTTTGACATTTGACCTACAAAAAGAGTATTAGCTCCATACAAATATTTAACAAATAATAGACAAACTTGACAGGCTCCAAATCGCTGTCGGCATCCACAATCCTGTGTAATTGTATCAGAAATATACGGTACAATTATTGAACAAAAACATACTTCTTATAAGTCAACTTCACCATTTTCTTAGCATGTCCCAAGGGCTGGTCGTCATCCGAAACATTGTCAGTGACCGTATCATCTGGTACAGAAAGACTATTGTTGATAACATCTTAGTCCATATCTATATATAAAATGATGAAGTGGCTTACCCTTCAGATTCTTCCGCCTCAACATCCACATTGTCCAGGAATGTGTTATCATTGATGGCAAGACTATTTATAGAAACTTAATACATATTCCAGAATTAAAGACATAAAAATATTACGTACCCTTCAGATTCTTGGGCATCAACATCAATCGATATCTTGTGAGACTGACGGCTAATGGATTTTAATATTGAATAAGATATCTCAAGATGAGTTATAAATACCCTTTCAGTTGATTGTTAGCCTTAGATTTAACCCTAATGTTGATAAACCATCGGTAAGTTTGATAAAGTGAATGTGTGTCTGCTTACGAAGATATATCAACTTCATCAACTTCATCATCGTCAATCAATGGAACAGCTTTGAACTTGGTCTTTGGTATATTTCTGGATTCTCAAATCAGCATTGTAACAAACATATTCAAGTAAGTGGTAACACACAAAGACTTTTGACGTTTGACGACCCTATTCTGACTTTAATACATATTCTGGAATCAGAAATAGTAACACTTACGGCATCTCTTCCACAGCAGGTTCATCCGATTCGGAACCAGGCACAAGGCGTTTCCTGAAACGCCGTGGGGATCTGGAAGATTTTGTAGGATTTGGCATACTAATCTTTGTGGCCGTCTCTCTATTTTATTATGAAGTGATGAGTGATAAACGGATACTATGGAAAAGAAAGACAGTATACTTGACAACATCATTGTCCGATTCTGCACTGTCTTCAAATGTAAGTCATAAGTTGACGTATATATTAATTTCAACATACAGTAAATCCATGTCACTATCAAGATGTTTTAGCAATCAACTTGTATTGAAAAGAAGTGAGGTTAATACCTGGAAACAGGTTCACGGTTGATTTGTCTGTTCGTTTGTTGGCGAGAAACAGATCTAATCGTACCATAAATAATCCATCAATAAATCTGAAAAGTCATAATATATATAAAGAAATGAGAACCCACTTGGAAGAAGTTTGCTTTGCTGCAACACGGCGAGGCATGGTGATTGTGAAAAGATACCGACAATGTAAAGTTTGTATTCCGAACAAGCCTCCTACAAATAACTATACACATGCAAACATGATCTTGTTTCCAGAACATTCCATGTTATAAAACACGTACCAAACAAACACGTACAAGACAAATATTCAGTTGTTGATTGTTAGAATGTCAAATTCAAAATCATTTTGTATATAGGACAGATACAAAGAAAGCAATATTTTCTGTTGAGAAACATTTATTGGAGGGAACGGTCAAAAGCCTGTAAGCAATGTGTGATAGAAGGCACACTTTTATTACTTCAATATAACGTGTGAAAGCATATACGGTATTCAAACATCGCTCTCTTTTAGACTCATTGATGAATCAGTTTTACGATTTAGTTGCTGCTGGTGAGTGGAAATTTCTGCTCAGATATTTGACATGGGAATTCATATAACATCCACAGGTGAACAGGTGGAAGTTGAAGCTTCTGCACAGTATAATGGTTCTAAACAAGCTAACTATCTCTGCACGTTGACTAAAGTGAGATTAAGAATATTTTGTGAAACAGAAAAGCTTAGCTGGTTAACAGGAAAATGGCCTTCATACTTTACTGCAAGTGCACTATAATCAAGATCGTCGTCAGTATCAACTTGTAAAGGAAGGACCTGGAGGCGAACCTGAAGAAGTAGTGCTCCGTCTTACTGGAATTCTTATTCGCTGTGAATTACCACCCATTCTTACACTTCCTAGGTATTTTTCAGTGGATTGGAATAAACAATTATTAATATATGCTCATGAATTTCAGGAATCCGATGCGTATCAGACAGGCAATACAAATGACTGGTCTGGATACTCACAAATACAAAGCCGCATTGGAGGGTATTTCCGCTATTTGCTCTACCTTTGCCAAGTATATGCGTTCCGACAAGTTACAAGACTGGAATCCTGACAGGTTTAAAGAATGGATTGTTGTGGGTGCTGGAAACTGATACTTCAGCACTGGGGCAATTGCAGCATCTGCTCAAGTCGTACCTTTCAATGACCTTGTTGATCCCAATGGAATTCTGGCATCTGTAGATTCCAAATACCGCCATACCATGGATAATGAAGTCGGTTATTTTCAAAGGAAGAAAAAGGATGATGGTGGTTTCCAGTAAGTTTCTTAGCTATATGCAGATTTCCATGCCAAATACTCTACCTCAGGTATATTCACATGAACCCATCCAACATTTCTGTTGGAGATATCGTTGAAGCACGACTTTCATTCTTGGTTGTCCCAGTTGCCAGTGGTCATAACAATAATATCAGCAAAAATTTCAGACTTGTGACAATACTTCAGTCTCTTGCTTTGATTGACGATAAACTCACCAAGGTCTGAAACAAGTTATCATTTGTTATTTGAATAGCTTAAGACTTTATTTCAGAAAGCTGCACTTGCACTTGCACAGGCATCATTTCAAATGCCCAAAGCAATAAAAACATTGAAGCGGAATGCAGACTTTTCTGAAGATGAACAAGAGAATAAGTAGTACTCAATGAACAAATTACATTTTGAGATAGTTCTTGTATGCAGTTCAAAATATTACATTCAAAGTAGATCAAAGAAACAGATAATAGACGTTCAGATTTCATGATGAGGGAACTAAAAATACCAAGAACATTAGAATGGACCAGTAAGTAAGAGATAGACAAAAGACAACCCACTGCTAATCAAGAGCTCAGTCAAACGCTCTGTACTCATTGTCAGAGGGATTGGAAAAAGTGACGCATCATTGTAGTTCACTCCTTTGGTCCATTGGATCTCCCTTTCAACCACTGCATCTCCAAGCCCAATCAGACTGGCCTTTTTACCACAATTAAAGGCCAAGCGACTCTGCCACCGAACAACCTTGCAAAGGATATGCTCCACAAAAATAACACCACACCCAATATCGAATCCCATGGAAGACCGATCTTGCACCGACAAGTTATCATCAAAGTGTCGGAAAACACAATTGAATGACATGTGGGTCCTGTGAAGAGATGTGACATTGAATCCCAGTTCCTGCAGGCCACGATAAGCGCCAGCCTTCTTCATCTTCCATATCCAGGCTGTGACGTTTTCCACAAGAGGTGGTGTGCAGATTCCAGCAAATGCAAGATTATTTGTGAGTTGAAAAGCGGTAAGGGTGGGTTGTGTGATTGAACCTAAGCCAGTTACACCAAGCTTGTGAATAAACTGATGCATATCGTTCCATGTTGGTAGATTTTCTGGACGGCTGGCAGGATCTATGCCAACGAGTGGTCCCAAGAACTTTGTCCACTTGGTCTGGAAAGCATTACTGAAGAGTTCAGTAAACCGTTTCACCAAATGATCTCGATGTGGCACATCTGGGAACAAACTGAGCTGACTAGAAGGCTGACCCCATATTGTTGGCGAGTCAAGATGAATATACCCCAAGGCTGCTTGCTCACGTCTATCGAGGGCATGAAATCCAGTTTTCTTCTTCGGCTTGCCCATTCCAGATGAAGCTGGTGAAATTGGATTGTAGTGTAGATCGGTGTAGAAATGCGAGTTTCTTCTGACAATCTGATCAAACATCTCTATACATTCCTCCAGTGTATCGGACCAGAAAGTAACGTCATCCAAAAACTTGACGGTGTCCTCGCATTGAGAACTAACCATGAAAACCAACATGTTGGCTAGACCCAGACGTCCAGTGAGCTTGCTAGCGGGCAAGTGTTTTGCAAACAGAGTTGCATATGGACTAGTATGTGGGAATGGATAAGTTTGATTGAGCGTGTGGGTCTGTTGGTACTTCGGCTTGGTTTGGCCCAAGAGAACGCGACTGAGATCAAGGTGTTGAACACCTTTGTTGCGACCAGCAGATAAGGCTTCACGGCAGATTAATCCAAGAGCACCAAAATGTGGTGCTTTAGAGTCTGTCAATATATCCTCCAATTTCTGGACAGGAAGAGCAGGATTGAGTGGGGACCGCAAGACAGATTTCTTGTTGGCTCTTGACTGCTTGGAGGCGCCACTTGGCAGAGCGGAAAGGGTTCTATCACCAAGATCCACCAATGCACCACTCACCAAACCACCAATATAATCGCACCATTCCTCTATTTTTGAGTTAGAATCCAGCAAGGCTTGGACATGAGTAATCAGAGGTTCCATGGCAGTCGCATAATCTCGAAGGAGTTTACTGGCAAAGGCATCGTCCTTCTGCACTTTTTTTGCAAACATCCTGGCAGGACTAGAAAGGAAACTGTGAATTCCATTAGATGCCAGTATGCCCTCCCCAACAGTATCGACCAAGGCCATAACAATACCACCTCGAACAATTGAGCGATCAATTACATTCTTTTTATGAGTGGAATTGTTGGGATTTTTTCGACGTCTTGATGTGTTGAAGATGTCATCCACTCTATCCAGGGAAGGGACAATGAGCGCATCACACCATAGCGCAAAGAGGACTTCTGAAACCATAGCATAAAGTCCTTCATCATTATTGGTGACAGTTCGATTGACCACTGGTAGAATTATGATACCAGAAGAACTGGGATCGATTCGAGTGTCCACGAAATGTGAGGATATGATCGAGAGGCGTGCAAATTCTTCATTGAGCTCTGAATCTGGACCTGGTAAATTGGTATTCTGAGCTGAGGTCTTGCGACGTTTGGCTTTGTGACGAAAACCATTTTGCTGTTGAGTACGAACGCAGGTGACATATTGCACAACATGATTGATGCAGTTTACGAATGATGGAAAGGTGGCTTCAATATTAGACAGCTGATGACAATGAGCCATCTGCCTTGCCAGACGTGGGCCAATATCCGAGTACCATTGGAAGAAGACCAAGTAGGAACGGCACATCTGCCACTGGATAGCCCTTTGGAGAAAATGCAGTTTTTCAGATTCAACCACAAGAGTAGGGAGAATGTTGACTGAGCCAATTATCTGTTCCAACAGCAACATGGCTTCCTCATTGTATATCCCATGCTTGTCCTTTGATTCTGGCAGAAGTTCCATGAAAGCCGTCACTTGGTTATCCAGGTCAAGACGAGCTTGAAGAAGCTGAACAAGGGTTTTGGAATCCAGAGGCTTTCCAACAAAATTCCGACCAGCTTCTAGTGCAACAGCTTCCTGCTGGAGCCTTGCTGCATCAAGAAGTATATCAAGCATCTTGAAAGAAGTATATGGCACCGGTGCCAGGAATGGTAATATCACAGGCATCATGGAGCTTGCAGCTATGGAAGAACTGGATGGCTGGATACATTGATTAGATATAGTGACAAGTTGAGAGTATGCCAAAGATATTACCTCTGGATCTGGATCATTGTTATCCTCCCAGTCTCCATCTCCCTCAGAGGTTCCCTCATCACTTAATTCAGCTGAAAAAACCAGATTGGCCAAGGAAACAATACGGTCTTGAGAATTCAGTTGAAATTCCTTCAGAAGACGGCCAGCATCTCTTCTAAATTCAACAGATTAAACTGATAAGATATTTGAATACAATAAACACATACGCAATAGCCTCATACTCATACCACAAGTCGTCAGCAGGTCCACATCCCTTGAATCGTACACGCCACTGGGGGATACCCTGAACAAATCAAGAGTTAAGCTACAAGAAAACACAGCAACAATATAAAGCAGTGAAATAATACCCACATCAAGTGTTGCAACTTCCTGGATAGACTCAATCTCATCAGTCTCTCGAGCCAAAGCAAGAGCCTTGCGCTTTGATCGGCGAATAGGTACAATAGGCTCTTCAAAATTTGTATCCATCACTGATTCAGAGGGAGGAGGCAAGACAGTTGAGAGCACAGAACTAGAAGCAACTGGGTCAGCTGTTGATTGCTGATCCCCAGCCACAGCATGACGTGCTTTGATGGGAAGCCGAACATTTGGCAAGATAGGTGGTCGTGCATGAGAGGATTCCAAGGAATGTTTGTATGATTCTCGTAAACGCTGCTGAGTACGTCCATAGGCCGTCTTTGTGATGGGAATATAATGTTCCTGGCATATTGTCTGGACATACCAGGAATAGTATCCCCTCATCCGTCGTACTAGTGAGCTGTCTTTGACTGGATCATATGGAAGCGGTGCCATCTTACAGGTTTCCCCCCTCTCGTTGGTGTAAGTCATACCAGACAGCATTTTGGTAGGATGTGTAGGTGATATGTCACCAAGAAGACTGGTATTCCAGGTATTGAAAACGACATCGCGTGCAAGAAAATTCTTGTGCGTTTCAATATCGCCAAAGATGGGTAGACCATCATTCGCAAAGGTAGGATATCCACGGGTGAAATGGGATTGAGATCCCATGTTTCCGAAACCGGTTACTGGAGTTATGAGAAATGGGGTGACCCGCATAAATGCAGCATGGTTAGGATAAAGCACTATGCCGACGCGATTTTGCATGCCAACCAAATCAGCAAGCTGACCAAGACCAGTCTGTGCGAGCCACTGTTCTGCCGTAACTGGGTCTGGATTTACAGTTGGCTTTTCACCACCATGAAGATCTGGTCCCTTGAATACTGCAAAGAACAAGGCAACACCAATTGCTCTGAAATACAAAGCAGGCCTTGGGAAGAAAAAAGGACCTGAATCACTTCCTATGGTTCAAAGGATTAATAAATGTATTTGGAAATGAAATGTTATAAAAATATTTACCTGGTGGTAACCGTATGGCCAGAATAAAGAGAGTAAATCCAGGATGAAAATCATTGCGATCGGTATGCAATCTACCCTGGACCTGACCAATCATGGAAGCCAGATCACCAATATCGGATGATACATTTACTTGGAGTCCAGTGTTGTTCGGTAAAGGACCACCAAATCCTGGCACATTGTTTTCTAAGTAAATCCATTCGAACATATCCCATTCCAGTTTCGAGATACAAGTGGGCATGATGAGTCGAAATAGGAGATAACAGATGCGAAGAAGCCGGCATATCTGAGGATGTTGGATTTGGACAGCTGGTGCAACTACTCCACGTCCATCACCCTCAATCTTGGTTGTAGCCAAGCTGGAAGAACCATTTCGGGGATCGCTAACATCTTTAGTGGACCTGTTGTTGTGTTTAAGTCCAAGATCATATATGGCGGGAACTGCAGGTTGGCCATGGACAGCTGGCTTTCCAAAGGCTATTTCCAAAACTTCATCAGCAAGTCGACTGACTTCTGGGCCACATGGATACTGTTGCATGGATGAAACCGTTTGAATACAAGCCACGGTGATGACATGTTGGTCAGAGCCATTTATTCGATTGACAAATGGTATACCAACAGGCATCAGGATCATGCCGGGAATGGGATCGTATGTGAGCTTTCCATCGACCACTCTAGGACCTATATCTGGAGGAATAATGGTATGGAGAAGTTTTTCCATAACCATACTTTTCTGAGCAGGGTTGAAGTCGGCCACATATGTATATCCTCTGCGATAACGGTTGTCTTGAACCAATGTGTAAGAAGGTGCATTGGGATAAATAAATCCAGAACCAGCAGGAGGAGTAGTAGCAGGTGGTGGGTGCAATAGTTCTGGTGATGATACAGGTGTCTTGGATAGTTGCTCTTCAGGCCAGAATAAGTCGTAAGGTGGCTCAGTTGTGTAGGGATTCAAAGGAGGTATGCTATATACGTCTTGAATACCAAAGCGAACTGGTTCATCTGGCCCAAAATCATAGGTCTCTACAACATAAAAATATTAAACAAGACCCAGGACATGTCATGTTGTGCAAACAAACCTGTAGGATCTTCCTGATTGCTTGAGCCAGCAACCATAGTATCCAAGTTCATAAACACCTGTTCAAATAAAAATAAAAATCAATTCAGTCTAGTATTATATAATAAACAAAGAAATAACTGACCGTGTCAGCATATTCAGACGGACCTCCAACATCAGGTATAAGTGGATATATTGGTATGGTACCTATATATAGTTAAGGTGAAAATAGATACAAAATTAGCAGAATTAAAAAAATAAATGGTGAAAACTGCTGACCCATGTGGTGAGAATTTACATTTGATAGGGAATCAAGTGGTGCAAAAGGATTAAGACCTCTAGAATTCAGATCCAGGACATTGAACTGATTGTCATTATGCTACAATAGCCTATGAGCAAATAATGCAATAAAAATGAGTATTTAAAACTCACCTCTGTGTTTTCTTCACACATTTCCATGTTAATCAAGGCTGAGAGATCCATGGACACAAAGAGGATGTGCAGAGGAGTTAGGAAGTGAAGTTGAAACTCAGTTGTCTGTGGCTCTAGCACACACTACCAGTCTATTCTCAAAGAGATGAAATCGGTGCAGACAGCAGTAGTTGATAATGGAGAGTCTTCCACTGGGAAGGGGAGGCAACTGTAAACCCGCCAGCCCAATCTCCCTACACACTGTATTACAGAGAGCGGTGCACTGACTGGAAGTCAGGAGCAACTGGGAAACACTCGTAAAGAGAACCCAGGGAAGTAGCACTTCTCTGCAATTCACCTTGCTCTAATCTCTTATCAATAAACCAATGTGCAGCACTACAGTCACAGTAACCAATTAGAATGATGTCTCCAGAAGCAATCCCAAAAGTTCCAGATAGGATCAAGACAAGATCGAGAACCAGTGTCCCAAAAGGCAAGTACAGAGGGTTGAGAATGACTAGTCTCAGTATAGAAGACCAAGAGTCAGGCAGTTTATGTTGTCTGGGACACCCAAAACAACTATAAAGCAACGGGCAGAGAGTAAGAAGCAAGGAGCAATGTATTGTCTCCTAATTCAATAACCCCTTATTCACGAAATTTTTGGAAATTATATAATATTTAGAAATTAATGTATAATATAATGGATACAGCGGAGCCAAGGCCCTCAGTGGCCACAGTAACTAACGGGGGTGTGTAGCAGCTGGGGATCACCGAAAACCGGGATAGGTGGGGGGTCCTCGCTGTTGAGTTGTTAGTGGGGGGGGGGGGTTAGATGGGACAGGGCGACAACGCGGGGCAACGAGACCCCCCGAGCGCTCATTTTCAACGGAAAACAGCGCCGGGGGTTTGTAGCAGCTGGGGATCACCGAAAACCGGGGGGAATGGGGGGTCCTAGCTGTTGAGAAATCAGTGGGGGGTCAGATGGGACAGGGCGACAACGCGGGGCAACGAGAGCCCCCGAGCGCTCATTTTCAACGGAAAACAGCGCCGGGGGTTTGTAGCAGCTGGGGATCACCGAAAACCGGGGGGAATGGGGGGTCCTCGCTGTTGAGATGTTAGTGGGGGGGGTTAGATGGGACAGGGAGGCGGCGCGGGTCAACGAGACCCCCCGAGCACTCGTTTTCAACGGAAAACGGCGCCGGGGGTGTGTAGCAGCTGGGGATCACCGAAAACCGGAGGGGATGGGGGGTCCTGGCTGTTGAGAAATCAGTGGGGGGTCAGATGGGACAGGGCGACAACGCGGGGCAACGAGAGCCCCCGAGCGCTCGTTTTCAACGGAAAACGGCGCCGGGGGTTTGTAGCAGCTGGGGATCACCGAAAACCGGGGGGAATGGGGGGTCCTGGCTGTTGAGATGTTAGTGGGGGGGGGGTTAGATGGGACAGGGAGGCGGCGCGGGTCAACGAGACCCCCCGAACGCTCGTTTTCAATGGAAAACGGCGCCGGGGGTTTGTAGCAGCTGGGGATCACGGAAAACAGGGGGGAATGGGGGGTCCTCGCTGTTGAGATGTTAGTGGGGGGTCAGATGGGACAGGGCGACAACGCGGGTCAACGAGACCCCCCGAACGCTCGTTTTCAACGGAAAACGGCGCCGGGGGTGTGTAGCAGCTGGGGATTACCGAAAACCGGGGGGAATGGGGGGTCCTCGCTGTTCAGATGTTAGTGAGGGGGGGGGAGTTGGCTGGGCCAGGCGCCGACCCCTCGTTCTTACCTGTAATGGGTTTAGTCAATAAAACCAGAATATGAAACAACAAAAAATCACACAAACCTTCTCAATCTTACATGGGTGCGCCGGCGTCGTGGGGGTTGATGTTGAAGCTGCCCACCGCTGAGTAAGCAGAAAGTGGCTAGCAAAATCGCCTCGGGCATTGAGGCGATTTTGCTAGCCACTTTTTGACCCATATATGGACTTACGCATTTACATAATCACCTCAGACATAATTAATCAATTATCAATTAGCAGCATTTCACTTACAAAAACACAAAACAATTGCTGGTCAGCTCCAAGTTTGAATTGCTGGTCCCATAACTGTATCCTGCTTCTCAACTGCAAAGCCATTACACCATAAGATTTTCTGTGCATTTATAAATAGATTTTCACTCACAAAATAATTCGTATGCATTAACCTCCAGTTGAATCTGAAGGTGTGGGGGCAGGAAATCAAGGGAATACCACCAAGATTTATCCAGTGGAACTTTGAGGGTGATAGAGGTACATATGAGGTCTGTGAACCCACAAGGTCAGTAGAGAAACAGCAAGAATTTCAAAGAGGAGACGTTGAAGACAGAGCATTTTGAGTTTGTCTGAGTGTGAATGCTCCCACTATAAATTATAAACTCCGATTTAATTTTAGCCATGACTGTGGGCCATCCGTTGCTCATTTGCATGCTGTAGACTTGGAAGCCACATTACACAGTTCCTTTTAGTGGCATGAAATTTAGGATGCATACCATAGAATACATCTAGAATTTACCACATTTTCACTTTCAGTATTACAACTGTTATGTTGCATATACTCGTTACTCTTGATTAAAATGGCACACGGACAGCCCAAATATGACCAGATTGCCTCCATGAATTTTTTCAGGAAAACAAGTATCTAGCATGGTTCCCTTGGTAATTTCTGTAAGAATCCATGCTGGGTGAAAGCTAATAGAGCCACTCAATTCTGGAGTGAAACCAGTCCAAATGTGTTTCAAACTCAGTTGCTATATTGGGATACATTTTTCCCTCAGTCCCTGAGATGAATGAATGAATCACCTCAATGGCTGAAAACCGGGTTTATAAGAACGAGTTTTCCATAAATGGAAGAACTCGTAACAACAGTTTACCCTGGCTTTCAATATCACCACTGCTATCATTATTTTTCAGTGCTATACCAACAATTATCAATAAAAACTGTAGTGTATGACATTATATAATTTATTTCTAACAATTCCATATCTAATGGCCCACTTTCCCACCCAGAAGATATCCCTCAGAATTTGATATTCAAAATGAATTTACAAATTTGAATGTTCCACTTTCCCACCCAATGAATAACTTTCCAACCATATATAAATTATTATTATGTTCGTGCATAAATTGCTAGTACAAGTATTTTATTGTCATATTTTCCAAGATCATCATCTGACATCATACCCATATGGCCATTGTGCTTACATGTTGCTCCAGTTGTCATACCATCATGATACCAAATTGTTCCAGCTTTTGATATGAATCGAGAGGTAAAATGATATCCTCCAGCATATACAATACCTCTTAGATACAAATTTACTGACTTTTCATGTACATTTACAGTTATTTGATGGCTGGTAATCATGTTTATGTTGGGGTATTCCCATACTAGCAAATCAGGTGTCTTTGTATGGTATATGGTACGCATCATTGAACCATTGCATTGTGGACATTTATTTCTAACATTGTGTGCAATGGTTTGCACCCAATCAGATGTTGAGCCAGAAACAGATGGATCAGCATGCAATAGATAGGCAAGGTTGTCATCTTTTTCTTGTCCTTCATAGTTACAGTGAGAGCAAATGAGCTTTGAGGATGCAATACAAGCTTGTGGTTTCAACATTTCCATACATAGTGTAGCAACACTGGTACCATTAGCACCCATGGGAAATTGCTGTGGATCCTTTGCATGGAGTTTCATTCTCACGGCATTTCTTACATTTTCAAAGCTCAATTGTTGATCCATCATATTAAACCCTTGTACAAGTGTTGACAGATAAATGTTTCCAATTGCCTGAAATCTGGTTGTCCAAATTGCAGGATGTTCTGCCCACATATTGTACAGAATAACAAAGATTGAATCATATGCACAACTCCAGTTGATTTCATCCCAACATAAGCCACGGGGTGCAAGGATAGTGGAACTGCTGTCATGAGTTATATTTCTTTTTTTCCTGCTCAAAGATTGTGGCTCATCATGTTCATTGTAAGTACGTTTCAAAGATTGCTTTACTGATGAGCTCCCTTTTGCAGCCACAAAACCAAGACTGGCTTGTTGAAGTGAATTTTGCTTTGTAAGACTTGCATTAGTAGATTTCCCAATGAGCTGCCATGAACTGTCAACAACCACAGGAAGCATAGATAATGGATCTCTGGCAGACCATTTTAATGCTGCATCTACCTTGGCAGGGACATAATCAGTGCCTTTCCATATTTGATATTGACGAATCAATGTATTGCAGAGTTGTCCATTCAAGTGGTCAGGTAGTTGTTCTTCATATCGCAGTCTTGTGATATCATCTAATATTTCCTGTTCTCTGAATTCTTGTCTGAGATAGCCACTGCAACCTCTTGTAATCACATTGGGGTCAAAGCCTTGGATAATAATGGTGCCTGCTGCACTTGCACTTCTGGACAGAGCTGTATAATAGGACATGTGTGAAAAGCAGCTGTTTAAATGTACAACATTGTAAGGGCAGGTTTTGCCCTGAGATGCATGAGCTGTCATAGCAAAGTTGGGCAGGACCCACACCTGTTGTCTTTCAACGGATTCTTTGAGATCACTTGGGAACAGACATTGAATTGTCTTTGTATTCTTCACAATGGGAACAACATTATCTGGTAGACCTGGTATTTGAATCAACTGTGGTGGATTATCCAATTCCACAAAAAGTGTATCTAGAACACGTTTATCATATGGGCCCTTCATTGATTGCCAGCCAACAACAAACCCTTCTTGGCCTTTAGTGATACATAATTCTGTTGCATCATTATTTCTGATCATAACAGGCATACCAAGACACAATGAAAGCTTGCCAGGAAAATGTTCAGTTGCGCCATGGTTGAGTCTCCAAATCTCAAGTTGCTCATCAAAATCAATCTGATTTGACTTGTGTATAGTCTTTGAGGCTGCTTTGAATTTCCCCCATTTAGTTTTCTTTGCTGGGTCACTTTCTTTGCCCCATTTGTTCATTGAGTAGAAGTTGGTCAACTTTTGATTTGTATCTTCTGCAAAACGCTCACATCCAAGCTGGTTGATTCTGTCTTTCTGAGAGTGCACTCCACAGATAATAGCAACATTCCTGAAATCTTTTGCAGCTACATTTGGCTGATCTGAATGTTTGCCAGCAATTCTCTTCCTCAAAAATCTGATGTCTTCAGGAGTGCATGCTCCATACTGCATATTTACCAGGGCAGTTCGCAATGATGCATCTTCAGGTGTTTGTGTTTTTTGATGCATGTTTTCTCTCAAAATCACAACAGTGGTTATCCGATGCCACAGTGCCTTGCAAATAGCTGCTTCTTGATAATGTGGCTTCAGGCCAGAGTCTACTTGTGTTCCTACTGATCCACTATACAATGATGCACCTCCTACTGGTGGCAATTGTGCAAAGTCTCCAGCAAAAATCATATTGATGCCTCCAAATGGCATGTCAAATACATTAAGAGCTTTGGCAAGCTGTGAACTGATTTTGTATAATTCATGGCATGACAGCATAGATACTTCATCTATGAAAATATAATCAATTCCCTCCAATCTTGCTTTTACTTGTGCAATTGTTACACTTTTATTACCAGTCTCACTGTTCATGCGGATTCCCAAGAATGAATGATAAGTGGAACCACCCAATAATGCTGCTGATGTGCCAGTTGGACCCAGTATGACAAGACGATGTGATTCATGTCTTTGTTGAAACAAATGCTTGAGTGCTTTAATCACTTGACTTTTGCCAGTTCCACCCATGCCACCTAAGTACATTTTTAGCTGATCTGAATTTAAAGTCACGGTGTGATTGGCAACAATTCTAAATGCTCTTTGTTGTTCTGTATTTAGTTTGAAAAGATCAACTGTGCCATCTATCAATTCCTGAGCTGCTTGCATCTTTGCTTTGAAATTGTGTCTCAAATATGATTGGTCAACAATTTTGACTTCATTTTCAACAACACCAGAGGCATGAGTTGTTTTAGTATGTTCAGCATCAGCAACACGTGCATTTCTATCAGCAATGATTTCTTGTCTTTTATCTTGAACAGCTGTTTTCCATTTACCACCAGGCTGTACAATGTCAGGTGTGAGTGGAGTGGTATCAATTGTATTAATGCCATCAGGACTGGTCTCTAGCCAGCCAGCATTTCTTACACTATCCTCAGTGGCATCCATTTGGGCTTTGATTAATCGTCCTTTTGAACCAAGGGTGGAGTATTTATTTAATCCATAATCCTCATTGTCAATGCCTTCATCATCACCAAAATCATCACCCGAGCCATTCTCATTTTCATCCATGTCATTTATTTCATCTGACGTCATCCAAGAATGAAATATGCCAGTTGTACCATCATTCTGTTTCAGCTGAGCTGAATAATCATCTCGAGCATCATTGCATTCATATCTAATGTTAAAGTGGTCCATTATTTGCATTTGACTTGGTGTGAATTTGTAATCTGTGAATGCTTCATCCCATGATTGATTGTCATCCTTGAGATCATGACCTGTCCTCCAGGGCTTGAATAATGTCAACATAGTGGCACAGTAGTACTCTCTGTCTCCTCGATCTCTTCTTGGAAGGGAACCTTCTACAAAGTTAGGTACAACTTTTTTATATGATGGATGATATTCTATCCAGTGTGTTCCATGCAATGGATGAACTGACAAAAAATATTTATCAGCATGTTTATCATCTGTGTCTTCAGAACCAATTGACTCTGAGCATCCATCAACATCGCTAGTATTATCACTGTCCTCTTCAGAAATATCATTTCCATCTTCATCCGCAATAATAGACCCACTTGAATCAGTATTGCTATCATAACTGCTACTGTCATCACTATTTTCATAGCAACTGTCAACTCTGTACTTATTATTTCCCAGATTGAGCTCATCATCTATGTTAAAATCAATGTTGTCTGGTAAAATGAAGTTGTATTCAGCTGTTGCTTTGTATTGTTCATTTGAATCAATCAAGTCCAGCTCATCATCACTGGTTTGTGCAGGATTGATTTTTTGTGTTGGAGTAGGTATTTTTACTCGTCTTGCCTTTTGTATCCATTCATATAGGCATGTAACATTATAAATATCAGGTCTATAAATGTAATCATGAACTGCACAGAAGCCAACATATTGATTTTGGTTTTTTTGCAAGAGAACCTTATCCATTTCACTCTTTTCAGCAGAATCCTTGTCAGATTTAAACACATTCATTGTTTCTCTCACATAACTTTTCCAGTATACTGTTACAAACTTGTGGCTTGTATAGTGATCTGGATTACCTAGCAGATATAAAGATGCCATTGGACCACCTATTTCCATCTTTGATGTCAATGAATTGATTATCTGTATTATCAAACGTCTAGCTTTGTCTTTTTGTTTCATAGATCCTCCCAGCATTTCAGAATTTTTAGTGAAAACACTTCTGATGGAGTCAAAGATACTGTATGTTTTCAGACCAGGTTTTGTAACATAATCAGTCACATATGCCACTATAGCTTTGATGGCAGTACCTGAAAGAAGACTTGTTACATCTGAGTTGCATCGAAGTAGATATGTAATGCATGGTGTCAATGTATTGATCCAAGCTTCACCTTTTTTCATGTTCAAAGCTCCTGATTTAGGATCGACTTGAGTTTGTTCAAAGGTTTGTCTTGGAAATCTAGCTTTGCATTTTTCATGCTTATTCATACATGTTGGTCTATCTTTCTTGGTAGCCTTTTCACCAGTTGACATATTTTTACCACAATTATGTATATTGGACCGCATAATCAAATCATCAACTGTACTTGAAAATTTATTCCACCAAGCATGAAGTCGTGATTTATTGGAACAGTGATCATTACAAACATGATCCAGCTTATTACACATGGGTGGAGGTGCTTCTGGTAATGTGTGAGTTGGGTCTTTGTAATCATCATCATGACTACTTTCTTCAGCTTTGGCTTTGACATCAGCCATGGATCCAGTGATAAACTCTCCAATGTGAACACTCTCAAGGTATTCCACCAATCTTTGTTGAAAATCAGAGGTTGGATCCATTATTCTGTCTCTGATTTGTTGTGGTGATAATACCCCTTTAAGCCACAAGAGCATATGCATATGCAATGTCATTGTTGTTCAACTGTTCCATAATATGCTTCTGTGTTGCCATAGATTCCTGGATGATTTTCTCCAACACCAAGTATATGCTTAATGAATAATTTTGTCATAAAATGAAAAAACCTTGCACCAGCCACTGGATTATGAGCAATTAACTGATATCTTTCATTGTAGTCTCTCAGAACAGGATTGAATGTTTCTTTAGTGTCTGCAAAATATAATGATATTGGGTGCTTGTTGTCCGCAGGAGCAAATGTAATAAACCAAGAGGGTGCACCAACAAATGAAATTAGAGACCAAATTTCATTACGCATGTATTTTTTGCTAGTGACAGATCCCTTTACACCACCTCCAACATAATCAATATCATTAATGAGTTTAAAACACAATTTTTCCTCATCTGTGTCTGGTATTACCTTATCACCATTTTCCATTCTTTTAGAAATGTCAGCCAGTGTATGAACATCAACATCCAACAATCTGTTAGAAATTTCTTGGAATTTTGACTTTTCTGCCAATAGACACCCTGCTGTAGTGCATTGTTTTATCTGTTCATGATTGAATGCAATCAATGGAAAATATGGATCTTTTTGAAATCTTTTGTCATAATACATAAGCAAATGTCTTTTGTGCCTAATATCTGATAGTTCTCCCTGTTGATAGGCATTGCCTATTCCACCAAGACCATATGGAAACAGCCAGGGCATCATTTGAGGAAATAACTGTGGATTGCTGTAGATGGATTCAGGATAAGTTGCATGACCAACAGCCAGAATCTTTTGATTTGAAGTCAAATGTTTTATTGCAATAGCTTTGAGAGCTTTGGTACTTTTGTTGGAATATTCTTCACCTGTCAGCCCATGAACCACAAATGGACATTTTCCTGATTCAACACCATCTTCTTCTTCAATATCATTAATAGCTGTTGACTCTGGATTTTTGTTTGTAAATGATTGATGATAATCTACTACAACTGGTGGGCCATTTTCTGGATACTGATCAAGATTTTTCTGTGATATTTCCAGATCATAATAATCACAATGATTCAACTCTAACCATTCCAATGCAGCTTTAACCTTGTTTCTTCTTACAAGAAGAGGTGTTCTCTCAAAGTCTGATTTAGTAGGCTTACATGGCCCTGTATAAATAAATGCTAACACTTCATCCAAGTCTTCAATTGGTGGAGGTAGAATATCATATACTTTAGGAATAGGATTAGCAAAAGTAATTGCATTTGCTCTCATTTTATGCATTCCAGAAGACACTCACAATACAACGATTATGTCGCATTCTTGCAACCAGTAACTGTTCTGCAAATGATAAATCTGCCAACTCTACTGGAACATCTCCTAACCATTTTCCATTTGCTAGTGACAACAGTGGAATTTTATTTTTTGCCAAAGATGTATGACAACTTGTGCATATATTGTGTAGCTTTTTAATCAACACAGGGCCATCCAGATCTTTAATAGGATCCTCACTAGTAAAACGTTCTGCTTGAGTTACTCCTTGATTTACCAATATTTTCAAGTCTAAGTTGACATTACAGAGCTTTAATAAATCTTTAATTGGAGTCAATTGACCACATATAGCACATCCTGATTCTGATATCTGATCAGATGACATGTCTTGACATGCATTAGTCATAATTGTATGTTGTAAAGCAGCTGTGAGAGGTGGAGGTGGAAATATGTTTTTGTGTTTATTTTTGTATTTCTGTTCTGACTTTACATGACTTAATTTATATTCTACACCTTTTTTTTGTTGATATTTTGTCACAGAATGTGAATTCTTTACTCTGTATTCTACACCTTTTGCTTGTTGATATCTTGTTACTGATTGCAAATTTTTGACTTTGTATTCCATATTTTGGTTTTGATATCGTTTCACTGCTCTTGCATTAGATGCCTTTAATTCCTTATTTAAAACTTCAATATCTATGACATCAAATACAGATAGATATTGAGCACAATTTGCACATGTATGGCTTTTGATTGAAGTTTGAATATCTGCCTTATGAGATCTAGCATATGTGACAATATTATGAGCTCCTGCAATGGACTTTAGTTGATCTGTTGTCAATTGTGGTAATAATACATCCCATGGAACAACACAGATTACTGTATTTAACATATCACTCCTTGTATCTGATTGTTTTATATAGTCTTTGAATCTGAATTTCACATTAGTAGAATACACATCGGAATTTGATAAATAAGGCAACAGTTCATTAAATATGAACAACTTTGATCCACCACCAACAATATTATGCATATTTGTATTGTTGTCCTCCATGTCATCAGTATAGCAATATTTATCAGATGCAGAATGATGTTTCAAAGCACTGGTATACATGACATTAAAATCTAGAAAATATTGTGAATAATATAACACAAATACTTGAAAGATAAATAATAAACTATATATCATTGATATTTTATATTTTTCTATATACACTGCAAAGTCATGTGCTGTATACATGTTTTGCAGCAGCTGTAGACGTATTCTTTGACACTTTCTGAGAAGTATTTCATGGACGAATAATAAGTCATGCATGGATGCATTGACATATAAAAGAAATCGTATATAGAATTCAATAATAAAAGATAGTTCTTTGTTGGGCTTTGAAATCCAATGGGTTGAATGATAATGATCTAACTGAGGAAGAGGTTGTATTGTATCGTCTGTTATCTTTGAGATATTTTGAGAAGAATAGTAATCTCCAATATTGTTTAATATTCTTTTTGAGGGCACATGATGAGCAAGATGATCACAGATTGTCGGCATCCTTAAAATCAAGTTTGGTGGTGCATAAACAGAACAATAGAAAAACATCATATTCAGGGATGTATCAGGATGATAAGATAACAGCCTATCTTGGGACACATAAGCAAGACAATGAGATATTTGTGTCCTTGAACTCAGATGATATAACTCCTGGGGTGTATCAGGATAATAATAACATAGCACCCTGTCTTGAGACACATGAGCAAGACAATAAGATATTTGTGTCCTTGAATTCAAATGATATAAATCCTGGGGTGTATCAGGACGATGACATAGCACCCTGTCTTGGGACACATGAGCAAGACAATAAAATATTTGTGTCCTTGAACTCAAATGATATAAATCCTGGGGTATATCAGAATGATGATTTAACATCCTGTCTTGGGACATATGAGCAAGACGATGAGAAAATATCCATGTCCTGGAACTCAAGTTTTGTGGTAGATAAACAGAATGATAGGCAAACACCGTATCCTGGCATATGTCAGGGTGATAATTCAACACTGGTCCTTGTACCATTTGGACAAGACTTTCAGAAAATTCTGTTATTCCCATGATAAATTAGATACATTCCAACAGTTCTTCTGAGGAAATAAATGTACTCAATAATACATTGGCAGCTATTTATGATTATTCATATCAGTTAAAGATCCATAAGATATTGCTTTGTTTAAGTACGTACTTATTGAAACAGTTTCATTATCTGTATGTCGAGTCCAGTGCTGAACATGTGAACAGGCCTTGTATGTAAAGCGAGTAAAATGTATCGTCAATATTTATCATTAAAGACAATAAAGAACATGCAAAACCCACATAACTGTTCCACAGACTGGAGAGAGTAGGAAGAAGCAGAAGCAATAGAAACAGAACACAGTGGAATGACATGGTAATCATGAACAGGTTGTTAAACGTTCACAACTGTTGAGTTTAAATTTCAAAGCAAACAATTTATTTGTAATCAAACAAACAATGACAAATATATAGACCTGCTATTGATCATATAAAAAATACTGCGTACATTTAAGTATGCAAGGGGTATTCAGAAACACTGCAGAACAATAAACTGATAAAGAGGAACGTAAAAAAAAGTTGCAAATATAGACCCGCTATTGAAAAAATGCCACAAACAAATACATGAAGGGTATTCAGAATCGGAGGAACTGGTTTTTAGGAACCAGTAAAGGAGGGGGCATATGTAAAAAGAGTCATGTGAAGTCTTGAGCCAATCAGAGAATAAAAATCAATACTAATCCATGCACGACACAAGAACAACAACCCATTGCACATTAAGTGACAATTGTGTGGAAAGCTCCTTGCCAACCCAAGTATTCGCAGTGTATCCAACAAGCGATATGGTGCCAGTTAAATCACTGGTCCAAAGTTCCATGGTTGTACCCAGAAGATGGAGTTGATTCATATTGAAGTTGCCTGTCCTTCCATCATATACAGGAACTTGTACAAGTCTATGAGTGAATGTTGACAAAAAAATTTAAATTTTATGCACTAACCATTATCATCGAAATTAAGAGCACCTTCAACAGCTCCAGTCCTGGACGGTCCTGCTACTTTAACAGGTGATTTCCTCGGGGAGCCTCTGGACAACAAACGGCCGAATCCTTGTTGAGATCCTTCTAAATATATATAATCAACAATTAAAAATGCAAAAGTTAATACCAAAGTACCGGTCCCATCCTTGGGCTTTGCTCTTGTGCTGATCGTTATCGTATCCTCATAAATTTGAGCATAAAGGTCTTGAACCTTGAAAACCATACAAAAGAAGGCACAGAAACGCTCCCACTCTTGGGTACACAAAGTACCGGTTATTTGACGGAACATTCCTTGAGGGTGGGGCTCAAGTAAATTGGAGGAGTTAACCGCAAGGACAGAAGTGAAAACAGCATATGAGAAATTGGTAGAAGCATTTGCTTGAATAGCATATTTCGTGCTTTGAGCAGAGTCAGAAGAGGCAGACTTTACAGTCGATGGTGCTGCACGTGAAGGATTGACAAACATTCCCACTCTTGCAAAGAGAATTGCCTTGATTATGACACTATTATTATATCAGTGAGCGATGACTACATTGGTATATGTTTAATCTGAATATATCTCACTTCATCTTGACATCTGGATAGAGCTCAGAAATGCGGGTTAGGCCAAAGGCACCCATAGGATTTGCACCATTGTTGGAGGTCATAAGAGTACCGTTACTTGATTGAACATGTAAGTGAGTGGCAATATGACTCAAAAAATAAAATACACACCGAAGAGGAGGAAGATCCCCATATGTACTTGCAATCATGGGATTGAACAATTCAGGATAAGTGACTTCACAGTTCAAAGGTGCTTTTTCAGCAGTTGGATTCATAAACGCATCACTATTATATAATCAGATGCTGTACAGTATTAGATAAGCAATATAATGTACGCTTCAGGAAAATCCTCAAAGTATACAAGATTATCTTCATCTTTCACCTTATTCTTGCCCTTCAACATTGATCTAAAATCCAAGGAATACGCTGAACTTGGTCTCAGCAATTTGAGCTGCCATCTCCTTAGATATCGCTGGTTTGAATTTGCTCTTGATGACAGTTCTAGAGAAAAATGAAAAGGCAAATAGAAGAGAGACTAAATGAAGTCACACTTGGTATTCTTTCCAGAAGCACGTGTCGTCACCTCATCAGTCTGATCTTGGTTCTCAAAACCGTCTGTGGCACCCAAAGTTTCCTGTACATGCATTCTAATATAATGCAAATTATAATAATGATGTTAGTTCAATGTTAAGCTAGGAGACTTACTGTTGTTTTTTTCCTTTGACATTTGACCTACAAAAAGAGTATTAGCTCCATACAAATATTTAACAAATAATAGACAAACTTGACCGGCTCCAAATTGCTGTCGGCATCCACAATCCTGTGTAATTGTATCAGAAATATACGGTACAATTATTGAACAAAAACATACTTCTTATAAGTCAACTTCACCATTTTCTTAGCATGTCCCAAGGGCTGGTCATCATCCGAAACATTGTCAGTGACCGTATCATCTGGTACAGAAAGACTATTGTTGATAACATCTTAGTCCATATCTATATATAAAATGATGAAATGGCTTACCCTTCAGATTCTTCCGCCTCAACATCCACATTGTCCAGGAATGTGTTATCATTGATGGCAAGACTATTTATAGAAACTTAATACATATTCCAGAATTAAAGACATAAAAATATTACGTACCCTTTAGATTCTTGAGCATCAACATCAATCAATATCTTGTGAGACTGACGGCTAATGGATTTTAATATTGAATAAGATATCTCAAGATGAGTTATAAATACCCTTTCAGTTGATTGTTAGCTTTAGATTTAACCCTAATGTTGATAAACCATCGGTAAGTTTGATAAAGTGAACGTGTGTCTGCTTACGAAGATATAACAACTTCATCAACTTCATCATCGTCAATCAATGGAACAGCTTTGAACTTGGTCTTTGGCATATTTCTGGATTCTCAAATCAGCATTGTAACAAACATATTCAAGTAAGTGGTAACACACAAAGACTTTTGACGTTTGATGACCCTATTCTGACTTTAATACATATTCAGGAATCAGAAATAGTAACACTTACGGCATCTCTTCCACAGCAGGTTCATCCGATTTGGAACCAGGCCCAAGGCGTTTCCTGGAACGCCGTGGGGATCTGGAAGATTTTGTAGGATTTGGCATACTAATATTTGTGGCCGTCTCTCTATTTTATTATGAAGTGATGAGTGATAAACGGATACTATGGAAAAGAAAGACAGTATACTTGACAACATCATTGTCCGATTCTGCACTGTCTTCAAATGTAAGTCATAAGTTGACGTATATATTAATTTCAACATACAGTAAATCCATGTCACTATCAAGATGTTTTAGCAATCAACTTGTATTGAAAAGAAGTGAGGTTAATACCTGGAAACAGGTTCACGGTTGATTTGTCTGTTCGTTTGTTGGCGAGAAACAGATCTAATTGTACCACAAATAATCCGTCAATAAATCTGAAAAGTCATAATATATATAAAGAAATGAGAACCCACTTGGAAGAAGTTTGCTTTGCTGCAACACGGCGAGGCATGGTGATTGTGAAAAGATACCGACAATGTAAAGTTTGTATTCCGAACAAGCCTCCTACAAATAACTATACACATGCAAACGTGATCTTGTTTCCAGAACATTCCATGTTATAAAACACGTACCAAACAAACACGTACAAGACAAATATTCAGTTGTTGATTGTTAGAATGTCAAATTCAAAATCATTTTGTATATAGGACAGATACAAAGAAAGCAATATTTTCTGTTGAGAAACATTTATTGGAGGGAACGGTCAAAAGCCTGTAAGCAATGTGTGATAGAAGGCACACTTTTATTACTTCAATATAATGTGTGAAAGCATATACAGTATTCAAACATCGCTCTCTTTTAGACTCATTGATGAATCAGTTTTACGATTTAGTTGCTGCTGGTGAGTGGAAATTTCTGCTCAGATATTTGACTTGGAAATTCATATAACATCCACAGGTGAACAGGTGGAAGTTGAAGCTTCTGCACAGTATAATGGTTCTAAACAAGCTAACTATCTCTGCACGTTGACTAAAGTGAGATTAAGAATATTTTGTGAAACAGAAAAGCTTAGCTGGTTAACAGGAAAATGGCCTTCATACTTTACTGCAAGTGCACTATAATCAAGATCGTCGTCAGTATCAACTTGTAAAGGAAGGACCTGGAGGCGAACCTGAAGAAGTAGTGCTCCGTCTTACTGGAATTCTTATTCGCTGTGAATTACCACCCATTCTTACACTTCCTAGGTATTTTTCAGTGGATTGGAATAAACAATTATTAATATATGCTCATGAATTTCAGGAATCCGATGCGTATCAGACAGGCAATACAAATGACTGGTCTGGATACTCACAAATACAAAGCCGCATTGGAGGGTATTTCCGCTATTTGCTCTACCTTTGCCAAGTATATGCGTTCCGACAAGTTACAAGACTGGAATCCTGACAGGTTTAAAGAATGGATTGTTGTGGGTGCTGGAAACTGATACTTCAGCACTGGGGCAATTGCAGCATCTGCTCAAGTCGTACCTTTCAATGACCTTGTTGATCCCAATGGAATTCTGGCATCTGTAGATTCCAAATACCGCCATACCATGGATAATGAAGTCGGTTATTTTCAAAGGAAGAAAAAGGATGATGGTGGTTTCCAGTAAGTTTCTTAGCTATATGCAGATTTCCATGCCAAATACTCTACCTCAGGTATATTCACATGAACCCATCCAACATTTCTGTTGGAGATATCGTTGAAGCACGACTTTCATTCTTGGTTGTCCCAGTTGCCAGTGGTCATAACAATAATATCAGCAAAAATTTCAGACTTGTGACAATACTTCAGTCTCTTGCTTTGATTGACGATAAACTCACCAAGGTCTGAAACAAGTTATCATTTGTTATTTGAATAGCTTAAGACTTTATTTCAGAAAGCTGCACTTGCACTTGCACAGGCATCATTTCAAATGCCCAAAGCAATAAAAACATTGAAGCGGAATGCAGACTTTTCTGAAGATGAACAAGAGAATAAGTAGTACTCAATGAACAAATTACATTTTGAGATAGTTCTTGTATGCAGTTCAAAATATTACATTCAAAGTAGATCAAAGAAACAGATAATAGACGTTCAGATTTCATGATGAGGGAACTAAAAATACCAAGAACATTAGAATGGACCAGTAAGTAAGAGATAGACAAAAGACAACCCACTGCTAATCAAGAGCTCAGTCAAACGCTCTGTACTCATTGTCAGAGGGATTGGAAAAAGTGACGCATCATTGTAGTTCACTCCTTTGGTCCATTGGATCTCCCTTTCAACCACTGCATCTCCAAGCCCAATCAGACTGGCCTTTTTACCACAATTAAAGGCCAAGCGACTCTGCCACCGAACAACCTTGCAAAGGATATGCTCCACAAAAATAACACCACACCCAATATCGAATCCCATGGAAGACCGATCTTGCACCGACAAGTTATCATCAAAGTGTCGGAAAACACAATTGAATGACATGTGGGTCCTGTGAAGAGATGTGACATTGAATCCCAGTTCCTGCAGGCCACGATAAGCGCCAGCCTTCTTCATCTTCGATATCCAGGCTGTGACGTTTTCCACAAGAGGTGGTGTGCAGATTCCAGCAAATGCAAGATTATTTGTGAGTTGAAAAGCGGTAAGGGTGGGTTGTGTGATTGAGCCTAAGCCAGTTACACCAAGCTTGTGAATAAACTGGTGCATATCGTTCCATGTTGGTAGATTTTCTGGACGGCTGGCAGGATCTATGCCAACGAGTGGTCCCAAGAACTTTGTCCATTTGGTCTGGAAAGCATTACTGAAGAGTTCAGTAAACCGTTTCACCAAATGATCTCGATGTGGCACATCAGGGAACAAACTGAGCTGACTAGAAGGCTGACCCCATATTGTTGGCGAGTCAAGATGAATATACCCCAAGGCTGCTTGCTCACGTCTATCGAGGGCATGAAATCCAGTTTTCTTCTTCGGCTTGCCCGTTCCAGATGAAGCTGGTGAAATTGGATTGTAGTGTAGATCAGTGTAGAAATGCAAGTTTCTTCTGACAATCTGATCAAACATCTCTATACATTCCTCCAGTGTATTGGACCAGAAAGTAACGTCATCCAAAAACTTGACGGTGTCCTCGCATTGAGAACTAACCATGAAAACCAACATGTTGGCTAGACCCAGACGTCCAGTGAGCTTGCTAGCAGGCAAGTGTTTTGCAAACAGAGTTGCATATGGACTAGTATGTGGGAATGGATAAGTTTGATTGAGCGTGTGGGTCTGTTGGTACTTCAGCTTGGTTTGGCCCAAGAGAACGCGACTGAGATCAAGGTGTTGAATGCCTTTGTTGTGACCAGCAGATAAGGCTTCACGGCAGATTAATCCAAGAGCACCAAAATGTGGTGCTTTAGAGTCTGTCAATATATCCTCCAATTTCTGGACAGGAAGAGCAGGATTGAGTGGGGCCACAAGACAGATTTCTTGTTGGCTCTTGACTGCTTGGAGGCACCACTTGGCAGAGCGGAGAGGGTTCTATCACCAAGATCCACCAATGCACCACTCACCAAACCGCCAATATAATCGCACCATTCCTCTATTTTTGAGTTAAAATCCAGCAAGGCTTGGACATGAGTAATCAGAGGTTCCATGGCAGTCGCATAATCTCGAAGGAGTTTACTGGCAAAGGCATCGTCCTTCTGCACTTTTTTTGCAAACATCCTGGCAGGACTAGAAAGGAAATTGTGAATTCCATTAGATGCCAGTATGCCCTCCCCAACAGTATCGACCAAGGCCATAACAATACCACCTCGAACAATTGAGCGATCAATTACATTCTTTTTATGAGTGGAATTGTTGGGATTTTTTCGACGTCTTGATGTGTTGAAGATGTCATCCACTCTATCCAGGGAAGGGACAATGAGCGCATCACACCATAGCGCAAAGAGGACTTCTGAAACCATAGCATAAAGTCCTTCATCATTATTGGTGACAGTTCGATTGACCACTGGTAGAATTATGATACCAGAAGAACTGGGATCGATTCGAGTGTCCACGAAATGTGAGGATATGATCGAGAGGCGTGCAAATTCTTCATTGAGCTCTGAATCTGGACCTGGTAAATTGGTATTCTGAGCTGAGGTCTTGCGTCGTTTGGCTTTGTGATTAAAACCATCTTGCTGTCGAGTACGAACGCAGGTGACATATTGCACAACATGATTGATGCAGTTTACGAATGATGGAAAGGTGGCTTCAATATTAGACAGCTGATGACAGTGAGCCATCTGCCTTGCCAGACGTGGGCCAATATCCGAGTACCATTGGAAGAAGACCAAGTAGGAACGGCACATCTGCCACTGGATAGCCCTTTGGAGAAAATGCAGTTTTTCAGATTCAACCACAAGAGTAGGGAGAATGTTGACTGAGCCAATTATCTGTTCTAACAGCAACATGGCTTCCTCATTGTATATCCCATGCTTGTCCTTTGATTCTGGCAGAAGTTCCATGAAAGCCGTCACTTGGTTATCCAGGTCAAGACGAGCTTGAAGAAGCTGGACAAGGGTTTTGGAATCCAGAGGCTTTCCAACAAAATTCCGACCAGCTTCTAGTGCAACAGCTTCCTGCTGGAGCCTTGCTGCATCAAGAAGCATATCAAGCATCTTGAAAGAAGCATATGGCACCGGTGCCAGGAATGGTAATACCACAGGCATCATGGAGCTTGCAGCTATGGAAGAACTGGATGGCTGGATACATTGATTAGATATAGTGACAAGTTGAGAGTATGCCAAAGATATTACCTCTGGATCTGGATCATTGTTATCCTCCCAGTCTCCATCTCCATCAGAGGTTCCCTCATCACTTAATTCAGCTGAAAAAACCAGATTGGCCAAGGAAACAATACGGTCTTGAGAATTCAGTTGAAATTCCTTCAGAAGACGGCCAGCATCTCTTCTAAATTCAACAGATTAAACTGATAAGATATTTGAATACAATAAACACATACGCAATAGCCTCATACTCATACCACAAGTCGTCAGCAGGTCCACATCCCTTGAATCGTACACGCCACTGGGGGATACCCTGAACAAATCAAGAGTTAAGCTACAAGAAAACACAGCAACAATATAAAGCAGTGAAATAATACCCACATCAAGTGTTGCAACTTCCTGGATAGACTCAATCTCATCAGTCTCTCGAGCCAAAGCAAGAGCCTTGCGCTTTGATCGGCGAATAGGTACAATAGGCTCTTCAAAATTTGTATCCATCACTGATTCAGAGGGAGGAGGCAAGACAGTTGAGAGCACAGAACTAGAAGCAACTGGGTCAGCTGTTGATTGCTGATCCCCAGCCATAGCATGACGTGCTTTGATGGGAAGCCGAACATTTGGCAAGATAGGTGGTCGTGCATGAGAGGATTCCAAGGAATGTTTGTATGATTCTCGTAAACGCTGCTGAGTACGTCCATAGGCCGTCTTTGTGATGGGAATATAATGTTCCTGGCATATTGTCTGGACATACCAGGAATAGTATCCCCTCATCCGTCGTACTAGTGAGCTGTCTTTGACTGGATCATATGGAAGCGGTGCCATCTTACAGGTTTCCCCCCTCTCGTTGGTGTAAGTCATATCAGACAGCATTTTGGCAGGATGTGTAGGTGATATGTCACCAAGAAGACCGGTATTCCAGGCATTGAAGACAATGTCACGTGCCAGAAAATTCTTGTGTGTTTCAATATCGCCAAAGATGGGTAGACCGTCATTTGCAAAGGTAGGATATCCACGATTGAAATGTGATTGAGATCCCATGTTTCCAAAGCCTGTTACTGGAGTTATGAGAAATGGCGTGACCCGCGTAAATGCAGCATGGTTTGGATATAGAACTATCCCAACACGATTTTGCATGCCAACCAAATCAGCAAGCTGACCAAGACCAGTCTGTGCAAGCCACTGTTCTGCCGTAACTGGGTCTGGATTTACAGTTGGCTTTTCACCACCATGAAGATCTGGTCCCTTGAATACTGCAAAGAACAAGGCAATACCAATTGCCCTGAAATATAAAGCAGGCCTTGGGAAGAAAAAAGGTCCTGAATCACTTCCTGTGGTTGAAAAGAATTAATAAATGCATTTGGAAATGAAATGTAATAGAAATATGTACCTGGTGGTAACCGTATGGCCAGAATAAAGAGAGTAAATCCAGGATGAAAATCATTGCGATCTGTATGCAATCTACCCTGAATCTGACCAATCATGGAAGCTAGATCACCAATATCGGATGAGACATTGACTTGGAGTCCAGTGTTGTTCGGTAAAGGACCACCAAATCCTGGCACATTGTTTTCTAAGTAAATCCATTCGAACATATCCCATTCCAGTTTCGAGATGCAAGTGGGCATGATGAGTCGAAATAGAAGATAACAGATGCGAAGAAGCCGGCATATCTGAGGATGTTGGATTTGGACAGCTGGTGCAACTACTCCATGTCCATCACCTTCAATCTTGGTTGTAGCCAAGCTGGAAGAACCATTTCGGGGATCGCTAACATCTTTAGTGGACCTGTTGTTGTGTTTAAGTCCAAGATCATATATGGCAGGAACTGCAGGTTGGCCATCGACACCTGGCTTTCCAAAGGCTATTTCCAAAACTTCATCAGCAAGTCGACTGACCTCTGGGCCACATGGATACTGTTGCATGGATGAAACTGTTTGAATACAAGCCACAGTGATGATATGTTGGTCGGAGCCGTTGATTCAATTGACAAATGGTATACCAACAGGCATCAGGATCATGCCAGGAATGGGATCGTATGTGAGCTTTCCATCGACCACTCTAGGACCTATATCTGGAGGAATAATGGTATGGAGAAGTTTTTCCATAACCATACTTTTCTGAGCAGGGTTGAAGTCGGCCACATATGTATATCCTCTGCGATAACGGTTGTCTTGAACCAATGTATAAGAAGGTGCATTGGGATAAATAAATCCAGAACCAGCAGGAGGAGTAGTAGGAAGTGGTGGCTGCAATAGTTTTGGTGATGATACAGGTGTGTTGGATAGTTGCTCTTCAGGCCAGAATAAGTCATAAGGTGGCTCAGTTGTGTAGGGATTCAAAGGAGGTATGCTATATACATCTTGAATACCAAAGCGAACTGGTTCATCTGGCCCAGCATCATAGGTCTCTACAACATAAATATTAAACAAGACCCAGGACATGTCATGTTATGCAAACAAACCTGTAGGATCTTCCTGATTGCTTGAGCTGGCAACCATAGTATCCAAGTCCATAAACACCTGTTTAAATAAAAATAAAAATCAATTCAGTCTATTATTATATAATAAACAAAGAAATAACTGACCGTGTCAGCATATTCAGATGGACCTCCAACATCAGGTATAAGTGGATATATTAGTATGGTACCTATATATAGTTAAGGTGAAAATAGATACAAAATTAGCGGAATTAAAAAAATAAACGGTGAAAACTGCTGACCCATGCGGCGAGAATTTACATTTGATAGGGAATCAAGTGGTGCAAAAGGATTAAGACCTCTAGAATTCGAATCCAGGACATTGAACTGATTGTCATCATGCTACAATAGCCTATGAGCAAATAATGCAATAAAAATGAGTATTTAAAACTCACCTCTGTGTTTTCTTCACACATTTCCATGTTAATCAAGGCTGAGAGATCCATGGACACAAAGAGGATGTGCAGAGGAGTTAGGAAGTGAAGTTGAAACTCAGTTGTCTGTGGATCTAGCACACGCTACCAGTCTATTCTCAAAGAGATGAAATCGGTGCAAACAGCAGTAGTTGATAATGGAGAGTCTTCCACTGGGAAGGGGAGGCAACTGTAAACCCGCCAGCCCAATCTCCCTACACACTGTATTACAGAGAGCGGTGCACTGACTGGAAGTCAGGAGCAACTGGGAAACACTCGTAAAGAGAACCCAGGGAAGTAGCACTTCTCTGCAATTCACCTTGCTCTAATCTCTTATCAATAAACCAATGTGCAGCACTACAGTCACAGTAACCAATTAGAATGATGTCTCCAGAAGCAATCCCAAAAGTTCCAGATAGGATCAAGACAAGATCGAGAACCAGTATCCCAAAAGGCAAGTACAGAGTGTTGAGAATGACTAGTCTCAGTATAGAAGACCAAGAGTCAGGCAGTTTATGTTGTCTGGGACACCCAAAACAACTATAAAGCAACAGGCAGAGAGTAAGAAGCAAGGAGCAATGTATTGTCTCCTAATTCAATAACCCCTTATTCATGAAATTTTTGGGAATTATATAATATTTAGAAATTAATATATAATATAATAGATACATCGGAGCCAAGGCCCTCAGTGGCCACAGTAACTAACGGGGGTGTGTAGCAGCTGGGGATCACCGAAAACCGGGTTGGGTGGGGGTCCTCTGTTGAGAAATTGGTGGGGGGGGGGGGGGTTAGATGGGACAGGGCGGCAACGCGAGGCAACGACAGCCCCCGGTGTTACGAATTGTCTACGGGACGACTCCGACAACAAACAGACTCAGGACTGATTCGGACGATGAAGGGGAGAAGGGAGTATATTAACGATCCGGTGGGATAAACCAGACTAAACGTAAAGTACAAGGTACATACAGTGATGATATATATAAGGAACAGACTTGAGGGGAGGCAATACTCTATCGTCCAATAGCATAACTCCCTCTTATCTCTGGCCAATGGCAATAAGTCCTCTAATCTCCAACCAATGGCATTAAGCCCTCTTATCTTGGATGAGTAAGCGCGATGTGATTGGACAATAACCAGACATGTGATTGATCATACATGTGGTGATGTCAAAGCGCAAGAACTTGGAACCGAAGGAATGGTAGCCGATAGGATCGTGGGATCTGGCACTTCTCCGTGGGAAAGTGGCCGTGGGAATCGAGCGATGAGTAAGCAGGGCGAAAAGGTAACAATACCCCCCCCACAAGGTTCGCGTCCGCGCGAACAAGAATGGGGAAGAGAAAGGAAATTAAACAGAACGAATAGAGGGTATATCAGGGACGGACCATGTGCCATACATGGCGGCCAGCAAGGCTGCGTGGGGCAGACTGTGTCGGGGGGTCGCAGATCTGGCGGATAAGTTATAACATAGCCAACAACAGAAAGGGGGTCTCCAAACCCCCAACTCTGTACATCATAGTTTAACGTCATCGCGGACGAGCGAAATCAGAAGATGCGGAGGAAAGGATTGACGGGGTGATCGGAAAGGAGACGGGGCGGGACCTCGCCGAAACGTAGAGGGGGTAAAATGTCGTACCGGTCCTATAACAGGGCCGAAGGAAGGGGTACATGCATCCGATGCATCATAGCAACTGGATAAGCGTATGTGGACAAACGTCCATCATTGAAGGCGAGGTTACTGAGACCACCAGCAACATCGCGGAGATGACCGCGGGTACTCGGTGTACCGACCGTGATGACATGGGTGATGGCGTTCACTTCGCCAAGTTCGAATAACCACAGGCGTCGGACCGAGGAAGGGAAGGCGAAAGAACGGAAGTCATGATTCTCCTGCCGTGAGAGGAATGAAGCGATGACACTGGGTTCAACGGACACAATGACATCGGTAGTGGGAGAACGCAACGGAGAAGCATCGATAGGGCGAGGGATGATGGAGATGCGTAAGCTGGCCAAAGTAGGTGCACGGGGATGCAACCGATGGAATTCGGAGACAAGCTTTTTACAATTCTTTGTCTCTGATGCAGGAATCCATGAGTCCTCTTCGCGGGGATAACCCAACCAATGAACGAGGTAGAACAGACGGTTTCGACGAATAACAGAGTCGATAACTTCCTCTATCTCATACTCCTCCTGTCCATCAACAATCTCTGCGGGCGGTTGCGGCAATGTGACCGCTTGTTGGGGGAAGGCGGGTGGAACGTATGGGGATAGGAGAACTTCGTTGAAGATAGGGTATTTCTTCGACCATGTAGAGGGAAGTTTCAACTCATAGGATGACCGTCCAATCTTCTTTACGATGGGGAAGGGGCCATATCGTTTATCATCCAACTTTTTGGATGGACGGAGAGAGTCGATATTTGTGGACTCCAGCCAAACTTTGTCACCGACATTATATTCCGGGGCGGGACGATGTTTCCTGTCATAGAATTTCTTCATTTTCTCTTGCGCGACAGCCAAGGCATTGGTTGCCTGTTCCTGTATATGGTTCATTCGGTCTACAAAAGAAGCGGCAGATTCATTGACGATTTCTTCCTTGATTGGTTCCTTTCCTTTCCAGGGATGAAAACCCATTGTTGCATAGAATGGGGACATGCTGGTAGACGAAGATTCGTGATTGGCTAAGGCGAACTCTGCCAGAGCTAGCCACTCAGCCCAATCATCCTGTCGTTGATTGATGAACAAACGGAGGTATGTTTCGATCTCGGCATTAGCTCGTTCAGTTTGTCCATCTGCTTGTGGATGATAAGCAGTCATTGGATGTCCGATGATTCCCAGTAGGCGATTCAGTTCCTTCGTGAAACCGGACACAAACTGTGTTCCGAGATCAGAGATGATGACACGAGGTAATCCAAATCGTTTGAAGACATGATCACGGTATAGTCGTGCAGATCCTTCTGATGTCAACGTAGTGGTGGTGGGGATAAGGACAGATTGTTTCTTCAGCTTATCCATCACTACCAGAATAGCGTTGAAGCCTTGTGACTCGGGTAAAGGACCGATTAGGTCCATTGTCGCAGTATGCCATGGATACGGAGGGATCGTATGAGGATGTAACAATCCCGGTTTCTTTCCTCGATGAACTTTCTTCTGTTGACATGGCAAACATGCCGCGACATACTTATTAATGTCAGCGCGGAGAGATGGCCAAGTAAAATGTCGTGCGATGGCCCTGAATGTATTTTCTTGTCCAGGATGTCCGGATAAGGGGGTGTTGTGATGTTCTTGTATGATTTCACCCCGAAGATGGTCATCTTTTGGGACATATAATAGATCGTGGTGATGAATAAAACCATCATCCATACATTTCCAGGGAGAGCTAGGATCCTTCAATCCTTCGACAACCTGTTCGTCCAGCTGGAGTCCATGCTTGATGAATTGCTCTTGCCACTGGGGGTTCATCATGGTGGTATCGAGGAAAGCCATGAACAGAGAGTCAGGAAGTGCGACAATGTTTTTATTGTCGTCGAGACCTCGGTCATGGTCGACACGCCGTGAAAGCAAGTCTGCCTTGCGGTTCAGGGTACCAGGACGGTGATGGAGTTGGAAGTTATAATCCTGGAGGAATGAGATCCATCGGGCCTGTCGTCGAGTCAGATTTTGCGGCTGCCTAAAGTACGTGAGGTTTTGATGATCGGTATAGACGTCGATAATTTCCGGTGCACCAAGAAGGAAATGTCGCCATTGTTCAAAACACCAGATGATCGCGAGTAACTCCTTATCATGGACATCATAATTCCTTTCCGCAGGGGACATGCTGTTCGACAGAAAAGCTACCGGATGCCATGTGCCGTCGTCTTGTTGCTGTGATAAGATAGCACCAGTAGCGAAATCCGAGGCATCGCATTCGATTTTGAATTTTCCATGATTATTGGGGATGACGAGGATGGGATCTGTTGTAATGATCCGTTTCAGTTCATCGAATGCGACTTGTTGTTCTGTATTCCAATCCCAATCCTTTTTTCCGGTCAGGGAGTTCAGGGGTAATGTGACCTGTGCGAAATTCCGGACAAATCGACGATAGAAATTAAGGAAACCTAGGAACGATTGCAATTCTTTCTTGTTTTTTGGAACAGGCCAATTGGTGATAGCATCTGTCTTAGTCGGGTCCATTCGTACTTTCCCATGTTCGACTATGAGGCCCAAATATTCCACTCGTTGGGTATCGAAGGTACATTTTCCGATTTTCAAGAACAATTTGTTGTCTCGGAATTTCTGTAGGATCTGACATGTTCGTTCCTGATGTTCTTCCAGATTTTTTGAGAAGATGATGACATCGTCCATATAGATATGTAGCCAACCGGCACGTATTTCATATCAGAAGATGTGATTCATCATCCTCTGGAAGGTCGGGGGAGAATTCCGCAGACCGAAGAACATCACTGTAGGTTCAAACAATCCCTTTGGTGTCAGGAATGCGGCCTTATGCTGATCACCTTCTTTGATCCGTATGTTGTTGAAGCCCCAACGAACATCTAGCTTCGTAAAGTACTCCGCACCATCGAGTTGATTTATGATATCGTCGATTAGCGGCAACGGATAATTATCCGGAATGGTATGCTCGTTCAGCTTCCGATAATCCTGTACACCACGCAATTCGGTCGCATCCTTCTTGTGCACATAGAAGAATGGTGAGGCGTAAGGTGATTTCGACGGTCTAATCTTGCCAGCTTTGAGATTTTCGTCGAGAAACTCGTCAAGTTTCTCGCGTTCGGGAGGAGATAACGGATACAATTTGCAGTTCAAGTGATCGGGGGCGTCCGGTTTCAGATTGATCGCATGATCCCAAGGTCGGGATGGAGGCATCGAGTCAGTAGCCTTGGGGTCGAAGACATCGGCGTAATCCTTGTAAACATCAGGTAATTGATCCGTGATTGATTGTTCTGGTTTCCTATTTGGCGCGTGCCAGTTCTGTAGATTTTGTCTGGAATGCACGATACCAAGCAGGTTTATTGTAGATCGCAGATTTGAACATTACACCTTCGATTTTGCCAGGGGAATGGCCACAAACAGAAAGACATCGGGTGAAATCGACTGTTTGTGTTACCCAATCAATTTCAGGGTTATGTTTCTTTAACCAATCAAAACCGAGGTAGATATCGATCTTCGCGAGGGGGATCACCGTAAGATGTATTCGTTCTACATGTTCGCCAAGCCGCAGGTTCATCACAACATATTCTGTGATCAAGCCATCTTTAGACATCGTACCGTCTCCATTATAACTGGGGAAAGGTTTCTCGTATTTTTGTGTCGTAAGATGATGTTGTTGTACGAAACCGGAATTGATGGCTGAGACGGTACAACCCGAGTCCAAAAGACAGGTGACAGAGAACCTTCGTTGATCGTCGACAGTAGTAAGTTGACCTTTGACACTGATCGACATCATCATGGTACTATCGTCTTGTGATGCAACCAATTGTTCGATCCGTTGATTGACCTCTCGAAGCCTCCATTCTGCGGACCGTCTATCGGCTTTTGTGATGAGGGGTTCCATTTGTCGCATCTTGTGGATCTTAACCGCGGTAGGCTTTACAGTTGGTTCCATCTTCTTTATTGGAGGTTGTTGGTACGTCTGGGGGAGTTCCATAATCAAATGTTCAATGGCTTTGTCGATAGGCATTCGTCGTAGCTTTACGATCAACTCTGGACCAATCTTCATAGTGTGCTGTTCATGGATATCCCAATCATTCATGAGATCGAGGGCGTCGTACATATTGGTGTTCATGATGGCGACTATTGTTTCTTCGGCGTTGAACTCACTTTCGATGATAGGTTGACGTGATGCGACCGCAACAGGTATAGTTTTCTTTTCTGCTGGCATCTCAGCATACTTGGTTCGTATTTCCATCACCTGTTGATGTTTGGACAGTGGTCTGGAGTCGGGCCACCGTTTCATTTGTTTCTCTTTCATTTCTTTTTTATGAGTTCTTCCATTTATGGAAAACTCGTTCTTATAGACCCGGTTTTCAGCCATTAAGGTGATTCATCTCAGGGACTGAGGGAAAATTGTGTCCCAATATAGCAACTGAGTTTGAAATCCCTTCTAACTGGTTTCATTCCAGAATTCCGAGACTCTATTAACTTTTACACATCATGGATTCTCCCAAAACTTGCGAACAAGACTGTGATGAATACTAGCTTTACAGAAAAAAAATATGGGGGCAATCTGGTCTTATTTGAGCTTACTGTGTGTCATTTCATGCAAGGGTATTGAGTATAGGGAGAATGACAGTTTGAATACTGAACATACAAATGTAGTAAATTCAAGCTGTATTCTATAGTATATATGGCACACTTTTGTCCACTTAAAGCAGCTGTGAAATGTGGTATTTGAGTCTCCAGAGTGCAAACAAGTGAGGGTGGTCCAGAGTGGTGGCTGAGATTCAAGGCTGCTTAAATAAGCGAAATCCTCTCGGGCATTGAGGAGATCGTTAGGTCACTTTCACCCCCTAATATAGACCAAACTAAACTAAACATTATCCAGTGTACTAATTAATTAATTCATTCAAAGGTTGTTTTTCTCAAGTACATATACAAGTCCATCCAACTCACAGCCTGTGTGGCTTCTGAATAAATTTGAGGGCAAGCAGAGCATTGTTGAGCAGTGATCTGGGGCAATACAGACAGTATATGAGAACTGGCTGTAGAAATAGGGACCCATAAAATCTGAGGAATTTAGAGTGTGTTCTACAACTGATTCTAGACATTTTCTGTCACTACAAGTAGTGGCCAAGTGGTGTGTTTGAGGCTACAGAATGGGAATAAGTGGGGATGTTCCGGAGTTGTGGCTGAAATTGAAGCGGAGTTTGAAATATACAGTGAGAGCGTTCGAGCTCAGATGAATCCAAAACCTTCTGCTGCTCAACATCCCATCCCCCAGATTCCGGGATCTGCTGCCAGTTCCCTGGTTCCCCTGCTGCCCCACAACTTTCCCATCCCCCTCTATTGGCTACTAACCTTCTCTAGGCAACTTTTTGGCCCCCAAAAGGCCCCTCATGTCCAGCAGCAATGCCACCATTGTCCCCAGCAACATGGGCACATTCCGGCTGCTTGTGAGTGCCAGGGGGGGTTTCTGAGGGCAGCAGGGGATGTGGTGCACCCACCTCCTGTTGTACCAGGTGAGTTTTGCCTTTTTATGGCTGATCTAGATGTGACCTGACCATAGAGTGCTCACCCAGGTCTCACCCTCTCCTCCCAGCCCTCCCACTCCCTGTCCAGCACTCTTCCAGCCTCTTTTCAGCCCCCCTGTTGCCCCAGCACCTATTTTTCACCCTCTTCACTTTCTCCTGGCCTGTCTTTCACCTCCTTATCCAATTCCCCCCTTCAGTCTGTTCCTATGACTCTCATTCACTCTCATTCACTCTCCTATCACTCCCCCTCTCTTTCCTGTCTTTTATACCCCATTACCCCCTATTGTAGCCATAGTGGTAAATAATTTGACATTTTAATGAAATTAATTGGATTAAATAATAATAAATTGAAATTGATAACAACTTAACAAGAAAGAGACAACTCATAATATCACTCAAGTAAAGTATAACTCAAGTAACATAGGGAGGCATCAGATCACTTCTGGGGGAATACTTACAGTCCATGAGGTCCCCCCTAACTGCTCCTCCCACCATTTGGGTGTCCATCCTCTGGGGGTAGAGATCTGGTGTGTGGGGGGTATGAGGAGAAGGGGATCAGTATGGCATGAGGGGACACATTGTACCACTTTTGGGGGGATCCCTACACTCCATTGGGTCCCCCCTGACTGTTCCCCATGCAGTTGGGCCATCTGTTATCTGGGGGTAGAGATCTGGATATGGAGAGGGGGGGTATGAGGAGGGGGGGTCAGTATGGCATAAGGGGGAACATTGTACCATTTCTGGGGCAATATCCACAGTCCAATGGCTCCCCTCCTAATAGCTCCTCCTGCAATTTGGCCATCCATCTGGGGATAGGGATATGGGTTGGGGGGGGGGTATGAGAAGGAGGGCAGCATGACTCAAGGGGATACATCATACCACTTCTGGGACCATTCTTACACTTCCCCAAACTGCTCCTCATGCCATTTTGTGGCTGTAATCCAGGGGTAGAGATCTAGGTACAGGGGATATGAGGAGAAAGGGATCAGCATGGCTCAATGAGGGGGATCATACCACTTCCAATGTTACAGACATACTCTAATATATATCCTCTAATAGCTCCTCACACCATTTGATGATCTGATATCTGAGAGCAGAGATCTGACATTATGGGGGCAGGAGAAAACTTGCTTAGGTGCTGAATAATCAAAAAGTGGCTAGCCAGTTTAAGGGCGAAATATAGTTTGAACAATATATCAAATATTAAAGAATTGTAAATTACAATAATTAAATATTTGGTAATTTTCTTTGTGTGGTCATCTCAAAGTGTGAAAGGGAGTCAGCTTGGCACAATAGAGAGGACCATACCACTTCTGATGGGATAAACACACTCTATTCGATTTCTTCTAGTGGTTTCTGATGAACCAATCTCCGAGTACAGAGATCTGACAATATAAGGGTATGAGGAGGAGGACCTGAGCATGGCTCAGTGGGGAGGATTGTACCACTTCCAAAGTGACAGGCAGACTCTCATGGGTTTCTTCTAATGGCTCCTCACACCATTTGATCCTCCAACATCCAAGGGTAGAGATCTGATACTGAAGGTCAACTTGGCCTAATGGAACAAGACTGTACCACCTTTGCTGTGATAAACATACTCCAATATATCTCTTCTAATGGTTCCTCACACCATTTGATGATCCAATGTCCAAGAGTAAAGATCTGACACTATAGGAGTATGAGGAGGAGGATGTCAGCATGGTTCAATGAGGGGAATCATACCACTTCCAATGTAATAATACATGTAAGAATCTGCATGGGTAACCTGTGGATTTTCTTGGGCAACCCACACCTGACCTGCCAAATATCTGAATCCACAATGATGGGTATGGGATACCGGTGGTAAGATATGTATATATTATTATATAATAAAATTCTAATTCTAATGAATTAAATTAAGAGGGCAGGGAGAGATGAGGAGATGGTGAGAGGGGGAGATTGTGAGAGGTGAAGGCAGAGAGTGGGAGAGGGAGAGGGGGGAGAGTGGTGGTGGTCATTAGTGAATAGCACAACCTACAGGTTTCCCTAGGCTACCTGCACCTGTACCCATCAAAACCTGGAGGTGGACATGGATACAGATTACCTGTGGGTTAAGAAGAGGGGGGGATGAGGACAAGGTGGTGGTGGCCTGGTTGTTGTTACGAGTTCTTCCATTTATGGAAAACTCGTTCTTATAAACCCGGTTTTCAGCCATCAAGGTGATTCATTCATCTCAGGGACTGAGCGAAAATTGTGTCCCAATATGGAAACTGAGTTCTAAATCCCTTTTGACTGGTTTCATTCCACTATTCAGAGCCTCTATTGACTTGCACACAGCATAGACTGTCACCAGATTTGACAAGGAGGATGTCATGGGGACTGTCCTGCTGGAAAAAAATTATGTAGGGGATCTGGTATGATTTGGACTTCCTGTGAGCCATTTCTTGTCAAGGAAATGAGTATAGATACAATAACTATTGTTATACTGCAAATAAAAATGTGGTAATTTCTAACAATATTTTATTGTATGTATGGGACACTTTTGTCCACTGAAGGCGGTTGTAAAATGTGATATCTGAGTCTCTAGAATGCAAACAAAAAAGAGTGGTCCGGAGGTGTGGCTGAAATTAGAGCGGAGTCTTAAATGTACAGTGAGAGCTTTCGAGCTCAGATGAGTGCACAAACCTTCTGGTGCTCAACAGCAACATCGTCGAAGGGGTGGTGTAACTGAGGTATGTATTGTCCTTGGTCTAGTACTGATGTCTGTACCCCCCGCAACCCGTTTCCATCGAAAACCAGAGGTCGGGAGGTCTGAGGACCTCACATTCCCGGCTTGTGCCCAACCAGCGCCCCCCAACGTTTTCAACCACCAGGACGCCCCACCCCGCCCTATGTTCGACCACCCACAGCTCGTGTACACCCCCCAGCCCTGGTTTGCATTGAAAACGAGCAGGCAGGAGGTCTTAAGCCCACGCGTTCCCGCCCTGTGCCCAACCAGCCCCCCCCTCACTTTTTTTGGCTACCAGGACGACCTCTCCTGCCCTGTTTTCGACCATTCCCGGCCAGTAGACACCCCCCGCACCTCGTTGCCACCGAAAACGAGAGGCCGGGGGGGCCTACGCCCTCACATTCCCCCCTTCTGTCCAACCAGCCCCCCACTTTTTCCGCCACCACAACGACCTCCCCCACCCTGTTTTCGACTACCCCCAGCCAGTACACACCCCCCGCGCCTCGTTGCCACCGAAAACGAGAGACCGGGGGGGCCTACGCCCTCGCGTTCCCCCCTTCTGCCCAATCAGCCCCCCCCCCACTTTTTTCGCCACCAGGACGACCTCTGCCCTCCTGTTTTTGACCATCCCCAGCCAGTACACACCCCCTGCGCGAGAGGCCGGGGGGGCCTACGCCCTCGCATTCCCCCCTTCTGTCCAACCAGCCCCGCCACCACTACGACCCCCCCCACCCCGTTTTCGAATACCCCTACGCCCTTGCGTTCCCCCCTTCTGCCCAATCAGCCCCCCCCACTTTTTTCGCCACCAGGACTACCTCTGCCCCCCCGTTTTCAACCATCCCCAGCCAGTACACACCCCCCGCGCCTTGTTGCCACCGAAAACAAGAGGCCGGAGGGTCCTACGCCCTCGTGTTCCCCCCCTTCTGCCCAACCTGCCCCCCCGCCCCACCCCCCCACTTTTTTTCACCACCAGGATGTCCTCTCTCGCCCCGTTTTCGACCACCCCCGGCCAGTACACACCCCCTGTGCCTTGTTGCCGTAGAACACAAGAGGCCGGGGGTCCTAAGCCCTTGTGTTCCCACCCTCTGCCCAGCCAGTCTACACATTTTGTATCTATTATATTTCAATAAGTAGATACTCTTAATAGATTTGTTTAGAAAATGAATCTGTGTACTGAAAGCATTTCTGATTATAAGAAATCTTGGCCACCAAAGTGTTTGTCTCAATAGGGGCTGGTCACTGCTTGACCAGTAACATCCACCTTCCACTACTGCATCTGAGCTGCTCTTTTGTTCCCTTGGACATTGAAAGCTAATTTGGACAGCCTTAGTTGGGTGTGAAGCTAAACCGCTTGGCCTTAGTACGCTTTAGCACACTTGCCTCTCAAACTCCACGGTACTTGCACTTTCAGTTGCTTTTATTAGCTTTCCAGCTTCTATCAGCTTTCCTGCATCCTCAATTGTCACTTCCACCTGCCTGGCAGAAAAGGGGTGTACACCTGAGACATCACAAGTGTAGGGAGAAATCCCCTTGTACTGTCTTGCAGCGTATAGTTGTTTTGCAACAGCTATTTCAAGTTCAGTTGGTTTGATTTTGAAGGGGCTGCAAGGAGTGTCTGGATCTCTGGCAACAACAACTGGCAACTCCCTACTATACATCTTACTCGACTCCAGTTAATAACGAGTTAGCATTATGAAGTGTAAATAACATTGCTCAATAGCAGTAGAAAAACCTGATCAAAAAATTCTAGAAGAAATAAAGGACATGAAATGAGTGAATAGAACCAAGAAGAACTCGTTCATGCCACGCTTGCGATGGCCCACTACCCCAAGTGCATGTCTTGTCTCATTGTCTGGAGTTTGGATAACACACGATCAAATTCGACGATAATCGGTGATATAAGTACAAGGGGGGTAGTAGACGACTGAGACTTGGCCAAAGAGTCCATGCGTTTCTTTGACCGTTTCAAAAATCCTTCTTAGCTTGAACGAGTTCATCTTCAAGCTGGGCACAACGAGCTTCGAGCATCTGGATGATGTCTTGACCGCTCGACGCGGGTTCGGTGTTCATGGAGCGGACATGTTGCTCCTGTTCAGTGTTCAATACGCGTACACGTTGTATGCAGGACAGGCAGTTACGAGAAAGATGTCCGGGTTGCTTGCAATTGAAGCAAAGTCCGGCCTTCATCAACTCCGTTCGTTCAGCAGACATAGGCTGCTTGAGTTTCTCAGCCGCGACAGCGGCTCGGTCGACGTCCATGGCGTCGGGGTCTTTCGATCGTACAGGCACTGCGGCAGCTGTAATAGAAGTGGAAGTCGTCTTTGACTTCTCACTCTTCTTCATCGGGTTACTTCCACCCGTAAGTCGTTCGATCTCATTGCGACGACGCCATTGGCGGTCCAACAAGATGGTTTTCGTCTTCCATTCCGCGACGGTAATGGGCATGTTCTCGAGACCGAAGATTCGGTCAATGAGTGGTTTGTTCAAGTGATTTTCGAGGAGAGGGACTAGCTGCTCCTGTTGGGTGATTGGATGCCACCCAGCGCGTTTATACAGGACTTCGAACTGAAGCCAGAATTCATCTGTGGGGGGTCTGGATCTCCAGGAGTGTGTGCCGCCAGTTGGGTGTGATAGTCAGTTGCGATAGTATCGCAAAAGTCGTTAGCCCATTCGGCAGCGACACCCTTGTCCATCAGCGACAAGACAAGGAAAATCTTTCTTTCGTGACGAACTTCAATGGGGAGGGGATTATCCGTGGTCCCGAAGTCCTCGAAATATGTGGAGTTTGCAGCCAAAAAGATGATGACTGCTCGCATGAAAGAACGAAATTCTTCTTTATCACCGTTGAATTTCGGGGGAAGGGGGAGAAGCGACTTCATGGAAGCCATGATTTAATGTTTCCGTCTGGATGAACGATTCTTTCGTCGGAGGTAGTGGTCGTAGGTGGGGCTGGTGGTCCAGTTAGAGATGTATTTTCTCTGGCGTGACCCGAGACGTTTGATCAGTCATTGTAACCCTTGATCGCTACTTAATGCTCGTGTGTTACAGAGACGTGTGATTCGATGATCGAGACGTGTTAGGGGGTCGGGGAGCCAACGGATGGGACCGCCGTAATCAGATCGTAGAACTCGAGGAAAATGTGTGGGGGGAATGGGGAGAGTTTCACGATAATCTTCGTATGACCTTTTCAGACCTGAGTGTACGAGGACTTTCCAGTCGACAGGGAAATGGTCTTCGAATGGGATATATTCTTTGGCCCAAACGACTGTACGATAGTATGGATAGACCAAGGGTAAATTGGTCACCAAGAAGGACTTTCCGGGGACACCGATGTCGTCAGGGAATCCTTGTTCTTCGAGATATCGGCCTGCTTCCCACTTCCAGTAGATGAGGCGATGTTGGAAAGGGGCGTTATGGGGATGAAGGAGACAGCGAACAGTCGAGATATCCAGGATTGGAGATGTGTTATCGATTTCCGTGTAATACGGATATGGTGATGGATGAAACGATAAAGTTTCTTTGTTTTCGTTCGTTTGATCTCGGTATCGTTATACACAGATGGACCGTCTCGGATCTGTTGTACAGGAGGGGTAGGAAGTTTATGTCTCTGGCGTTGCCACTCTGAACTATCGTTGAGACCTGTTAGGATGTCAACGGGATCTCGTCCGAGTAGTGGTTCAGTTCCGAAGATGGAATCAAAAAATTGTTCGCGGGGATCGGGTGGGTTTGTCGAACGATAATACGGCCAAACTTTGGGCGGATCAGGCGTTACGACACGGACGGGTTCAACGACTGTTTCGATGGGTACGACCTCGATCACTTCTTCTGACCGTATGGAAGGTGTAGGTGAGGGTGTTGGTAGAGTAGAGGATTGGTGGTGATAAATGTAATCTGGATGGTCGGGGTCGTAGAGGTAAGGGGGGAAAGAGTTGTCGGGTAGATGGTATTGGGAATTTTCGTAATCTTCGCGACTATAAAAGTAATCCGTCGTGACTACTTGGTTCGGGTTCAGGTTCGGGGGCTTGTATAGGCTTTGTATCGGATAAACCGAATACAAACGCAGCAACTATAGCCAAGCGTCTTCGTGACGTGAGTCGGTTTGTCGGGGGAGAGAGGTACATTTAGTCTTTTGTTACGAATCATCTACGGGACGACTCCAACAACAAACAGACTCAGGACTGATTCGGACGATGAAGGGGAGAAGGGAGTATATTAACGATCCGGTGGGATAAACCAGACTAAACGTAAAGTACAAGGTACATACAGCGATGATATATATAAGGAACAGACTTGAGGGGAGGCAATACTCTATCGTCCAATAGCATAACTCCCTCTTATCTCTGGCCAATGGCAATAAGTCCTCTAATCTCCAACCAATGGCATTAAGCCCTCTTATCTTGGATGAGTAAGCGCGATGTGATTGGACAATAACCAGACATGTGATTGATCATACATGTGGTGATGTCAAAGCGCAAGAACTTGGAACCGAAGGAATGGTAGCCAATAGGATCGTGGGATCTGGCACTTCTCCATGGGAAAGTGGCCGTGGGAATCGAGCGATGAGTAAGCAGGGCGAAAAGGTAACACCCGGGCGCTCGTTTTCAACGGAAAACGACGCTGGGGGTGTGTAGCAGCTGGGGATCATCGAAAACCGGGCAGGATGGGGGGTCGTGGCTGTTGAGAAATTAGTGGGGGGGGGGGTTGGATGGGACAGGGCGACAACGCGGGGCAACGAGACCCCCCGAGCGCTCATTTTCAATGGAAAACGATGCCGGGGGTGTGTAGCAGCTTGGGATGACCGAAAACCAGGCAGGATGGGGGGTCCTGGCTATTGAGATGTTAGTGGGGGGGGGGTTGGATGGGACAGGGCGACAACGCAGGGCAACGAGACCCCCTGAGCGCTCGTTTTCAACGGAAAACGGTGCCGGGGGTGGGTAGCAGCTGGGGATCACCGAAATCCGGGTTAGCTGGGGGGTCCTCGCTGTTGAGATGTGAGTGGGGGGGAAATTGGTTGGACCTGGTTGGACCAGGCGCTGACCCCTCGTTCTTACCTGTAATAGGATTAGTCATTTACACCAGGATACAAGGAGAATCATTCAGACTTACCTATGAAATCTCACATTTGTGGGCCGGCGTCGTGGGGGTTGCTGTTGAGGTTGTCACTGCTGAATAAGCAGAAAGTGGCTAGCAAAATCGCCTCGGGCATTGAGGCGATTTTGCTAGCCACTTTTGATCCCATATATGGACTTACGCATTTACATAATTACTTCAGACATAATTAATCAATCACAAATTAGTAGCATTCCACTCACAAAAGACACAACAATCCCTTGACAGCTCCAAGTTTCAATTGCTGGCCCTATAACTGTGTCCTGCTTTTCAACTGCAAAGTCATAACATCACTGGCTTTTCTGGGCATTTATACACAAATTTTCACTCACCAAATAATTCCCCCACGCCTTGAGATTTGACTGGAGGCTAGTGCATAATGTAGAAAATTCATCCAATAGATCTTTGAGGGTGATAGAGGCATATCTGAGGACTGTGAACCCACAAGGTTGGTAGAGCAACAGCAAGAATTTGAAGGGGTGGACATCGCAGGCAGAGCATTTTGAGTTTGTCTGAGTGTGAATGCTCCCACCATGAATTATAGACTCCGATTTAATTTTAGCCATAACTCGACCACTCTACTTGTTTCCATGTTGTAGACTTGAACACCACAGTTCACATTTCATTTTAGTGGCATGAAATTTAGAATACATACCATAGAATACATCTAGAATTTACCACATTTTTACATTCAGTACTACAACTGTTGTTTTCCATATACTCATTACCCCTGCATCAAATGGTGCACAGACAGCTCAAATAAGTCCAGATTGCCTCTATATTTTGTTTATAGAAAGCTAGTATCCATCACATTTCCCTGGACAATTCTTGTGAGAATCCATACAGTGTGAAGGCTAATGGGGTTTCTGAAATCCAGAATGAAACTGGTCAGAAGATATTTCAAACTCAGTTGCTATATTGGGACACAATTTTCCCTCAGTCCCTGAGATGAATGAATCACCCCAATGGCTGAAAACCGGGTTGATAAGAACGAGTTTTCCATAAATGGAAGAACTCGTAATGCAGCCTGCACATCAATTGACATGTAGGCGTTCTTCACAAGATATCCAGCACCAAGAGCACTGAAAATGGCCTACAGCTCATCTGAATCCCCACCCCATACCTCGCTAAGGTAACAGACATGTCAATTAATGTGTGTCTGGCCTGAGGGAGGTGTTGGGATCTTGGCTTGCCACCAGTGACACACTCATCATAGCGCTCAGATTCATAGTACCCACACGGTTACACCGGTGATACGCTGTAGGTAGCTATAGAAGGGGAGATCCCCAAACAAACTACCTAATAGGTGATTGCAAAAATGCGAAGATGTCTACTACATGTATGAAGGGATAGGAAGGTGTGGAAACTACTACTAAGTTTTGAACAATAAGAATGTACATGCAACAGTTGCGATCAACTGTGCGACTTTGTGAACACAGTCGCGACGACAATATTGATATTAGAAGATGAAGACTGATGGACTCAAGACTAAAATTTGAGTGCTAGCTAAAAAGAGCTTTATAGCTCTTAAACTATGATTGAGAGGGAGGGAAAGTTGTATTTTCTCTGCTGGTAAAGCTACATGAGCTTTTTTATACTATGACAATTGGAAGGTTGGAACGAAATGTCAGAGAATTGGAAAGGTTGGAAATAAAGGATGGAATAGGAGTAAACATCAGAAAGGTTTCTAGGATAAAGAAATATCGATAAGAGTTAGTAAAAGTGTGAAGAGAGGAATCAAAGATGACATTAGAACAAAGAAGTATGAAAGGAAAAGATAGGAGAGCGATATAATATGTGAGATAAAAGGATATGTGATGGAGAAGTGATGTGAAAAGTGAAACGGAATGAAATGGCATGGTGTCTGATGGGAACGGTATTGGTTCAATGTAGGATGGCTTTGTTTTGAAGGTGCCACAAGTTCGGAATGGATCAATAGTTGTCAAGAGATATCGGAAAAATTTGCAGATATTCGTAAGATCGTGAGATATCAGGATATGGTCAATGGAGAGGTATAGTATATCTGATTCGTATATTTGGAGCATAGGATCATATGATGCGTATCACCGGTAACTGCTATACACATGTTTGATGGTGGGTAATGCAGACTTGTACTGCAGGTATGGATATGGTGTTAGGCTTAGAGACTTATTGGTTATTTATATTATATTTAACTTTATTATTTTTTTATATAGTTAGATTTGTCACATGTGACTGTCACCATCATGATTCTTGTTAAATTTAGCTCATATGGCTCAAAATTTCCTTATATGGTTAGACTAGTCACATGTGACTGTCACACTTGCCACATTAAACTATAATGCCTACTGCTCAAATCAGATAATTGATACTGAAACTGACCCCACTTGCTTTAAATCACTAATATTTCCTTATATGGTTAGATCTGTGACATGTGACTGTCACCACTGTGATCAGCATAAAATTTCACACATTGTATCAAAAATTGCCTTATATGGTTAGACTGGTCACATGTCAGTATGACATCATGCCTGAAATGGCTAGACCAGTTGTCAGTAAAATTTTCAGCTGATTCCATCAACAATTGAAGCTATTATGAATATTTTATTCAAAACTGAATATAATTTGACCATTGTTTACGCATTTGTACATTGACCTACATTTGGATGCTTATGTAAGCTTGTCCAAACATGGCCCCAACTTTATGTTATTTTCCAATATAGAAACCAGAAGCACACCTTGTACTCAAAAAAAATTTCTCTATAGGAGATCAATTTCATTAATTAATTAATTAATTACGAACCTGCACTGAGCCTGGTCTGATAAAGAACGAGTCTTTTAATAAATTAAAAGAACTTGTAATATGCAACATAACAGTTGTAATACTGAAAGTGAAAATGTGGTAAATTCTAGATGTATTCTATGGTATGCATCCTAAATTTCATGCCACTAAAAGGAACTGTGTAATGTGGCTTCCAAGTCTACAGCATGCAAATGAGCAATGGATGGCCCACAGTCATGGCTAAAATTAAATTGGGGTTTATAATTTATAGTGGGAGCATTCACACTCAGACAAACTCAAAATGCTCTGTCTTCAACGTCTCCTCTTTGAAATTCTTGCTGTTTCTCTACTGACCTTGTGGATTCACAGACCTCATATGTACCTCTATCACCCTCAAAGTTCCACTGGATAAATCTTGGTGGTATTCCCTTGATTTCCTGCCCCCACACCTTCAGATTCGACTGGAGGTTAATGCATACGAATTATTTTGTGAGTGAAAATCTATTTATAAATGCACAGAAATTCTTATGGTGTAATGGCTTTGCAGTTGAGAAGCAGGATACAGTTATGGGACCAGCAATTCAAACTTGGAGCTGACCAGCAATTGTTTTGTGTTTTTGTAAGTGAAATGCTGCTAATTGATAATTGATTAATTATGTCTGAGGTGATTATGTAAATGGGTAAGTCCATATATGGGTCAAAAAGTGGCTAGCAAAATCGCCTCAATGCCCGAGGCGATTTTGCTAGCCACTTTCTGCTTACTCAGCAGTGGGCAGCTTCAACATCAACCCCCACGACGCCGGCGCACCCATGTAAGATTGAGAAGGTTTGTGTGATTTTTTGTTGTTTCATATTCTGGTTTTATTGACTAAACCCATTACAGGTAAGAACGAGGGGTCGGCGCCTGGCCCAGCCAACTCCCCCCCCCTCACTAACATCTGAACAGCGAGGACCCCCCATTCCCCCCAGTTTTCGGTAATCCCCAGCTGCTACACACCCCCGGCGCCGTTTTCCGTTGAAAACGAGCGCTCAGGGGCTCTCGTTGCCCCACGTTGTCACCCTGTCCCATCTGACCCCCCACTGATTTCTCAACAGCCAGGACCCCCCATCCCCTCTGGTTTTCGGTGATCCCCAGCTGCTACACACCCCCGGCGCCGTTTTCCATTGAAAACGAGTGCTCGGGGGGTCTCGTTGCCCCGCGTTGCGTCCCTGTTCCATCTAATCCCCCCCACTAACATCTCAACAGCGAGGACCTCCCATTCCCCCCGGTTTTCGGTGATCCCCAGCTGCTACAAACCCCTGGCGCTGTTTTCCATTGAAAACGAGCGTTCGGGGGGTCTCATTGACCTGCGCCACCTCCCTGTCCCATCTAACCCCCCCCACTAACATCTCAACAGCGAGGACCCCCCATTCGCCCCGGTTTTCGGTGATCCCCAGCTGCTACACACCCCCATTAGTTACTGTGGCCACTGAGGGCCTTGGCTCCGCTGTATCCATTATATTATACATTAATTTCTAAATATTATATAATTTCCAAAAGTTTCGTGAATAAGGGGTTATTGAATTAGGAGACAATACATTGCTCCTTGCTTCTTACTCTCTGCCCATTGCTTTATAGTTGTTTTGGGTGTCCCAGACAACATAAACTGCCTGACTCTTGGTCTTCTATACTGAGACTAGTCATTCTCAACCCTCTGTACTTGCCTTTTGGGACACTGGTTCTCGATCTTGTCTTGATCCTATCTGGAACTTTTGGGATTGCTTCTGGAGACATCATTCTAATTGGTTACTGTGACTGTAGTGCTGCACATTGGTTTATTGATAAGAGATTAGAGCAAGGTGAATTGCAGAGAAGTGCTACTTCCCTGGGTTCTCTTTACGAGTGTTTCCCAGTTGCTCCTGACTTCCAGTCAGTGCACCGCTCTCTGTAATACAGTGTGTAGGGAGATTGGGCTGGCGGGTTTACAGTTGCCTCCCCTTCCCAGTGGAAGACTCTCCATTATCAACTACTGCTGTTTGCACCGATTTCATCTCTTTGAGAATAGACTGGTAGCGTGTGCTAGATCCACAGACAACTGAGTTTCAACTTCACTTCCTAACTCCTCTGCACATCCTCTTTGTGTCCATGGATCTCTCAGCCTTGATTAACATGGAAATGTGTGAAGAAAACACAGAGGTGAGTTTTAAATACTCATTTTTATTACATTATTTGCTCATAGGCTATTGTAGCATAATGACAATCAGTTCAATGTCCTGGATCTGAATTCTAGAGGTCTTAATCCTTTTGCACCACTTGATTCTCTATCAAATGTAAATTCTCACCACATGGGTCAGCAGTTTTCACCATTTATTTTTTTAATTCCGCTAATTTTGTATCTATTTTCACCTTAACTATATATAGGTACCATACCAATATATCCACTTATACCTGATGTTGGAGGTCCGTCTGAATATGCTGACACGGTCAGTTATTTCTTTGTTTATTATATAATACTAGACTGAATTGATTTTTATTTTTATTTGAACAGGTGTTTACGAACTTGGATACTATGGTTGCTGGCTCAAGCAATCAGGAAGATCCTACAGGTTTGTTTGCACAACATGACATGTCCTGGGTCTTGTTTAATATTTTTATGTTGTAGAGACCTATGATTTTGAGCCAGATGAACCAGTTCGCTTTGGTATTCAAGACGTATATAGCATACCTCCTTTGAATCCCTACACAACTGAGCCACCTTACGACTTATTCTGGCCTGAAGAGCAACTATCCAAGACACCTGTATCATCACCAGAACTATTGCACCCACCACCTGCTACTACTCCTCCTGCTGGTTCTGGATTTATTTATCCCAATGCACCTTCTTACACATTGGTTCAAGACAACCGTTATCGCAGAGGATATACATATGTGGCCGACTTCAACCCTGCTCAGAAAAGTATGGTTATGGAAAAACTTCTCCATACCATTATTCCTCCAGATATAGGTCCTAGAGTGGTCGATGGAAAGCTCACATACGATCCCATTCCTGGCATGATCCTGATGCCTGTTGGTATACCATTTGTCAATCGAATAAACGGCTCTGACCAACATGTCATGACTGTGGCTTGTATTCAAACAGTTTCATCCATGCAACAGTATCCATGTGGCCCAGAAGTCAGTTGACTTGCTGATGAAGTTTTGGAAATAGCCTTTGGAAAGCCAGCTGTCCATGGCCAACCTGCAGTTCCTGCCATATATGATCTTGGACTTAAACACAACAACAGGTCCACAAAAGATGTTAGCGATCCCCGAAATGGTTCTTCCAGCTTGGCTACAACCAAGATTGAAGGTGATGGACATGGAGTAGTTGCACCAGCTGTCCAAATCCAACATCCTCAGATATGCCGGCTTCTTCGCATCTGTTATCTCCTATTTCGACTCATCATGCCCACTTGCATCTCGAAACTGGAATGGGACATGTTCGAATGGATTTATTTAGAAAACAATGTGCCAGGATTTGGTGGTCCTTTACCGAACAACACTGGACTCCAAGTAAATGTATCATCCGATATTGGTGATCTGGCTTCCATGATTGGTCAGGTTCAGGGTAGATTGCATACCGATCGCAATGATTTTCATCCTGGATTTACTCTCTTTATTCTGGCCATACGGTTACAAGGCCTGCTTTGTATTTCAGAGCAATTGGTGTTGCCTTGTTCTTTGCAGTATTCAAGGGACCAGATCTTCATGGTGGTGAAAAGCCAACCGTAAATCCAGACCCAGTTATGGCAGAACAGTGGCTCGCACAGACTGGTCTTGGTCAGCTTGATGATTTGGTTGGCATGCAAAATCGCGTCGGCATAGTGCGTTATCCTAACCATGCTGCATTTATGCGGGTCACCCCATTTCTCATAACTCCAGTAACCGGTTTTGGAAACATGGGATCTCAATCCCATTTCACCTGTGGATATCCTACCTTTGCGAATGATGGTCTACCCATCTTTGGCGATATTGAAACGCACAAGAATTTTCTTGCACGCAATGTCGTTTTCAATACCTGGAATACCAGTCTTCTTGGTGACATATCACCTACACATCCTGCGAAAATGCTGTCTGATATGACTTACACCAACGAGAGGGGGGAAACCTGTAAGATGGCACTGCTTCCATATGATCCAGTCAAAGACAGCTCACTAGTACGACGGATGAGGGGATACTATTCCTGGTATGTCCAGACAATATGCCAGGAACATTATATTCCCATCACAAAGACGGCCTATGGACGTGCTCAGCAGCGTTTACGAGAATCATACAAACATTCCTTGGAATCCTCTCATGCACGACCACCTATCTTGCCAAATGTTCGGCTTCCCATCAAAGCATTACATGCTATGGCTGGGGATCAGCAATCAACAGCTGACCCAGTTGCTTCTAGTTCTGTGCTCTCAACTGTCTTGCCTCCTCCCTCTGAATCAGTGATGGATACAAATTTTGAAGAGCCTATTGTACCTATTCGCCGATCAAAGCGCAAGGCTCTTGCTTTGGCTCGAGAGACTGATGAGATTGAGTCTATCCAGGAAGTTGCAACACTTGATGTGAGTATTATTTCACTGCTGTATATTGTTGCTGTGTTTTCTTGTAGCTTAACTCTTGATTTGTTCAGGGTATCCCCCAGTGGCGTGTACGATTCAAGGGATGTGGACCTGCTGACGACTTGTGGTATGAGTATGAGGCTATTGCGTATGTGTTTATTGTATTCAAATATCTTATCAGTTTAATCTGTTGAATTTAGAAGAGATGCTGGCCGTCTTCTGAAGGAATTTCAACTGAATTCTCAAGACCGTATTGTTTCCTTGGCCAATCTGGTTTTTTCAGCTGAATTAAGTGATGAGGGAACCTCTGATGGAGATGGAGACTGGGAGGATAACAATGATCCAGATCCAGAGGTAATATCTTTGGCATACTCTCAACTTGTCACTATATCTAATCAATGTATCCAGCCATCCAGTTCTTCCATAGCTGCAAGCTCCATGATGCCTGTGGTATTACCATTCCTGGCACCGGTGCCATATGCTTCTTTCAAGATGCTTGATATGCTTCTTGATGCAGCAAGGCTCCAGCAGGAAGCTGTTGCACTAGAAGCTGGTCGGAATTTTGTTGGAAAGCCTCTGGATTCCAAAACCCTTGTCCAGCTTCTTCAAGCTCGTCTTGACCTGGATAACCAAGTGACGGCTTTCATGGAACTTCTGCCAGAATCAAAGGACAAGCATGGGATATACAATGAGGAAGCCATGTTGCTGTTAGAACAGATAATTGGCTCAGTCAACATTCTCCCTACTCTTGTGGTTGAATCTGAAAAACTGCATTTTCTCCAAAGGGCTATCCAGTGGCAGATGTGCCGTTCCTACTTGGTCTTCTTCCAATGGTACTCGGATATTGGCCCACGTCTGGCAAGGCAGATGGCTCACTGTCATCAGCTGTCTAATATTGAAGCCACCTTTCCATCATTCGTAAACTGCATCAATCATGTTGTGCAATATGTCACCTGCGTTCGTACTCGACAGCAAGATGGTTTTAATCACAAAGCCAAACGACGCAAGACCTCAGCTCAGAATACCAATTTACCAGGTCCAGATTCAGAGCTCAATGAAGAATTTGCACGCCTCTCGATCATATCCTCACATTTCGTGGACACTCGAATCGATCCCAGTTCTTCTGGTATCATAATTCTACCAGTGGTCAATCGAACTGTCACCAATAATGATGAAGGACTTTATGCTATGGTTTCAGAAGTCCTCTTTGCGCTATGGTGTGATGCGCTCATTGTCCCTTCCCTGGATAGAGTGGATGACATCTTCAACACATCAAGACGTCGAAAAAATCCCAACAATTCCACTCATAAAAAGAATGTAATTGATCGCTCAATTGTTCGAGGTGGTATTGTTATGGCCTTGGTCGATACTGTTGGGGAGGGCATACTGGCATCTAATGGAATTCACAATTTCCTTTCTAGTCCTGCCAGGATGTTTGCAAAAAAAGTGCAGAAGGACGATGCCTTTGCCAGTAAACTCCTTCGAGATTATGCGACTGCCATGGAACCTCTGATTACTCATGTCCAAGCCTTGCTGGATTTTAACTCAAAAATAGAGGAATGGTGCGATTATATTGGCGGTTTGGTGAGTGGTGCATTGGTGGATCTTGGTGATAGAACCCTCTCCGCTCTGCCAAGTGGTGCCTCCAAGCAGTCAAGAGCCAACAAGAAATCTGTCTTGTGGCCCCACTCAATCCTGCTCTTCCTGTCCAGAAATTGGAGGATATATTGACAGACTCTAAAGCACCACATTTTGGTGCTCTTGGATTAATCTGCCGTGAAGCCTTATCTGCTGGTCACAACAAAGGCATTCAACACCTTGATCTCAGTCGCGTTCTCTTGGGCCAAACCAAGCTGAAGTACCAACAGACCCACATGCTCAATCAAACTTATCCATTCCCACATACTAGTCCATATGCAACTCTGTTTGCAAAACACTTGCCTGCTAGCAAGCTCACTGGACGTCTGGGTCTAGCCAACATGTTGGTTTTCATGGTTAGTTCTCAATGCGAGGACACCGTCAAGTTTTTGGATGACGTTACTTTCTGGTCCAATACACTGGAGGAATGTATAGAGATGTTTGATCAGATTGTCAGAAGAAACTTGCATTTCTACACTGATCTACACTACAATCCAATTTCACCAGCTTCATCTGGAACGGGCAAGCCGAAGAAGAAAACTGGATTTCATGCCCTCGATAGACGTGAGCAAGCAGCCTTGGGGTATATTCATCTTGACTCGCCAACAATATGGGGTCAGCCTTCTAGTCAGCTCAGTTTGTTCCCTGATGTGCCACATCGAGATCATTTGGTGAAACGGTTTACTGAACTCTTCAGTAATGCTTTCCAGAACAAGTGGACAAAGTTCTTGGGACCACTCGTTGGCATAGATCCTGCCAGCCGTCCAGAAAATCTACCAACATGGAACGATATGCATCAGTTTATTCACAAGCTTGGTGTAACTGGCTTAGGTTCAATCACACAACCCACCCTTACCGCTTTTCAACTCACAAATAATCTTGCATTTGCTGGAATCTGCACACCACCTCTTGTGGAAAACGTCACAGCCTGGATATGGAAGATGAAGAAGGCTGGCGCTTATCGTGGCCTGCAGGAACTGGGATTCAATGTCACATCTCTTCACAGGACCCACATGTCATTCAATTGTGTTTTCCAACACTTTGATGATAACTTGTCGGTGCAAGATCGGTCTTCCATGGGATTCGATATTGGGTGTGGTGTTATTTTTGTGGAGCATATCCTTTGCAAGGTTGTTCGGTGGCAGAGTCGCTTGGCCTTTAATTGTGGTAAAAAGGCCAGTCTGATTGGGCTTGGAGATGCAGTGGTTGAAAGAGAGATCCAATGGACCAAGGGAGCGAACTACAATGATGCGTCACTTTTTCCAATCCCTCTGACAATGAGTACAGAGCGTTTGACTGAGCTCTTGGTTAGCGGTGGGTTGTCTTTTGTCTATCACTTACTTACTGGTCCATTCTAATGTTCTTGGTATTTTTAGTTCCCTCATCATGAAATCTGAACATCTATTATCTGTTTCTTTGATCTGCCATGATTGTAATATTTTGATTTGCATACAAGCACTACTTCAAAATGTAATTTGTTCATTGACTACTACTTATTATTCTCTTGTTCATCTTCAGAAAAGTCTGCATTCCGCTTCAATGTTTTTATGACTTTAGGCATTTGAAATGATGCCTGTGCGAGTGCAAGTGCAGCTTTCTGGAAAGAAGTCTTAAGCTATTCAGATAACAAATAATAAATAGCTTCAGACCTTGGTGAGTGTATCGTCAATCAAAGCCAGCGATTGAAGTATTGTCACAAGTCTGAAATCTTTGCTGACATTATTGTTGCGACCACTGGCAACTGGGACAACCAAAAATGAGAGTCATGCTTCAACGATATCTCCAATGGAAATATTGGACGGGTTCATGTGAATATACCTAAGGTACAGTATTTGGCATGGCAATCCACATATAGCTGAACAACTTACTGGAAACCACCGTCATCCTTTTTCTTCCTTTGAAAATAGCCAACTTCGTTGTCCACAGTATGGCGGTATCTGGAATCTACAGATGCCAAAATTCCATTGGGATCAACAAGGTCATTAAAAGGTACAACTTGAGCAGATGCTGCAATTGCCCCAGTGCTGAAATATCGGTTCCCAGCCCCAACAACAATCCATTCTTTAAACCTATCAGGATTCCAGTCTTGTAACTTGTCGGAACGCATATACTTGGCAAAGGTAGAGCAAATAGCAGAAATACCCTCCAATGCCGCTTTGTATTTGTGAGTATCGAGACCAGTCAATTGTATGGCTTGTCTGATACGCATCGGGTTTCTGAATTTTGTCAGCATATATTAATAATTGTTTATCCCAATCCACCAGAAATACCTAGGAAGTGTAAGAATGGGTGGTAATTCACAGCGAATAAGAATTCCAGTAAGACGGAGCACTATTTCTTCAGGTTCGCCTCCAGGTCCTTCCTTTACAAGTTGATACTGACGACGATCTTTATTATAGTGCACTTGCAGTAAAGCATGAAGGCCATTTTCCTGTTAACAGCTAAGCTTTTCTGTCTCACAAAATATTTTGAATCTCACTTTAGTCAAAGTACAGAGATAGTTAGCTTGCTTGGAGCCATTATACTGTGCGGAAGCTTCAACTTCCACCTGTTCACCTGTGGTTTAACAGTTATATGAAGTCTTGAGTCAACGTATCAGAGCAGAAAAATTCACTCACCAGCAGCGACTAAATCGTAAAACTGATTCATGAATAAGTCTAGGAGAGAGCAATGTTTGGATACGGTATATGCTTTCACACGTTGTATTCAAGTAATAAAAGTGTATCTTTTACTAAAGATTGCTTACAGGTTTTTATTCCCTCTAAATAAAAGTTTCTCAACAGAAAATATTGCTATCTGTTCTCTGTACAAAATATGTTTGAATTCAACATTCTTTCTAATAATTAACAACTAAATATTTGTTTCGTACATGTTTGTTTGTTTGGTATGTGTTTTGTAGCATGGAATGTTCTGGAAACAAGATCACATTTGTATGTGTGCTGTTATTTGTAGGAGGCTTGTCGAACACAAACTTAACATTGTCAGCATTTTTTCACGACCACCATGTCTCGCCGTGTTGCAGCAAAGCAAGCTTCTTCCAAGTGGGTTCTCATGTCTTTAGATATCATGACTTTTCCAGTTTATTGACTTGTTATTTGTGGTACAATTAGAGCTATTTATCGCCAACGAACGAGCAGGCAAATCAAGCGTGAACCCGTTTCCAGGTATTAACCGGTCTTCTTTCAATACAAGTCAATTGCTAACTCATCTTTTTGATAGTGACATGGATTTACTGTACGTTGAAATTATTATATACATCAGTTTATGACTTAACTTGGGGACAGTGCAGAATCAGACAATGATATCGTCAAGTATACTTCCTTTCTTGTCCATTGTAACCATTCATCACTCATCACTCATCACTTTATAATGAAATAGAGAGATGTCATCAAAGATTAGTACGCCAACTCCTGCAAAATCTTCCAGATCCCTACAATGTTCCAAGAAACGCCCTGTGCCTGGTTCAGAATCAGAACAATCTGTTGTGGAGGAGATACCGTAAGTGCTACTATTTCTCATTCCAGAAGATTTATTAAACTCAGAATAGAGTCGTCAAACGTCAAAAGTCTTTGTGTGTCAACTTACCTGAATATGTGTGTTATAATACTGATTTGAGAATTTAGAAATACACAAAAGACCAACTCCAAAGCTGTTCCGTTGATTGATGATGTTGATGTATTTTCATAAGCACATGTTCATAGTATCCAACTTACTGATGGTTTATAAATATTAGGGTTAAATCTAAGGTCAAGCAACCGAAAGGGTATTTATAATTCATCTTTAGATTTCTTATTCATTATTAAAATCCCTTAGCCATCGGGCTCAGAAAATATTGATCGATGTCGATGCTGAAGAATCTGAAGGGTACGTAACATTTTTTTGTGTTTAATTCTAAAGTATGTGTTAAGATTCTATAAATAGTCTTGCCATTGATGATAATACGGTCCCTGACAATGTTTCCGAGGACATAGTATCTACCAAAGCGACTCATAAGAAGTACGTTTGATTCAAATCCAAGTAGTTTTTCTAATATTGGATTATAGGTCTGTTGATAATGATGGTGATGTTGTTGAGCATATCAAGTTAGTCTGTCGTGCAGTACTAGTAGTCTTTCTGTTACTCATTAAACTTTATAGTGCAAATGTCAAAGGAAGAAAGAAACAGTACGTCTTCTAATCCAGCTATGAAGTTCATGTTCTTAATTTACACAATATCAGAGCATATGTACAGGAAACTTCAAATATTACAGATGGATCTGAAGGCCAGGATGATGAAGCTACTACACGTTCTTCTGGAAAGAACGCCAAGTGGGTGCCTTGATGGTTTTATTTATTTTATCGTTTTCTCATTTTATTTTAGAATTGTGGTTAAGAGCAAATTCAAGCCAGCGATCTCGAAGGAGATGATGGCTCAAATAGATGCTGAGAATAGGTCAGGCAACATATTTATCAATTATGATTGTCATTTTGATTTTGCTATAGAATGATAAAAGGCAAGAACAAAGTCAAAGAAGAGGTCGACAAACCTGTGTACTTTGAGGACCTCCCTGAAGCGTATGTGTTACTTATATAATGCCATATCAGTATCTAAATAGAAGCAGAAATGCGTTTATGAATCCATCTGCTGAGCAAGCTCCAGTGGACTGTGAAGTTACCAATCCAGAGCTGTTCGATCCGATGATTGCTGATTCTTATGCAAATCTTCCGCCTCTCCGGTATGTATATTAGTTATCATGTCATGTTATATCTCTCACCTTTGCTGTAGTGCTGGTGCTCTTGTTACGTCCAATAATGGTCCCAACCCTATGGGTCCATTTAGTTTGAGCCGTATTCCTGCTGCTTGTCCTGGTGTCAATATGAAGTGAGATTTGTTTGCAATTAAATTAACAATTGGCCACTCATCATGCCGTCAATATAGTGTTCTCATCAAGGCAATCACTTTTACTAAGGCGGGGATTTTCGTCAACCCCTCACGTGCAGCTCCATCTCTTATCAAGTCTGCCACCTCTGAGTCCATTCGAAGCACCAGATATGCTATTCAGGCAAATGCGTCATATAGTTATCTCTACACCATCTTCACATCTGTTCTTGCGGTTAACTCTTCCAATTTGCTTGACACTGATCCTCAAGGAATGTTCCGCCAGATAACTGGTACTTTGGGCACTCAGGAGTGGGAGTGGTTCTGTGCTTTCTTTTGCATGGTTTTCAAAGCCGAAGAACTTCATGCTCAAATCTATGAGGATGCGATATCGATCAGCACTAGAGCCAGACCCAAGGACAGCACAGGTATATCATCATTAATTAATTTGCGTACGTTTGATTGCTGATTGACTTGTAGATCGGTCTCAACAAGGGTTCAGCCATTTATTGTCCCGAGGCTCCCCTAGCAAATCACTCATTAAGGTTGCAGGATCATCCAAAACTGGAGCGGTTAAAGGTGCTCTCAATTTTGATGATCCCGGTTAGTTATACATTTCTTTCAGGAATATTGGCTTTGGTTAACGAGTTGACATTTCCCAAAGTGCCTGTGTATGATGGAAGAATGGGCAACTTCAATATGGGTCGACTTCAATCTCTCAATGCAACCTTGAAACCTTGGACCGATGATTTGGCTGGTACAATTTGCCTTGTTGGATATACGGCAAATACTTGGGTCGGCAAAGAACAGTCCACGCAATTGTCTCTCAATGTGCAATGGGTTGTCGTTCTTGCTTTGTGCGATGAGTGATATCAATTTCATACTTCAATGGACAACCGAATATATTTTTCACGACTTTTTTGACTGGTTTTTGAATACCCTGTACGTACTTGTACGTAGTTTTTCTTATACAATCAATAGCAGGCCTATATTTGTCATTATTTGATTACAAATTGTTAACTTTCCCACAATTTGAACTTGGTTGCGATACATCATCTGCTACTGCATATCATGCTTGCCTACTGTGTTGTGTTTCTAGTGCTCCTGCTCTCCTCTGTTCTCTCCAGTCTTTTGGTTTGTTTGCAATGTCTTTTCTGAACATACATAGATACTGACTTTACCTTTGATCTGTTTTGCATGGTAGTCTGGTTCAATTGTGCGGCATCAAATTGATAATTTAGATGTTTTCACAAGTACGTGTTGAAATTGAAACATTATCATTTATTAATAATTATACATAGATGCCAATGCATCAATAAGTACGTAAACTGTTTCCCAAAGACCGGTTGATTGCTCTAACCTATGATCGACATAACAGAGCTGTCTAGTGGCCTTGTCCATGAGATACAAGGCTGGATGTTATATTATCATCCTGATACATCCCAGGATACAGTCTTTTCTTATTGTTCTGCTTATACACGACAGAACTTGAGTTTAAGGACACAAATATCTTCTTATCGTCTTGCTTATGTGTCCCAAGACAGAGTGTTGAATTATTTTCCTGACACATTCCAGGATATGGTGTTTTCTTATTGTTCTGATTATACACCACAGAACTTGAGTTCAAGGACACAAATATCCTCATATCATCTTGCTCATGTGTCCCAAGACATGCTTTTATATCATTATCCTGACACATCCCACAATATGGTGTTTTTTGATTGTTCTGTTTATTCACCACAGAACTTGAGTTCAAGAACACAGATATCCTCTCATCATTTTGCTTATGTATTTCAAAGCAACATATTATCCTATCATAATAATATATCTCAGGATATAGTGTATTTTTATTATTTCAAGTATGCATTCATAATTAATTACTGTTCTTTTTATAACATCTCAAGCCTAACGGACAAAACAAAACAAGATCTTTTCCACTCAAATTATATTAGTTCAAGCCAGTGGTTTTCAACAGCCAATACACAGCGATATTTTATTATTGAATTTTACATACGATTTCTTCTATATATTAATGCATCTGTGCATAACTTATTATTTATACATGAAATAATCTACAAAAAGTGTCAAAGAATACATGTGACTCTAATGCAAAATATGTATGCAGCACATGATTTTTCCATATATATACAAAGATATCGAACATTAATACTATCCAGTATATTGTTTATCATTCACATATTTCTTGTATATTATTTGCAATATGTTATATGTATTAATGCTTTGAAATATCATACTACGTTAGATAAATATTACAACAATATTGTCAAGGATAACAGGGATTTGCATGAAATTATTGGTGGTGGTTCAAAATTATTTCAACTTAATGAACTTTCTCCGTATTTATCAAATACCATAATGTATTCTACTAATGTGAAATTCAGATTCAGAGAATATATAGAACAATCAGAAACAAAGTGTGATACATTAAATACAGTTACATGTTCTGTTCCATGGGAGGTCTTATTACCACTGCTAACAATAGATCAATTAAAGTTTGTTGCAGCAACTCATAATATTATCACATATGCTAGATCTCGTAGTGTAGATATTCAGACCTCTATCAAAAGTCATATCTGTACAAATTGTGCTCAATATCTATCTGTATTTGATGTTATTGATATTGATATTCTAAATCATGAATCAAAGATGGCTAATACAAAAGCAGTGAAACAATATCAAAGCCAGAAAAATGTTGAATATAAAGCAAGAAATTTATATTCAGTGACTAAATATCAACAGAAAAAAGGTAATGCATATAAAGTAAATCATGCAAAATCAAATCAAAAGTATAAAACCAAAAACAAAAATAAAGATTTGTTTCCACCTTCTTCTCTCACATCCGCACTACAACATACAATCATTGCCAATGCATGTCAAGATATGTCACCTGATCAGATATCAGAATCAGGATGTGCTGTATGTGGTCAATTGACACCAATGAAAGATTTATTAAAACTCTCTGATGTCAACATAGATTTGAAAATATTAAAAAATCCAGATGTGACACAATCAGAGCGGTTTACTGCTACAGATTCCATCAAAGACTTGGATGGTCCTGTGTTAATTAAACAGTTGCACAATATATGCATGAGTTGCCATAAATCTTTGATAAACAACAAAGTCCCGATATTGTCATTAGCAAATGGAAAATGGTTGGGAGATGTTCCAATACAGTTAAAAGATTTATCATTTGCAGAACAGTTGCTGGTTGCAAGAGTAAGACACAATCGTTGTATTGTGAGAGTATCTTCAGAAATGCATAAAATGAGAGTGAATGCGATCACATTTGCTAATCCTATTCTCAAAGTATATGATATTCTTGTTGGAATTGGTAACGTCGTACATTTATTCATTGACTATGTTATTCGGTTGTATGTGCGTTTATCTGATCTTATCAGATAACTACTCTCAAGGACTATCTTCGTATGTAATATTCATTACTCATCAGAGAGTATCCGGGTCTGACCGTGAGGGGCTTCTGCCATTGGCTAGTTTACATCATTAGTCATCGCTGTAGTTTAGTATATATACTTGGTATCCGATGTAGTAGACACTCCATCGGATTATTACAAGTTCGTATCAGACCTTCTACAGTCTCTTAGTATACGTCTTTTGGATTCCCAGAGACGTTACTTAAGTGTTGGCTAACGCTACCATCGACCGTATAATCCGCATTCTAACAATTCTACCTCCACCCATTGAGGACTTGGATGAAGTGTTAGCATTTATTTATACAGGGCCATGTAAGCCTACTAAATCAGACTTTGAGAGAACACCTCTTCTTGTAAGAAGAAACAAAGTTAAAGCTGCATTGGAATGGTTAAAGTTGAATCATTGTGATTATTACGATCTGGAAATATCACAGAGAAATCTTGATCAGTATCCAGAAAATGGCCCACCAGTTGTAGTAGATTATCATCAATCATTTACAAACAAAAATCCAGAGTTAACAGCTATTAACGACATTGAAGAAGAAGAAGGTGTTGAATCAGGACAATGTCCATTTGTGGTTCATGGGCTGACTGGTGAAGAATATTCCAACAAGAGTGCCAAAGCTCTCAAAGCTGTTGCAATAAAACATTTAACTTCAAATCAAAAGATTCTGGCTGTTGGTCATGCAGCTTATCCTGAATCCATCTACAGCAATCCACAGTTATTTCCTCAAATGATGCCTTGGCTGTTTCCATATGGTCTTGGTGGAATAGGCAATGCCTATCAACAGGGAGAACTATCAGATATTAGGCACAAAAGACATTTGCTTATGTATTATGACAAAAGATTTCAAAAAGATCCATATTTTCCATTGATTGCATTCAATCATGAACAGATAAAACAATGCACTACAGCAGGGTATCTATTGGCAGAAAAGTCAAAATTCCAAGAAATTTCTAACAGATTGTTGGATGTTGATGTTCATACACTGGCTGACATTTCTAAAAGAATGGAAAATGGTGATAAGGTAATACCAGACACAGATGAGGAGAAATTGTGTTTTAAACTTATTAATGATATTGATCATGTTGGAGGTGGGGTGAAGGGATCTGTTACTAGCAAAAAATATATGCGTAATGAAATTTGGTCTTTAATTTCATTTGTTGGTGCACCATCTTGGTTTATTACATTTGCTCCAGCTGACAACAAACATCCGATATCATTATATTTTGCAGACACTAAAGAAACATTTAATCCTGTTCTAAGAGATTACAATGAAAGATATCGGTTAATTGCTCATAATCCAGTGGCTGGTGCAAGATTTTTTCATTTTATGACACAATTATTCATTAAGCATATACTTGGTGTTGGAGAAAGTCATCCAGGAATCTATGGTGATACAAAAGCATATTATGGGACAGTTGAACAACAAGGACGGTTGACATTGCATATGCATATGCTCTTGTGGCTTAAAGGGGCATTATCACCACAACAAATCAGAGACAAAATAATGGATCCAACCTCTGATTTTCAACAAAGATTGGTGGAGTACCTTGAGAGTGTTCATATTGGAGAGTTTATCACTGGATCCATGGCTGATGTCAAAGCCAAAGTTGAAGAAAACAGTCATGATGATGATTACAAAGATCCAACTCAGACATTACCAGAAGCACCTCCACCTATGTGCAATAAGCTGGATCATGTTTGTAATGATCATTGTTCCAATAAATCACGACTTCATGTCTGGTGGAATAAATTTTCCAGTACAGTTGATGATTTGATTATGCGGTCCAATATACATAACTGTGGTAGAAATATGTCAACTGGTGAAAAGGCTAACAAAAAAGATAGACCAACATGTATGAATAAACATGGAAAATGCAAAGCTAGATTTCCAAGACAAATCTTTGAACAGACTCAAGTTGATCCTAAATCAGGAGCTTTGAACATGAAAAAAGGCGAAGCTTGGATCAATACATTGACACCATGCATAACGTATTTACTTCGATGCAACTCAGATGTAACAAGTCTTCTTTCTGGTACTGCCATCAAAGCTATAGTGGCATATGTGACCGATTATGTTACAAAACCTGGTCTGAAAACATATAGTATCTTTGACTCCATCAGAAGTGTTTTCACTAAAAATTCTGAAATGCTGGGAGGATCTATGAAACAAAAAGACAAAGCTAGACGTTTGATAATACAGATAATCAATTCATTGACATCAAAAATGGAAATAGGTGGTCCAATGGCATCTTTGTATCTGTTAGGTAATCCAGATCACTATACAAGTCACAAGTTTGTAACAGTATACTGGAAAAGTTATGTGAGAGAAACAATGAATGTGTTCAAATCTGAGAAGGATTCTGCTGAAAACAGTGAAACAGACAAGGTTCTCTTGCAAAAAAACCAAAATCAATATGTTGGCTTTTCTGCAGTTCATTACGAGTTCTTCCATTTATGGAAAACTCGTTCTTATAAACCCGGTTTTCAGCCATCTGGGCGATTCATCTCAGGGACTGAGCGAAAAATGTGTCCCAATATGGCAACTGAGTTCAAATTCCTGTTTGACTGGTTTCCTTCCAGAATTTAGAGCCTTTATTGGCTTGCACACTGCATGGACCATCACAAAATTTGACAAGGAGCATGTGATGGGCACTGTCCTGCTGGAAAATAATTATCGACCAGATCTGGTATGATTTGGACTACCTGTGAGCCATTTTCTGCTATCCAAATCAGTATGTGCACAACAACTAGTGGAATACTGCAACAGAAAATGTGGTGATTTTTAGCTATATTCTAGTGTATGTATGGTACACTTTTGCCCACTTAAGGCAGCTGTGAAATGTGAAATCTGAGTCTCTAGAATGCAAACAAGGAAGGGTGGTCCAGAGTTGTGGCTGAAATTCATGTGGAGTCTGGAATTTACACGGTGAAGTGTTTGAGCGCAAGAGCTTCCATTGCTCAACCACAAGATTGCTTGGGCCTCAAAGGTATGTATGTAGTTTTACTTGCTTTGTTCTGGTACTGATGTCTACACCCCCTGTACCTCATCTGTGTTGAAAATGACAGGTTGCATGGTCCTGAGACCACTCGCTTCCTCCATTTGCCCACCTACCCTCACTTTTGCCACCACCAGGATGCCACATTCCAGGCTGTTTTCAACCACCCACGGCCAGTCTACATCCCCCGCACCTTGTTCCTGATGAAAATGAGGCAATGGGGGCTCTTTAACCCTCAAGATCCTGCTATGTGCCCTGGCAACCCCACCGTCACTTTTTCCACCACAAGGAAGACCTGTCCCGAGCCATTTTCGACCATCCATGGCCAGTCTACATCCCCACAACTTGTCCGCGATGAAAATGAGGTGACGGGGGATTTTTATCCCTCAGGATCCTGCTATGTGCCCCAGCAACCGCACCCCCACTTTTTCCACCATGAAGATGACCCGTCCTGAGCTATTTTCAACCACCTATGGCTAGTCCACATCCCCTGCGCCTTGTTCAAGATGAAAACAAGACAACGGGGGATCTTTATCCCTCAGGCAGGATCCTGCTATGTGCACCAGGACACCTCATCCCAGGTCATTTTCGACCACCCCCGGCCAGTCTACATCCCCCAGGCCTTGTTCGCGATGAAAACGAGGCATCAGGGGATCTTTATCCCTTGGCATCCCGCTATGTGCCCCACCCCCATTGTTTCCACCACCAGGACACCTCATCCCAGGCTGTTTTAGACCACCCCCAGCCAGTCTACATCCCCAGGGCCTTGTTCGTGATGAAAACAAGGCATCAGGGGATCTTTATCCCTCAACATCCCGCTATATGCCCCACCCCCATTTTTTCCACCACCAGGACACCTCATCCCGGGCTGTTTTCGACCACCCCTGGCCAGTCTACATCCCCTCGGCCTTGTTTGTAATGAAAACCAGGTGTCAGGGGATTTTTATCCCCCAGGATTCCACTATGTGCTCCAGCAACCCTACCCCCATTTGTTCCACCACCAGGAGACCTCGTCCCAGGCTGTTTTCGACCACCCCCAGCCAGTCTACATCCCCTGGGCCTTGTTCGTGATGAAAATGAGGCGATGGGGATCTTTATCCCTCAAGATCCCACCATAATGCATTAATTAATTATCATTAAAATATTTATTATTATAATAAACACATAAGTCCATATTTGTAACTGAAAGTGACAAGCAAGAGATCACCTCAATGCCCTTGCTAGTCACTTTCTGCTCATTCAGCAGGCATATTCTTTATTAATAATTTGATAATTGAAATGTTACAACTTGCACAAATATGGACATGTCAGCATTGTCCATTGCTTTTTGCTTTCTGCTTTACCTGCTAGCCCAACAAATAGACAATATAAACTGCCTCTGCGGTTGTCCTAGCCTGATTCTTGGTGTTGTTCACCAACAATATTTGCTGTCAAAGCTCTCATAAAGGACAAAGTACATTACTTTTTTCAAAGCTGGATTTCACTCATCTTGTGTCTTCATCCTACACATCCAGAGCCATCTTGGAGATCTTTTCAAGGGTTTCCTTTCCATAGCTTCAAATCTCCATTTGGTTCAGCGGTTGTGGAGCTATAACTGTTTTAACATTGAGGTACATTTGATTAGACCCCCCATGTCCTATTCAGATTGAAAACATGTGTGTTGAAAATGAGCAGTCCTGGGTTTTCAAGACCACCATCTCCCAACCACCACTGCTCTTTTTCAACCACCAGGACACCCCACCCCATTTTAGACCACCCACAGCTCATGTACACCCCACACCTGTCCAACCACCCCACCCCCCTTTTGTGAATCACTAGGACACCCTCTCCCAGCCCTTTTTGACCACACACAGCTAATGTATACCCCCCACACCTTGTTTCTTGTCTGTCTAGATATGATTAACATGAGAGAGATGGTGGGGCATCTGGGCCATCATTATTTTCTTTGTTGTTGTCTACTTTTGTTGTTGTCACCTTCATCTCTTGTCTTGTGACTCTTGTTTTGCCATTGCTCTTTTTGTTAGTTCAATACTGAGAATTTTCATTCATTGTCAACACTGTTGATTCAAGTAATACTGAAAAGTACCAATATTAATTATTACAAAAACAAAAGGGTGTGCATACAAAAAACATAGTCAATGTACATATTTTACAGATTTAAATTTAAAAGAAATTGTCCTGCAAGCTTTTCATTGGTGCTAGCCACTGTTTTCCAAAGCTTGAGGGAGTTTTTCCATTTGCTACTTGTCTGCAAATCAGCATGCTGCCCTGACTTGATGTCTTCAAGACGCTTTTGAAACCACATTTCACAATCTTGTGACCAATGACCAACATACAAACCGGATACTTCCCAAGCTGCGGGTTTCGGCCACCATGAAATATCCGTGGTCTGATCATGCTGACCTGTGAAATTGCTAAGTTTACATGGAGATATGGGTGTAAATTAATTATTCACCTGTGTCCACCCTGTAAACACCACAGATAATATCCACCTCATCTATAGTCAGATAATCATCCCAGTATCCAGAAGAAGGAGACTGGTAGTTGAACAAGACTTTTCCATTACGGAAAACCTGTTCAGAAGGTCCATGACATACATCCTCAACATTGGTTGTTTCTCTTGCAAGACGAGCAATGATGCCACCCCGTAACAGAGCAGCTCGACCACGTGGAGAAGATATTAGACGATCACGCCGCAGTTCATATGCAGCATAGTCAATATGATCTGGTTTGTAGCCTTGTGGACGATAGCCAAGACCTGTAAAACGGGGAACCAATCTCTCTGGTGTGGGAGGGCGAGGATCACCTTGAATAAACATGTTGAATGTGATACCTCTCACCAACAGCTGGTGTGCAATATCTGGAAGTTTGGGGCCCCATTGATTGCGCAGGATCTCAAGTACTGCTGTGGCACTGGTGAGGCCGAGCTCAAAAGGATAAGGTGGAGCATTTTTTGGCCAAAGGATATAATAATCCTGGTGTCCCAAAGTCTCCCGACGAATATGGACCTTGCCATCATGTACAGGGGCATCATCTTGTAGAATGTCATATAACCCAGAGGGCATATCATTGATGGACTTGGCCGATGCTAGATGACTAAAAAAGGCCACCATAGCATTATGAACATCCTTCGATGGAGGAGGAGAATCTTTCCAATGAAAACCAAGTGAATTTTTGATTGTTATCCAGTTTATGCTTGTCTTGGGTTCAGGAGGGATACCAATAGGAACCACAAAACCAAAGCGAGAGTATGCGATGTCCTCGAGAGTCTCCACACGATCTATAATTGAATCCTGTTCCTCCCGTGTACTGTGGATTCGTTCTAGATCCAATATTGATGAATATGGTCCTTCATTGTGATCAGGAAGATTATTGGGGTGATAATCAGGAAGGAGGGAAGGGGAAAGAGGAACACTGTATCCAATGTCATCAGAGTCATCAGAGTTATCGTCCGGTTGGTCATCAGGGGCAAATTCTGTACAGAGGTCCCACTCATTGTTGAATGAGTCATATTGACGTTGACTAGGAGTATAGTCATCCCACAAAAGCTGATACTTTTGACGACCTGCTGCTCTACGAATGAGGAAGCCATCAATGTTGTCCCAATAATAAACTCTTGCTCCTTTCTTGCCAGGTGCAAGACCCTTGGCTGCTACTGCCTCACGCTGCATCCTAGACTGCCTCTGTTCAGATGTTTCCCTCTCCAGTTTCAAGGCATTCTGTGTGGCATGGCGAGTGAAGAAGTCTTTCCAATTCTCTCCCTCTCGCTGACCACTGTATCGTTCGACAGGTGGGAAGGACTGAGGGGAAGAATCAGAAATGGAGGGGTTGGTCGTATTACTTTGGCCAGAGGCAGGTGCATGATGAGCACCTAGAGGGGGCGAGGTTGGTTGTTGACTGAGAGAGCGGAGATGTGTGATTTCCATATGATCAGGGACTAAGCCATGGGTTACAAAAAAGTTGTCGACTCGGAATGGGCGGTCAACAATATTTCCCCAGCAGAGAAAGAGTGGCATTCTCATCCTCCAAAGTAGTGGCAATACCGACTTGAATTGACAAGAATTCATGTCAACAATTCCACCTACTCTTGGAATGGAATTGAAATTTCCAACAGTGGATAACTCCAGTTCGGCAAGCCATTCTGGGTGTATGCCAGTGCTTTCAAGTACTTTGCTTCGCCATTCAACACCATGACTTGAAGATTTGGCATCTAGAATGAGAAGACAATATGTGATTGTTGCCATGAGAGGGATGAATGCATTTCGAGATCGTGTAGCAATAATTTGTGTATCCCGACGAGTACGGTAGGAAAGTTCATATCCATAACGGAAGGGGACAGCCCAATGTTGAAACAAGTCTGGCATCGATCCATCCCAAAAACATTGTGAGTGCAGAGCACATAGCACAGCCCTTAAGTTGAGTTCAAGGCTTTTCCAATCACGAATAACACTGGATGCCAAAGCCCAGCCACCTGGCTGCTTTTCCAGAGGAAATCCACGAGGGTAGCGTAGACGACTGAAAAGAGGACCATCAAAATGTTGGTGAACTGGAACAAGCATCATGTAGGGGAGTTTGTTTGTGATCCAGTTGAATTGCTGAATATCGCCCAGAATTGCAGATGATGGGTGGGCGGCAGTCCTATGAGAAGGAAGGGGGCTTAGCAAATTAAAGTCACTCCTATTGAACTCTTCAGTAGCAATGGTGAAAATCTCATTGTGAATGAGTGTGTGTCGGTGAGAAATTTGGGAATTATGTTGGATTTCCATAATTCAGACGCACAGACGCAAATGTCAATGTGGCAGCTATGATACAGGTGAGGAAGCACAAGATTTATGGCCCACTTGGTGTTTAGACAGCAAGCAGGAACAGATGCCTGAACACAGGATTTATATATGGTGCACTTGGTGTTTAGACAGCAAGTGATAGCAGATGCGGAACACAGGCAGAGTCCAGCGGTGAGGAAGCACAAGATTTATGGCCCACTTGTTGTTTAGACAGCAAGCAGGAACAGATGCCTGAACACAGGATTTATATATGGTGCACTTGGTGTTTAGACAGCAAGTGATATCGGATGCAGAACACAGGAGGAGGCCGGTGGATGTTTGGTCACAGTAGTAGCCTAGAACAGAGAATCCACCTAATGTTTAAACATTAAGCAGTTAGGTATGTGCTGGTCAGGCAGGCTGGGAGATTCAACTTAGGGTATAAACATTGAGGGTATGGACTTGGATACGTACTTGAGAAACAAAAGGCATACACGTGATCAGTAACAGATCTGTTGATTATTTAATAATAGTTGTGATATGCAAGGTATTTAAATATAGTTCAGGAGCATAATGGTATGCCATGTCTAGCAACATTTTGACCACACAGAACACTTGAGAGAGTCTGAAAATCATTTTGCTGCAGTATATATGATTTTGTAATTAATTAGTTAATTAATTATTATAATGGTTTAGTCTATATTAGGGGCTGAAAGTGACCTAATGATCGCCTCAATGCCTGAGGCGATTTCGCTTAATCAGCAAGCAGTCTTGGCGACAACGCCCACCACCACCACATCCACCCTCGTTAGACCCCCGGGACTTCATGCAGGACCCCCCGCGTCATGTTGAGGACCCCCCGCGGCCCATTGGTGAGGAGATGTAAGGGTCCGGTGGCCCAGGTACGTTGTGTTTTAGCTTTTTGCCCAAAGAGCCCCCCACCTTGTTTGACTACCAGGACACCCCGGGCCCGGCCATTTCCCACCACCTCCAGTCCCGTTACACCCCCCGCAGTCCGTTCGTCACGCAAACGAGCGCTCGGGGGGTCCCAGCCCCTCATATTTCCCCCGTTTACCCACACAGCCCTCCCCGCCTCTTTTGACCACCAAGATCCCCCGTGCCCGGCCATTTCCCACCACCCCCAGTCCCGTTAGACCCCCCGCTGTCCGTTCGTCGTGAAAACGAGCGCTCGGGGGGTCCCAGCCGCTCACATATCCGCCTTTTGCCCACACAGCCCCCCCCACCTTTTCTAAGACATTATATTATTTTATGTAGGCCTCGGTTACTCCTACATTCATCCTTACAGTAGTCAGTTAGTTAATATAATTATTCATTGATTATCACTTGACTTGTGTGAGCTACATAAGTGCTGAGTTATGTTATGTAAGGACACATTTTCGTGCTTGCTGAGAACCTTGACTCATCAATTCTCCCCATAACCTCTTCTGTTCCCAGTGTCTAAACATTGGGAATACCTTGCTCTCAACTCCCTTGGCTTTCTGATTTGCAGTGTTTAAACACTGAGAATCTCTTATCAATTCTTTGGCTGTCTGCTGTCTGATTTGTGGTGTCTATACACTGCATATCTGTTTCTGTTCGCCTTCTTGGCTGTTTTATTCACAGTGTCTAAACACTGAGAATATCTTCCTTTCCTTATTGTCCTCTGGGATAGTATACTGTCATTCTTATTAGTTCTAACTGTCATTGTGTGCTGCACATTGATCTACTAAGAGGAGATTAGACCAAGGTGAATTACTGAGAAGTGCTACCTCCCTGGGCTCTCTTCAACTCAAGAGTGTTACCCCAGTTGTCTTCTGATTTGGTATTTACCTGTCAGTGCACCGCTCTCTGTAATACAGTGTGTTGGGAGATTGGGCTGGCGGGTTTTGCAGTTGCCTCCCCTTCCATTTGGAAGACTCTCCATTATCAACTTCCACTGTTCACACCGATTTCATCTCTTCAAGAGTAGATTAGTTGTGTGTATTCAATATACAGAGAACTGATTTTTGATCCAACAACTATTCCAACTGCGATACTCGTCTTTCAATACCACATTCAACCAAGCTGGAAGCTATGGATCTCTCAGAGATTATTCATATGGAAATGTGTGAAGCTGATGTAGAGGCAGGTTTTAATTCATATTAGTTTTGTATCATTCTCTTATGCTCTCATAGGCAAATGCTAATCAGGTTGATGGCCAAGCTATGGATTCAAGTCTCATTACCCCATCCTCTCAACTTCAAAACTTTGGTTCTTCTAGTCAGTATTCATTGTTTTAATAATGTTTTGTTTTTCATTATAAACTCATGGCTACAGGTACTATGCCAATATCTCCAATTACAACAGCGGTTGAGACTTTGTCAAGGAGCACAACTTTGGTTTGTGATGTTTTATTATATACTGTATTTCTTTGCTGAATTTAATTTTGATTAATCTAAGGATACCGATCCAGTTATTTTTGGAATTAGAGACTTATATTCCATATTGCCTTTGGATCCATATACTGTTCAGCCATGCTATCCTATCTGTTGGTCTGAGGACCAATTATCCAAAACACCAGTATCAACACCAATTATCCTGGTTCCACCTCCTTCTGTTGAGCCTCCTGCTGGCTCCGGTTTTGTGTACCCTAAGGCACCTCCATATACTCTAGTTAAAGACACTTGCTATCGCAGAGGATATGTGTACATGGTTGACTTTGACACCTCCAAGAAAGACATGATCTTGGAACAACTCCTATGCACAATCACACCTCCAGGAATCAATCCTATTCTGGTTAATGGAAAACTGGAGAATATTCCCATCCCTGGAATGATTCTCATGCCCATCGGCATACCTTTTGTCAATCGCATCAATGGTTCTGACAAACACATTATAACCGTTGCATGCATACAAACTGTGTCTTCCATGCAACAATATTCATGTGGCCCCCAAGTCAGTAAACTTGCTGATGAAATATTGGAGATAGCTTTTGGCAAAAAAGCTACTGAAGATCAACCAGCTATTCCTGCAATATATGAACTTGGACTCAAACATAACAATAGGTCCACCAAAGATGTTGGTGATCCCAAAAATGGCTCTTCGAGCTTGGCCACAACAAAAATTGAAGGAGATGGACAAGGAACGGTTGCACCAGCTGTTCAAGTCAGACATCCACAGATACGCCGTCTTCTGCAAGTTTGTTACCGGCTCTTCCGACTCATTATGCCTACTTGTATTTCCAAGTTGGAGTGGGACATGTTCGAATGGGTTTTTAGAGACAACAACGTACCTGGTTTTGGTGGCCCATTACCCAACAACACTGGCTTGCAAGTCAATGTATCCTCCGATATAGGCGATTTGGCTTCCATGATTGGTCAATTCCAAGGCAGATTACATACGGATCGCAATGATTTCCATCCTGGATTTACACTGTTTATTATAGCTCTGCGTTTACCTCCAGGTATGTATTTTTTGCATGTGCTTTATATTATTTGCTAATAAAATTTTGATTTTGTTACAGGGAGTGATTCTGGACCATTCTTCTTTCCCAGGCCTGCTTTATATTTCAGAGAAACTGGCATTTCCGTGTTTTTTGCTGTTTTCAAGGGACAGGATCTTCATGGTGGTGAAAAACCAACTATAAATCCAGATCCAGTCACAGCTGAAGAATGGCTTAAACAAACTGCTCTTGGTCAGTTGGCTGACTTGGTTGGCATGCAAAATTGAGTTGATATTGTTCTATATCCTAATCATGCAGCCTTTATACGTTCTACTCCATTTCTCATGACACCATTAACTGGATTTGGCAACATGGGCTCACAATCTCATTTCACTCGTGGATATCCTACTTTTGCAAATGATGGTCTGCACATCTTTGGAGATATTCAAACTCACCACAATTTCCTTGCAAGAGACCTTGTCTTTAATTCCTGGAATATTGCCCTTTTGTCCAAGTTAAACTCACCCATGCATCCCTCCATTATGATGTCCAACATGACTTATGTCAATGAAAACGGCGATGACTGTCACATGGATCCTCTTCCATATGATCCTGTGGAAGACCAAGCTATGGTTAGAGTGATGAGAGGACATTACTCTTGGTATGTGCAAAATATATGTGACCAACACCATATCCGCATTACCAAGAAGGCATATGGAACTTCACAACGGAAATTACGGGACACCTACAAACACTTTCTGGAATCTTCATCTCATCCACAGCTTGCACCAGATAATGTGCGACTTCCCATCAAACCTCGACTTGTAGTTACTAGGAATGAAACATCAATCCCAGCTACTACAGCCACTGCTCATTCGGCTACTATATCAACACTATTGGCTTCCCCACCAGCATCTGTATTGGATTCTGAACAGAATGTTCAACCTGTTAGCATTGCTAGGCCACAACGTTCAAAGCGCAAAGAGCTATCTCCACTAACTGATGAGTCAGATGACTCTTCTCAGTTTGGTGAAGATAGTGATGTTGAGATTGAATCCATTCAGGAGGTGAAGATAATTGATGTCAGTTTACTTGCTCTATTTTTATGATGTCTCAACTCATCTTTTGAATGTGTAGGGAATTCCTCAGTGGCGTGTGAGTTTCAAGAAGTATGGGGAAGATGATTTGTGGTATGAGTATGAGAGTATTATGTATGTTTTTCTGATGTGTTTGTTTTTTGATTGTATTGATTATTTGATGTGTAGGCAATATGCTCCACATCTCCTGTACAAATTTCACAGTAATCCCCTGAACCATGTTTGTCCCTTACATGAACTGGTTCCATCGGCTCGCTGGGATGGTAACTCAGGTTCTTCTGATGAAGCTTCTGAGAATGATAACGCTCAAAATGTTGAGACCACAGGTGGATTTCATGTACATGCTTCCATATCAGATATGCTAACATATTACATATCATTTCAGACAATATCAGTATGCCTGTTACCTTACAGTTTCGTGGTCCCATTCCAGAGACTTCCTTCAAGGCTCTTGATATGCTTTTGAATGTGGCAAGGCTCCAAGAAGAAGGTGTTGCTCTGGAAAGTGGCCGGAATCTTGTTGGCAAACCTATGGATTCAAATATTCTTATCCAGCTTCTTCGTGAATGCCTTGATTTTGACAACCAGGTCACAGCATTTATGGAACTCTCACCTGAATCAAAATACACTCACATCACCCAAAATGAAGAAGCTGTTTTAATTTTGGACCAGATGATTGGGTCTGTCAACATTCTTCCCACTCTCTTGGTAGAATCCGAAAAACTCCATTTTCTCCAAAGGACCATCCAATGGCAGATGTGTCGTTCTTACTTGATTTTCTTCTGGTGGTATGAAGAATCCGGTCCACATTTGGCAAAACAATTGGCTCACAGTCATAGAATCTCTAATATCGACACAACCTTCCCATCATTTTCAAAATGTGTTGACCATGTAGTACAATATGTCAAATGCATCCGTACTCAACAACAAACGATTATCTCCCATGGAGCCAAAAGACGCAGGACATCGAATGTACCATCCACAGATATCAATCTCAACAAAGACATTGAAAACCTCTCTCATATACCCTTGCATCTCATTGACAAACGTGTCAAGTCCACTTCTGATGCTGTCATACCTATGCCTGATATCATTCAGTCTGTGGCAGATACAGATACAGATCTTTATGATGCTGTTTCAGATGTTCTCTTTGCACTTTGGTGCAATGCTCTTATTATTCCTTCACTTGATGGAGCCGATAACCTGTTCAATTCCTCTCGACGTCGCAAAAATGCCACTAATATCAAGAGGACACACATCAAGAATATTATTGACCGCTCCCTTGTTCGTGGTGCCACGGTTATGGCATTGGTTGATACAGTTGGAGAGGGTGTCCTAGCATCTGATGGAATCCGAGAATTTTTGTCCAGTCCAGCCAGAATGTTTGCCAAAAAACTGTGGAAGGATGATGCATTTGCAAATGCTCTTATTCAAGATTATACAACCACTATGAATCCCTTGATTTCTCACATTGAGAAATTGTTATCCGCTGAACCCAAGATAGTAGACTGGTGCAAGTACATTGGGGAATTGGTTAGTGGAGCTCTGGTGGATCTTGGAGACAAAACTCTTTCTATCCAGCCAGGCAGTGTTTCCAAGGGTTTCCAACCACAGAAGAAACGTATTCCGAGATCACCTCTCAGCCCTGCTCTTCCCATTAAAACTTTGGATGACATATTAACGGATCCCAATGCACCACACTTTGGTGTTCTTGGCTTAATTTGTCGGGAAGCTTTGTCTTTTGATCGTGGCATGGGTGTACAAGACCTCCACCTAGGCCAAACGAAACCAAAGTACGAACAAAATCACAGCCTCAGTCAATCTTATCCTTTCCGCCACACCAATCCATATGCAAAGCTCTTTGCAAAACACTTGCCAGCCATACAGTTGACTGGACCTCTGGGACTGGCCAATGCATTGGTGTTTATGGTCACTTCTCAATGTGAGGATACAGTCACCTTTTTGAATAGTGGCACATTCTGGTCAGCAAGTCTAGAAGAATGCATTGAGAAATTCAATTGCATTGTGGTTAAAAATTCACATTTCTTTACCGATCCACGCCATAATTCACTTGGGTCCTCTTCAAAGAGCAGAGTCAGCAATGTCAAGACCAAAACTGGATTCCGTTCCTTGGACAGACGCGAACAAGCAGCATTAGGTTATGTTCATGTTGACTCTCCAGCAATCTGGGGACAACCTTGCAGTCAGCTTGCCTTGTTCACCGATATACCACATCGTGACCAACTTGTAAAGCGGTTCACCCCTCTCTTCAGCAAGCATTTCCAGACCAAGTGGACCAAATTTTTGGGAGAACTTTTCAACAGTGATCCCACTACTTTCACTGGAACTATGCCCATCTGGCATGACATGCATCAGTTTATTCTGAATCTGGGCATATCTGGATTAGGGGGAAAGAATCATTTCACCCTCACTGCTTTTCAACTTACAAATAACTTCACGCTTGCTGGTCTTTGCTCACCACCTCGTATTGAAGACATATCAGCATGGATATGGAAGATGAAGAAGGCAGGAGCATATCGTGGTCTGCAAGCACTTGGATTTGATGTCACATCCCTTCAGAGAACCCAATGGGCATTCAACTGTGTTTTCAAACACTTTGATGATAACTTGTCTGAACATGATCGGTCATCCATGGGATTTGATATTGGATGTGGTGTTATTTTTGTGGAGCATATTCTGTGCAAGGTAGTCCGCTGGCATAGTCGCTTGGTGTTTAACTGTGGTCCGAAAACGACTCTGGTTGAGCTTGGAGATAAAATGGCTCAAGCTGAAGTTGTATGGCAGAAAGAGGCTAATCGTTGGAATGCATCTCTGTTTCCAATTCCTCTTAAAATGAGTCAGGAATGTCTGAAGGAGATTCTGATTGGTGGTGAGTTGTTATTTGTGCATTTTCCAATGATTCTAATTTTCTTTGTTTGAATTTTTAGTTTCATTGCAATGAATCAAGAATATGCACCATTATTTTGAAGTTGATTCTTAAAGATCAGTTTTCTTAGTGTACTGCATATGAGTGTAAGAATCAATAAACCTTGTTTTACATATTTTGTTTGTAATCTTGTGTTGGTGGTGGCACCAGCAGTTTGCGTCTGTCAATGATCAAAAAAATAATTCAATAAAATGTCGTATTTCATTATCGCTATTGTAATGTATCCCAGAAAGAATTCTACTTTTCTTCCTCATCCTCTGAAAAGTTTGCTTTCCTCTTCAATGACTTTATGACTTTAGGCCTCTGAAACGATGCTTGTGCAAGTGCAAGTGCTGCTCTCTGAGAAGATAGATATATTAAGATTAGTTAGAAAGACTTGGGGTAGTGGGCCATCGCAAGCGTGGCATGAACGAGTTCTTCTTGGTTCTATTCACTCATTTCATGTCCTTTATTTCTTCTAGAATTTTTTGATCAGGTATTTCTACTGCTATTGAGCAATGTTATTTACACTTCATAATGCTAACTTGTTATTAACTGGAGTCGAGTAAGATGTATAGTAGGGAGTTGCCAGTTGTTGTTGCCAGAGATCCAGACACTCCTTGCAGCCCCTTCAAAATCAAACCAACTGAACTTGAAATAGCTGTTGCAAAACAACTATACGCTGCAAGACAGTACAAGGGGATTTCTCCCTACACTTGTGATGTCTCAGGTGTACACCCCTTTTCTGCCAGGCAGGTGGAAGTGACAATTGAGGATGCAGGAAAGCTGATAGAAGCTGGAAAGCTAATAAAAGCAACTGAAAGTGCAAGTACTGTGGAGTGTGAGAGGCAAGTGTGCTAAAGCGTACTAAGGCCAAGCGGTTTAGCTTCACACCCAACTAAGGCTGTCCAAATTAGCTTTCAATGTCCAAGGGAACAAAAGAGCAGCTCAGATGCAGTAGTGGAAGGTGGATGTTACTGGTCAAGCAGTGACCAGCCCCTATTGAGACAAACACTTTGGTGGCCAAGATTTCTTATAATCAGAAATGCTTTCAGTACACAGATTCATTTTCTAAACAAATCTATTAAGAGTATCTACTTATTGAAATATAATAAATACAAAATGTGTAGACTGGCTGGGCAGAGGGTGGGAACACAAGGGCTTAGGACCCCCGGCCTCTTGTGTTCTACGGCAACAAGGCACAGGGGGTGTGTACTGGCTGGGGGTGGTCGAAAACGGGGCGAGAGAGGACATCCTGGTGGTGAAAAAAAGTGGGGGGGTGGGGCGGGGGGGCAGGTTGGGCAGAAGGGGGGGAACACGAGGGTGTAGGACCCTCCGGCCTCTCGTTTTCGGTGGCAACGAGGCGCGGGGGGTGTGTACTGGCTGGGGGTATTCGAAAACGGGGTGGGGGGGGTTGTTGTGGTGGCGGAAAAAGTGTGGGGGGGGGGCTGGTTGGACAGAAGGGGGGAATGCGAGGGCGTAGGCCCCCCCGGCCTCTCGCGCGGGGGGTGTGTACTGGCTGGGGATGGTCAAAAACGGGGGGGCAGAGGTCGTCCTGGTGGCGAAAAAAGTGGGGGGGGGGCTGATTGGGCAGAAGGGGGGAACGCGAGGGCGTAGGCCCCCCCGGTCTCTCGTTTTCGGTGGCAACGAGGCGTGGGAGGGGGGAATGCGAGGGCGTAGCCCCCCCTGGCCTCTCATTTTCGGTGGCAATGAGACGCGGGGGGTGTGTACTGGCTGGGGGTAGTCGAGAACAGGGTGGGGGAGGTCGTTGTGGTGGCGAAACAAGTGGGGGGGGGGGCTGGTTGGGCAGAAGGCGGGAACGTGAGGTTGTAGGACCCCCCGGCCTGTCGTGTTCTACAGCAACAAGGCGTGGGGGGTGTCTACTGGCCGGGAATGGTCGAAAACGGGGCAGGAGAGGTCATCCTGGTAGCCAAAAAAAGTGAGGGGGGGGCTGGTTGGGCACAGGGCGGGAACGCGTGGGCTTAAGACCTCCTGCCTGCTCGTTTTCAATGCAAACCAGGGCCGGGGGGTGTACACGAGCCGTGGATGGTCGAACATAGGGCAGGGTGGGGCGTCCTGGTGGTTGAAAACGTTGGGGGGCGCTGGTTGGGCACAAGCCGGGAATGTGAGGTCCTCAGACCTCCCGACCTCTGGTTTTCGATGGAAACGGGTTGCGGGGGGTACAGACATCAGTACTAGACCGAGGACAATACAACTAAATACATACCTCAGTTACACCACCCCCTCAACGATGTTGCTGTTGAGCACCAGAAGGTTTGTGCACTCATCTGAGCTTGAAAGCTCTCACTGTACATTTAAGACTCCGCTCTAATTTCAGCCACACCTCCGGACCACTCTTTTTTGTTTGCATTCTAGAGACTCAGATATCACATTTTACAACCGCCTTCAGTGGACAAAAGTGTCCCATACATACAATAAAATATTGTTAGAAATTACCACATTTTTATTTGCAGTATAACAATAGTTATTGTATCTATACTCATTTCCTTGACAAGAAATGGCTCACAGGAAGTCCAAATCATACCAGATCCCCTACATAATTTTTTTCCAGCAGGACAGTCCCCATGACATCCTCCTTGTCAAATCTGGTGACAGTCTATGCTGTGTGCAAGTCAATAGAGGCTCTGAATAGTGGAATGAAACCAGTCAAAAGGGATTTGGAACTCAGTTTCCATATTGGGACACAATTTTCGCTCAGTCCCTGAGATGAATGAATCACCTTGATGGCTGAAAACCGGGTTTATAAGAACGAGTTTTCCATAAATGGAAGAACTCGTAAGAAGTTGTTCTGCATAAGACAAACTGTTACGATTTTCACCTTTTTGCCCCTGTCTTTTGCTTTGACAGCACGTGATACCCATTGACCTCTACATTCCCACGAAGATGTGCCAAGTCCCACACTCTGATTGGACGATACCTTGTTACCGAACTCTTGGGTTGACCCCATATTCCCATTGGATGACTTGAAGATGCATAATCATTCATGCACAACCAGGAGCTGAAGGAACCTAAAGACGATACAATCTGGACCTGACCATTCTGTTCTTGTCACAACCCATGACCAGTGTGCATACCCGGAGACAAGAATACTCCATGACCCAACCACTGATCATACCCAGCAATCGGAATATTCTGGTTCTCCGCCGACCGATCTTCCTTGTGCCTGTCACAGATAAATGAATAGCCTTGTGCCTGATGACCGATCGACTTTCCTATTTTGAAGAAGACCGACACGTCATCCCGATCCTCATGGTTACCTTTGACGCCCAGCTCATCGCCACAATTGTCATATGTTCTATTGGCATCTCCACCCTTGTGGGCGTCTATATCTATGCAACCTATATTCGGATAACACAACCTCCCCACAATGACTCAGACATCGGATCCGTCATAGTTGCCGACAACCGATGACTCCTTTGACCTACCTTGGCCGACCATCTTGTTCTTCTTCACATGTCACCTCCACATTCATTCGCTTTCTTCTCATCAGCTGACCGCCGGTGCTCAGTTAACAACCCGAACTCACATGTATGACAAGTTCCCTTGATGTTCCACAAAGACCTGCATTCCGACATGTTTCATCACCTTTGTGTACCAGTCCACTGGTCGAGAATATCCACACCTAGTCGACATCCCAGTCATCCAGTACCCTGCAGCCAAGAAGGGTTATATGAAGCACCCTTGCTTATCGTACTGCAGGAACCACAGTTGCTGGTGTATGATTACCAGTGTTCATTGCATTGCCCCCATCATGGTTCTTCCCCATTCAGTGATTCACTTTCCCCCCTGCCTCCAATGATGAAGCATCATGTTCACCTTTCCATCCCGATCCCGCATACACATACTCATAGTCGTATGCTGCTATTGGCCAGGCATCCACTGCCAATGCAAACCATCAGGAAGACGAACCAATCTCATCATTCCCAAATTAGGAACTCAGCCACATGACATCCACATGGCCACCTCATGTTCATCATGTGCTCACTGACACATCCACTCATGGATTGTTCCACCTCCTTGCCATGAGGCAACCATGAGGCGCAGGGTCTGGACCCTTGATTGCTCCGAACCATTTCCTTGCAATCACTACTTGAAACACTGATGGACATGCTGTATCTGCAGGACAGCCTTATTGTTCTTACATTTCTCTCGGTTTGTACATACAGACCCGGTAGTCTGTCTTTCATGGCATTTCCCTAACTTCTTTGTATTTAAACCTTCATCTTCGAACTGTTCCTCTTTTTCCCTTCCCTTTCCTCACGTTTAGTCTGGTTTCCTCTCCCTGGTTCGCTCTCCTAGACTCTCTCCCTCCCCAGACTGCTACTTGCTGTATAGTAGTGGTAGACCATGAATACACCTTTCATCTTGTGTTTCCTCTGGTCTGATCTCGACTTGTTTTAGTTGGTTGTTGCTGGAGCCCGCTGATCTAGCGATCCATAACACAAACCAATCAATTCATTTGGAATGCTTCCAAGCCATAAACCATTTGCCAGGGATATAGTTGGGCATTTTCCTTTGACCAAAGACTTGCAACACTTCTTGCAAATGCCATAGAGATCTTCAAGTATTATAGGGCTATCTGAAGATTCTATTGGATCATTTATTGAGAAGCGCTCTTTTTGAGTTATACCAGATTGTTTCAGACAATTTAGATTCAACTTTGTGTAACTTTGCAATTGTGAGACTGGTGTCAACCTTCCACAAACAGCACAGCCTGATTCAATGAATTTGTTGGGAGAGGTATCTCTACAAAATCCTGAAATAATTATATGCTGTAATTTTGTTGAAGGTGGATCAGAAGGGAATTCAGTATTGTCTCTGTATGTTTGTACAGCAATCTGGTTAATTTGTGCATGCCGTTCAGGGTGATTCATGGCATGCCTTCTAACTCCATTTAGTGTGTGTTGCAGATGCTTTTCATGATGATTCAATTTGAATTTTTGTATAGCTGCCAGATTTTGTTTTGCATGTTTGTCAGGATTTTCACTCTGATATTTCTGAACAGCTGTTAGATTTTGCTTTGCATGCTTGTCAGGATTTTCCCTTTGGAATTTCTTTACAGCTGCCAGATGTTGGCTTGCATGCTTGTCAGGATTTTGTGCTTTGAATTTGAGAACAGCAGCAAGATTTTGTTTGAAATGCTTTTCTGAATTCTGAACTTTGAACTTGTTAATGGCTTGCATATGTAATTCTTTTTTCTGGGTTGCAATTGCTTCTTTGTCAATAACTTCAAAAACATAAACATAAACAGAGCAATTGGAACACACATGATTTTCAATTGCAGTTTGAATTGATGCTTGATTCATTTTTGAATGGACAAGAATGCTATGGCTGGCTGCAATCACTTTCAGATTGGCAATAGTCAATTTTGAAATCAACTGTGCAATTGGACAATTGACAACCACAAGTGATTTTTCAGATGATGATTCCAATAAGAGTGCTTCAGTTTCCAGCATGTAGGAATGGAATATACATTGAACTGTATCATTGTCTTTATATGAATCAGGAATTAGTTCATGAAGTGAAAATACGTTTGCTTTGCCTCCACCAATACATTCAACATGAACATCAGCATTGACAGATGCATTTTCAAAGTTGAATCCATCATATAATTGCAATGTTTTATTACAAACATAACGAACTGCCATTTGACAAGCTAGAAAATGATGTAATCCTACAAAAAAGAAGAGAATTGCTCCATTGCCTAATACAGGTTGTCTGGTTACAGATTTCAAGCACACTCTGAAATCATGTCTTTTAAACAGATTCTGTTGCATTTTTAATTTGATATAGAGACACTTATCAGCAATAGTAGTGGTACAATGATATACAGAAAGCAAATGAAGCATGTTTAAAATGATTCTGACATAAAGTTCAACCAAGGAAGAATGAGAACTTGATTGCTTGTCTGAAACAACAAAGTAAGCATTATTGTGAATATTTTCAATCTCTTGGGACTTTTGCACTGTGACAAAGTTAATGGACTTGATTCCACAGTCATTAGTAGACAAATTCACATCAAATGGTATCATATCTGAAAACACAGTATGCATTTCATCATTTTGAATAGTATTCTTGTACAAATTCAATGGAATGACATGGATATTTGATATGATAGGGACAGTTTTAATGACATGGGCAGTCTGTATGACACTTGTAAGAGGCACATGGCCAATTCCAGTGACAGTACATTGTGCCATAGGCATTGCAATGACCAAAATCATAAAACATTGTAACATGAATGACAATTTTAACATTGTGATGAACATTTTAGAGATTTTGTTAGTTGGAAAGACTAAATAATAAGGGGGTTATGTCAAATATATATGAAGAAGACAAATCAATAACATACCAATAAAAAATACAGCATATATGGCAGAAAATACAGCAAAAATACAAGAAAATTCGCATTTTTGGACTATATAAGGAAAAATTATGTAAGCATATGACCCTGAATGATGTGGAATTCATACCTGAGCCAGAAAATATCCAAAGTAAATCTGTAAGTCAAAAATTGAGTTTATACAAGCTAAAAACGTGAAAAAACGCGAAATTTGTACGTACTTTGAATATTGACAGGGAGATGACCTATAAAATGATCGATAATGTCAACAAACAAGAATATACACAAGTAGAACACATTACCAATGGTGGACAAAGCAAAACAGAGGCAAATAAAAGAAAAAGCACAAAATTTCAAAGAAATTTCGACTTTTTTGTCTAAATAAGGAAATATTATGTCAGCATTGGACCCTGAATGGTGCGGATACATCACCTGATCCAGAAGGCATTTATTTGAAGTCTATAAGTGGAAAACTGAGCTTACACAAGCCAAAAAGGTGAAAAAACGCGAAATTTTACGTGTCAAATGAGGAAGGTGGTGGTTCAGGTTCAAGAAGCAAAGGGCACATTAAAACTCAGAGTCTGGGTTCAAATGGTGAACTGACTAATGATTACATAATCATGATTATGTAAACAAATTTAACCAACATCAAATTTGAAATACAATGCAATCTAACCATTCCTGGCATTGTTTATTTGTATTTGTTTGTTATTTAAGAAAAATACTTGGTTCATAGAACAAAATCACAAATATTGGAATCATTTTAATTATTATTTGTTTGTGTTTACATCTATTTGTACATATTTGCAATGACTTTAAGGTTGACTTATGTAATAAAATTCTAAAATTGCATGAAGTTTATTAACATACAATGCAAAATTACCATATATGGTTAGATCTGTGACATGTGACTGTCACCACTGTGATCAGCATGAAATTCTGCATATTATATCAGAAATTACCTTATATGGTTAGACTGGTCACATGTGACCATCACACATTGTCAGAAATAGCTAGACTACTTGTCAGTTAAAATTTCAGCTGATTTCATCAACAATTGAAAATGTTATGAATAATTTTATTCAAAACTGAATATAATTTGACCATTGTTTGAGCGTTTGTACATTGACCTATATTTGGATGCTTATGTAATCATGTCCAAACATACCCTGCACTTTATGTTATTTTCCAGTATAGAAACCAGAAGTACATCTTATACTGAAAAAAAAAATCTCTATAGGAGATCAACTTTATCAATTAATCAATTAATTAATTAATTACGAACTTGCACTGAGCCTGGTCTGATAAAGAACGAGTCTTTTAATAAATTAAAAGAACTCGTAATATGATCAAGTAGATTCAAACCTTGGAGAATTGATCATCAATTAAAGCAAGTGAGCGCAGTACTGTCACAAGTTTGAAATCTTTGCTAGCATTATTTTTATTACCACTGGCAGCTGGAACAACCAAGAAGGAAAGTCGTGCTTCGACAATATCTCCAATTGAAATATTGGACGGGTTCATATGAATATACCTAAGGTAGAGTATTTATTTGACTTGGGGTAGTGGGCCATCGCAAGCGTGGCATGAACAAGTTCTTCTTGGTTCTATTCACTCATTTCATGTCCTTTATTACTTTCAAAATTTTTTGATCAAGCATTCTTACTGCTATTGAGCAATGTTATTTACACTTCATAATGCTATACTTGTCTTTAACTGGACACTGGACATTGTGGTGCACTGAATGTTAGTTATACAACAGTTTACCCTGGCTTTCAATATCACCACTGCTATCATTATTTTTCAGTGCTATACCAACAATTATCAATAAAAACTGTAGTGTATGACATTATATAATTTATTTCTAACAATTCCATATCTAATGGCCCACTTTCCCACCCAGAAAATATCCCTCAGAATTTGATATTCAAAATGAATTTACAAATTTGAATGTTCCACTTTCCCACCCAATGAATAACTTTCCAACCATATATAAATTATTATTATGTTCGTGCATAAATTGCTAGTACAAGTATTTTATTGTCATATTTTCCAAGATCATCATCTGACATCATACTCATATGACCATTGTGCTTACATGTTGCTCCAGTTGTCATACCATCATGATACCAAATTGTCCCAGCTTTTGATATAAATCGAGATGTAAAATGATATCCTCCAGCATATACAATACCTCTTAGATACAAATTTACTGACTAGTGGGGTGTGGGCCATTGCTTTGCATGGCATGTTACTTGTCCCTTTTTCGCAATAAAAACAAATATTAAAATTGTGCATACACAAATAGTACAGCATTATTACCATTTCGTGACAATAAATCCATGTTTGAGAAGTTATCTATGTTTCCTTCATTAATACAAATTGATTTTGTTAACATGCCATCATGAAACCATACCATACCATTAACAAATAAGTGAACAGTAAAATGTGCATGACCAAAGTACACAATTCCTCTCAGTGTATAGGTGGTGAATATCTCATCAATTGACATGTTTATAATTCGACTCACTATTAAATTTTCAATAGAGTCAATTGTAAACATGATCAGAGGAGGAATTCTATTGAATGTAATAAATTTTATAACCTCTCCCTGACACAATTGACATTTATGTCGTTGTCTATTGATTATGATATGAGCAAGATATGCTGAGATTGTTCCAGAAAATGAATATGGACAATGAAAAGTAGCATCACATCCATCATTTTCCAGAAGGATTATGTTTTCACAATTCATACATTTAAGACAAGATGAAGTCATTGCTTTATTTGGCTTCATTATATGATGAGCTAAATCACTTATGGCAATACCAATTTGACCATAAGGAAATATTTCGGGTTTATCTTGATGCAATAAATGTCTGATTGTATTTCTAACTGTTTCTAAATCTGTTGTGTTATTCTTTGATCATTTGAATCCTAAGCTCAAAATCTTTAATATTTCATTGATGCTATTGAATCTTCTTTTCCAACTTGATGCATCGTCATTCCATATTGCTAGTAATATTGTAAAGAGTGAATCATAAGCACAGCTCCAATCTTGCGCATCCCATATAAACCCTTTTGGTTCATTTAATTCAATAGTACTTGTTTTTCGTCTTTTTTTCACTATGGAAGATGAACTTACAACTTGTTCTAATTTTCGTTTTTTATTTTGCAATACATTGGCAGTGGAATTTTTATGAGCAACAGTGACTGGAACAGTTCCTTTTGCAGGAACAAAGTTGAGGTTTCTGAAATCTGCCTTTTGATTTTTGTTCATAGGTTTAATTAATTGCCATAGAGAGGGCTGTGCTGTGTATTGGTTTAGTTGCTCCGTGGCTTTCCATGCAATAGCAAAATGAACATGTTTTGGAACATATGACTTTCCTTTCCATCTTCTAAATTGCTCAATGATAGAATTTCGTTGATCTCCATTAATATGGCTTGGTAAAAGTCCTTGATATTTGAGTTTGGTTATTTTATCTAAAATTTCTAATTCTCTGAATTCCTGTCTTAGATATCCAGAAGCACCACCAGTAATTACTTTAGGATCAAAGCCTTGAACAATGATGGTTCCTGCAGCAGTTGCACTTCTAGACAAGCAAGTATAATAAGATTGGTGGTTTCTACAACTACTGAGATCAACTACATTGTTAGGACTGGTACGCCCTTGACATGCATAATCAGTTATGGCAAAATTAGGGAGTACCAACACTTGTTCTCTTGACAAGGATATCACATCATCATTGGGTAATGAGCACATAGTGGAAGTGATATGTTTTGTAATTGGCACCACATTTTCAGGAAGGCCATCTATGTATATTTCTTTTGGAGGATTTATTAATCTGACAAATAAAGTGTCCAGTACAATCTGTTGTTCTGGGCCTGTTGCACTCTGCCAACCTACAACAACCACCTCAGCTCCTTTGGTAATGCAGCACTCTGTTGCATCATTGTTTCTCAGCATCACTGGCATGCCTATACATAACTCCAATTTTTTTGGTATATGATTCGAGGATGATGCATGTGGTTGGTTTTATAGTAATTTCTGGAGTGAAGGTTCTAATATTCTTGTGTGTCGAACGGGATCTGCAATTGTTGATCCGTAATGAGACTTTCTTTTGTTCTTGAAATTACTATGATCATTCCATCTGTCTATTGAATAAAATGATGTTAATAGTCTTTTATTCTCAGCAGCAAAACGTTGGACACCAAGTTCATTGATTTTGTCTTTTTGTGCATTCAATGCAGTAACAACTGATACATTCCTGAACTTCTTTTGGGTTAATTTTGGATCATTTGGACCTTTTCCTGCAATAAGGGTACGAAGAAATGCAATATCTTCAGAAGTACATGCTTTGTATCTCATGTTTTCCAAAGCCAGTCTCAGTTGGACATCTTCTTCTGACTGCTTAGTTTGTCTCATATTTTCACGTAATATAACAACCATTGTAATCTGATGCCAAAGAGCTTTGCCTATGGCAGCTTCCTGATTTGGTATAGTTTGACTGGAATTTATTTGGACACCAACAGTTCCAGAATACAAAGGAGCACCACTCATAGCTGGTGGAAGTTGGGCAAAATCCCCAGCAAATATCATATTAATGCCACCAAAGGGTTCATCATAAATGGCACGTGCTTTTGCACATTGGGCACTGATTTTATACATATCTCTGCAGGATAACATTGATACTTCATCAATGAAAATGTAATCCACACCATCAAGATTGGCACGGACTTGTGCAAGGGAACGAGATGATCCTCCGTGATTAATTCCAAGAATGGAGTGATATGTAGATCCATTTACAAGGGCAGCAGTACCACCAGTTGGAGCAAGAACCAAAAACCGATGACTCTGGTTGTGTTTACCAAAAAAACAAATCAATGCTTTGATTACTTGTGATTTTCCCGTGCCTGCCATACCACCAAGATACATGCGTAGCTTCTCTGAACTGCTAAACAAGGTAGAGTGATTGGCAATGATATGAAATGCTCTTTTTTGGTCTGTATTCAACTTGAAATCATTGATAGTTATATCAATTAGATGAAGATCAGCTTTGTTTGCAGGAATAAACATGTGGTGGATGTATGCTGCATCTACTATCTTGACATTATTATATTGAAAATTAGATGATTTAATTATGGTCCCTGTCTTTGATGGCAAATTTTTATTTCGTTCTTCAATGATTTCCTTTTTCTTGGCAAGGACTGTGGCTCTCCATGATTTTCCTGATTGTGTTACAGAGGGTTCTACAGGTATTAATGGTCCTATATCTGGGATACCATCAATACAGTTATCAAGCCATCCTGCCCTTTTCATGGTTCTTTCAGCTATTAGCATTTCATCCTTTCTTTTTTGTCCCTTATAACCAAGTGTCACAAGTAATTCTGTGTCTGTATTTTCATCAAGAGTATTGTTGAAATCATCTCCGTTACATGCTAGTTCAGCATTGTGCATGTCATCCATTTTGTCAAAATTGTTTGAAGTCGCCCATGAATATTTGATATCTTCAGTATTATTCTTTTGACGTTTAGCAGAGAAATCATCTCTTGCATCAAGACACTCATATCGCAGACCAAAGTATTTCATGATTTCAAGCTGTCTTTTAGAAAACTTATAATTTGTGAAAGCATTGTCCCATGTTTGTAATTTATTTTTGAGTTCTTTGCCATTTCTCCATGGCTTGAAAAAAGTTAACATTGTACAACAATAATATTCTCGATCACCACGGTCAGCCCTTGGTAAATTGTTTGGAATGAAATTAGGAACTATGAAGGGATCATTTCCTTTCATTTTTGCATGGTGGGTCAGATACTGTGCATGATTGCGTTGCAAAGTATAATCTTTTTTATTTTTCGTCGATATATCAATTTCTATTTCATCAACTTCATCTGATTCATCACCTATGTCTGTGGTTGTATTATCATTCTTGTTCTTTTTATTTAAGCTGTCAGGCTTCTGAATTTCATCGATTTGCATGAACATATCATCATCACTAACCTCAGACAAGCTATCATCATTAGAATAGTCAATATCGGTATGTTCAATAAAGGTGTCAGACACATCATCAAATTCTACCTCATCAAAAAGTTGGCTTTGTGTTGATTCTTTGCTAGTCATTTGGGTTTTTCTTTTTGTACCACTTTTATTTGGTTCCATAGTGGCAAGACGTATCCAGTTATACAGTGATACATTATTATACAAAGCCGGTCTGAACATATAATCATTTACTTTGGAAAGTACTATGTAAGATCCATTTTGTTTACCAATCACAACTTTTTGAGCGTGATTTTCATCTTCACATGTATTAGCAATTTCTTCATCAGACCATGCACTGATGACCTCTTTAACATAAGATCTCCAAAAGAATGGTACAAATTTATGACTGGCATAGTGATCAGGATTTCCGAGCATGTATAATGAAGCCATTGGAGCACCAATCTCCATTTTGGAGGTGAGGGAATTGACTATTTGTGTAAATAATTTTCTGACTTTGTTTTTCCTGTTTAAATCTCCACCAATCATTTCGGAATTCCTATCAAAAACACTTTTTATTACTTCAAAAATGCTATAGGTTTTCAAAGACATCTTTGTAATATAATCTGTTATATATGCAACTATTGCCTTTATAGCAGTACCAGATAACAAACTAGTCACATCAGAATTACATCGCAGCATATAAGTTACTTCAGGTGTTACTGTGTTCATCCAAGGCTCACCGTGCTTGAGGTTGAGAGCACCAGTATTAGGTTCTACAAAGGTTTGGTGAAAGATATCTCTTGGAAATTGTCTTTTACATTCACCTTTAGAATTAAGACAGTATGGTTTTCTTTTTCCATTGTGTCTGTTATGTAAATTTAATTGCAATAAAAGAGAATCGACAACCTCTGTGAACCTTTGCCACCATGTTGATCTTTTGTCATGATATTGACAATTCATAGAACATGTATATGAAGGTGGATCTGGGAGAACACATGTTGGAGGTTGATATTCAGGTATTGCCATCATCTGTTCCATTTTCTGGGATACCACTTCTTTAGAACCTGTCAAGAATTGTCCTATGCACAAACATTCCAAGTACTCTACTAATCTCTTCTGAAAATCAGAATTTTCATCCATAATTTTGTTACGTATTTCCTGAGGTGTAAGGCATCCCTTTATCCATAGCAGCATGTGAAGATGCAAGGTAAGACGTCCTTGTTCCTCTACTGTTCCATAATAACCTGATGTACTTCCATACAGACCAGGATGAGATTCATTTATTCCTAATATATGTTTGATGAACATTTCAGTAGTAAAGTGAAAGAAGCGGGCTCCAGCCACTGGATTATTTGCAATTAGTTTGTAACAATCCTGGGGTAGACGTAGCTTAGGATAAAACTTTTCTTTGTTGTCAGCATAATATAGGCATAGTGGGTGATTGATGTCTGCAGGTGCAAAAGTGATAAACCAAGTTGGCGCACCAATATAGGATATCAGAGACCAAATCTCATTTCGCATGTATTTCTTGTTAGTAATTGAACCTTTTACCTGACCAGCTACATGGTCCAAGTCTGAAATGAGCTTATAGCATGCTTTTTCCTCAGGTGTTTCCGGTTTTACTCTATCACCTCTGGACAATCTTTTAGAGAGATCATCTAAAACAGCAGTATTGATATTCATCAAGCGATCTGCAATATCATTGAAATTATGTTTGTTAGTCAACAAATATCCACCTGTTGTACTGTCTTTAATCTGTTCCTGATTGAATGCAATCAGTGGAAAATAGGGATCAGTTTGAAATCTTTTGTCATGGTACATCAGGAGGTGTCTTTTGTGCATCATATCACTAATAATTAAACCATCCTTGTCAACGCTACCAATGCCACCCAAGCCATATGGAAAGAGGCAAGGAAACATCATAGGATATAACTGAGGATTATTGAAGAAGGACTCTGGATTTCTAGCATGGCTTATGGCAAGAACACCACCATGATCATTTATCAAATGTTTTGTCGCTCTAGCTATTAATGCTTTTGGACTTGTAATATCTAGATGATCACCAGTTACTCCACTCACAACAAAAGGACAAGGCCCATCTTCCACACCATCTTCCTCTTCATTGTCAAATGCACTAGTGGCTTCCGGTTCCTTATTTGTGTCTGCTGGTCGATATGCAACCACAACAGGAATTCCATGATCTGGATATTGTTCTAGGTTTTCATAGGAGATGTCTAAATCATAGTAGTCTATGTGGTTCAATTTCAGCCATTCTAAAGCTGCAGAAACCCGCTTCCTGCGAACTAATAAAGGCGTTCGCTCCATGTCTTCTGGAGTTGGTCGGGCAGGACCAGTGAAAATGAAAGCTAACACTTCATCAAGTTCTTTAACTTTTGGAGGTAATCGTTGATATATCTTTGGTGTTGGATTCTGAAACATGATGGCATTTGCTTTCATTTTATGCATCCCAGATGACACACGTACAATACATTTGTTGTGGCGAACACGAGCAATCAACAGTTGTTCAGCAAATGTCAGATTTCGAAGTTGTGCAGGAATAGTGCCTATCCAAAGGCCATTTGCTAAAGCATATTTGGGAGTTCTACCTTTGTTCAGGCTGACCACACATGGCTTGCATATCCATTTACATGTGTCATCCAGTACTGGACCTTTGATATCCTGTATTGGATCAGAACAATGATATCGTTCCTGTCTTGTGATTCCCATATGTTCTCTGATCAATATCTTCAGATTGACTTTTGTTGTGGATAATAAAGACATAGTTTTCAACAAAACTAATTGACCACACACAGCACAGCCACTTTCCTGGAGGCATTCAGGTGATGAATCTTTACACCAGTTGCGGATTATTGTTTCCTTCAACTCAATAGATGGCGGAGGAGGAGGAAAGGAATATTTGTCACAATTTGTTTCCTTGTTTTGTTTTACTCCATGCTCTGGCTTAGTATAACACTGTTCTTTATGGAATCCGCTTTGCTGTTTTTCCAAATGTGACGATATCTTGTTGGCCCATTTTATGTATCGCTCTGTACTTGATTTAACATCATGAATATGGAAAATAGAAACATGCGTTTTACAAGCCGAACATGTATGCTCGGTCAATATGGAAAGTAGATCCTGTCCATGTAACCTTTGCGTTGTTTTTGACAAATATATCTTATGTATTGTTGCTATTTCTATAATATTCTTCGCTGTCAATTGTGGGAGATATTCATGTAAAGGCATTTGAACGCATATATATTCATTGTTATTTCCGTACAAAATTCTGGCTGTGTGTTGATCAATATGACCGATGTATTTGAATAATAAACTAGAATCATGGTTGATATTATTGAATGGCAGCATAAATGGTTGGAGAAAATTAAAGTTAAATGTTGGCAGTCGTTTACCACCTCCAATGTAGTGGAACCTATTAAAAGACTTTGTATATAAACATGTCATCATGTTTCTGAATAAATTCAAATTGAACGTAGTCATGCATGATCTTCTATATGCGATTGCAAATTGTAGTGTGATCCACAGCAAGGTTGCTTGTGACATAGCAATAGCATTACATCGAAATAAATATAATTTGAAGTCATGTTGTCTCAGGAGACATTGCATGGGTAACGCCTTGATAATCTGACAACGATATTGAACAGTGATAGGTTTCATAAAACAATACAAAGCAAAAAGATATTTAGAAGGTAAGTAGTATGATGTGGCATATTCAATAGAATATATCTGTATTTCGAAAGTGGAATTCTTAACTGTTGTCGAAAAGAGTAATGGATCAAGTTTCAAATTATCTTTTGTTGTCTGATTGAACCTTAGAAGTCGTAAAGCATTTATTTGTATCGGTATCGCTGAACCGCCCTGATCTGGGGCAAACTCATGTTCTATGAGTTCTTCTTTAAAATCACCCAGTTCTTGGGTAGAGCGCTCATGTCCTATGACTTTACCTTGAAATATGTTCGGTTCCTGGACCAAACTCGATACCAAAGGCAAGACGATTGATTCAGCAGAGATGTACGTGAGTTGGCCTGGGCATAGTTGTGGAAATTGTATTACATTGGCAAGAATGTGTAGAGAAGTGACAAGAAAGCATGTGTAGATGATATTGTCGAGATACATGTGGATTTGTGAGAGCAAGAGTAAATCTGGTGATATCTATTTAACTTGTTTAGTGGTTCGGATCATGAATCACAACAATTAACATGCCGAGTTTGATCATATGATATCGCTCCATTTGTATGGCTCTCTGAAACTGTATATTGTGTCTGAAGGCTGTGTTTATTCCCATTTGGTTGCTTCCCGTGATGCAATGATTTCGTCATTGCCTATTCTTTACCATTAGCAAATTAGCAAATTAACGAGATAGCATTGGTATAGGCTGCAGTGGTGTGTTTTGTATGTGACGTTTGACTGAGATTATGATTAATAATCTACAAGAAAGAATTTTAGCCTGAACATACATATATGTTTTAATTGATAACATTTATTGTATTGTCGAATTCTCTCCTTATTTTAGTCGTACATTATTCAAAGCAACAGATAAATTTGTTTTAATACAAGTACAAAAAATGTAGAATTCAAAGGCGATGGTAGAAGCATGTAGAAAGGAGCATGAAAGAATTTGAGTATAATCGTTGCTGGATAATGTAATGCAACGTAGGACATTCCATTCTGCCTGGCATTTGGACAACAACATTTTTTTTGAAGTTGTTGTGGCTTGCCGAACGGTTGACGAACGAATCGAACGCCGTTCGGCAAGTGTTTGGTAAGCCATATAAGCACTATTTATAAACGCCGTTCGGCAAGTGCTTGTTGTTACGATTTTCACCTTTTTGCCCCTGTCTTTTGCTTTGACAGCACGTGACACCTATACATTCCCACGAAGATGTGCCAAGTCCCACGCTCTGATTGGACGATACCTTGTTACCAAACTCTTGGGTTGACCCCATGTCCTCATTGGATGACTTGACGGTGCATAACCATTCATGCACAACCAGAAGCTGAAGGAACCTGAAGACAATACAATCCGAACTTGACCATTCCATTCTTGTCACAACCCATGACCGGTGTGCATACCCGGAGACAAGAATACTCCATGACCCAATACCCAACAATCGGAATACTCTGGTTCTCCGCCGACTGATCATATGTCCACACCCATATGCTCATGACATTGTCATTGTTCTTTCACAATTCACCGACATGGTTCCTTGTGCCTGTCACAGACGAATGAATAGCCTTGTGCCTGATGACCGATCGACTTTCCTATTTTGAAGAAGACCGACACGTCATCCCGATCCTCATGGTTACCTTTGACGCCCAGCTCATCGCCACGATTGTGATATGTTCTATTGGCATCTCCACCCTTGTGGGTGTCTACATCTATGCAACCTATATTCGGATAATGCAACCTCCCCACAATGACTCAGATATCGGATCCGTCATAGTTGCCGACAACCGATGACTCCTTTGACCTATCTTGGCTGAACATCTTGCTCTTCTTCACATGTCACCTCCACATTCATTCGCCTTTCTTCTCATCAGCTGACCACCGGTGCTCAGCTAACAACCCGAACTCGCATGTATGACAAGTCCCCTTGATGCTCCACAAAGACTTGCATTCCGATGTGTTTCATCACCTTTGTGTACCAGTCCACTGGTCAGGAATATCCATACCTAGTCAACATCCCAGTCATCCAGTACCCTGCAGCCAAGAAGGGTTATATGAAGCATCCTTGCTTATCGTACTGCAGGAACTACAGTTGCTGGTGTATGATTACCAGTGTTCATTGCATTGCCCCAATCATGGTTCTTCCCCATTCAGGGATTCGCCTTCTCCCCTGCCTCCAATGATGAAGCATCATGTTCACCTTTCCATCCTGATCCTGCATACACATATTCATAGTCGTATGCTGCTATTGGCCAGGCATCCACTACCAATGCAAACCATCAGGAAGACGAACCAATCTCATCATTCCCAAACCAGGAACTCAGCCACATGACATCCACATGGCCACCTCATGTTCATCATGTGCCTGCTGACGCATCCACTCATGGATCCTTTCACCTCCTTACCATGAGGCAACCATGAGGCGCAGGGTCTGGACCCTTGATTGCTCCGAACCATTTCCTTGCAATCACTCCTTGAAACACTGGTGGAAATGCTGTATCCTCAGGACAGCTTTATTGTTCTTACATCTCTCTCGATTTGTACCTACAGACCCGGTAGTCTGTCTTCATGGCATTTCCCTAACTTCTTTGTATTTAAACCTTCATCTTCGAACTGTTCCTCTTTTTCCCTTCCCTTTCCTCACGTTTAGTCTGGTTTTCTCTCCCTGGTTCGCTTTCCTAGACTCTCTCCCTCCCCCAGACTGCTACTTGCTGTATAGTAGTGGTAGACCATGAATACACCATCCTTCTTGAGTTTCCTCTGGTCTGATCTCGACTTTTAGTTGGTTGTTGCTGGAGCCCGCTGATCTAGCGATCCATAACACTTGTTAACCTGTCACAAACATACCGATACATGCTACATAGCTAGACAATTGCCACCACAGATGAACTGTAAGGTTAATCTTGGCCTGTCGATTTCATAACTAGCATTCGATCAATGATGCATATACTCACATAGAATACAGAATATTTGAATCAACTTACCAATCACTAGTGACTGTCATTCTCGGTTGTTTGACTTGGGATATTCTCTTATCTCAGTTCATGCATTAATCACAGCAGGGAACCGATCGATTTACGAATATAACAAGAACTACAAATTTCGCGATGGTAAAAACATATGAAGAGGCGCACAAAAGACCCAGTTCCTAAAACCACAACCAACCAACATCTGACGGAAGAAACCATTAGTAAAATATGACACAGATCATATCAACCTATGGACTCACTTCGAATTACAATCCTGGATCCAATTTGGATGAGGACGGCTTAGGGGGTGGCGTTGCGAATTGCACTGGAGCGGCCGAGGTGTGAATTTGCGGCGGGACAATATTGCCCCAATCCATCTCCATAGGTGAGACGCTTGGCTCCGTCGGGGTTGCTGACGTGTTTCGCGAAGATGCACGCGTGCCAGGACGCAAAGCTAGACGTAGATGGAAGATATATTAATGTATATAATGACGTGATGCTGAACAAGTTACCTAGAGTTGACAATTTTGTCTTCTTTTTTGCCGGCTTATCGCGATCCTCCATGTCGACGTCAAGATCCAATGCATGTGCGGCTTTCGCAAGTCTTTGCCTTTCCGTCTCCAAAACACTATCCTCAATTTGGTCACCACCACCTGGAGACGTTTTTGGGCGTTCATCAGACATGAGCTCATCCCGCACCTCACTCTCGGAGTCCTTGGTCTTATCATTCGAATCCAGCGATCCAGATGTCCTGATCTCCTGTTCCGAGGAGTCCAGCGTCATGGTTTCCAACTTCGACTTTTTGGTCTTCAATTTCTTGGAGACCTTCGGGACTTCAACAATGGCTGTCCATACCTTAATGGATGTATTACATTGGATAATGGAACTTACGTTTTCGAAACTTGGAATCATGGTCCTCCACCTCTGTTTTGATTTTCTCCATCTTTATGTCCTCTATGAATGGACATTGTAAACGATAAATCTCATATATTGTGTTCAATCACTTACCACCATCGTCCTCTGCGATCTCTGATGCTCTTGTGCACTCTATAGTGATGAAGCTTGGATATTATTAGCAGGGTCAAAGAAACGTGGCTTACTTGACTTCGGTTTTGGTTTTGGTTTGCTCTTCCCCTTTGTCATCATTTCATCTGGACAGGGCAAAGATCGATGTCATTATATATATATAAAGTGGAAAACGGTAATGCAGACCAGTTACATGATCCTTCTTCTTGTCCTCCGAAACCGCCTTTGCTTTTCCTTTTCCCTTACCAGATGGGACCGAATCCTCTGTAGGTTATATGAAGGTACTGCTAAAATGCAATCTCTGTTGTGGATCCTACCATTTTTAATGGAGATATCGTGTTCTCTACACCATGTGATGACCCGAGGGATAATTGCACGCTTGATGGCATCGTCCTGTCCATTGAACTTCCATCCGACAACGGTACCATTGTGCCATGACGGAACGGAGTCATCGTATTCGCCCCAGCCCATCAAAAGCTATATTCAATTTATCTGTTGTGATGCGGATGAACACATACCAAGATCCTCTGGCATTATGTCTGTATTGATCGCACCATGTTGTATCAACGCCGCAGGGGAATGTTTCTTCACATGATATTCTTTGAGAAGCCACTCATCGAAAACTGTACTGCGCCAATCGCTATTCATCTCCTTTGCCTCTGTTGCCTTCAGCACCTCATCCCATATTTCATCCATCACGACGTCGGTGTATTTCAGATAATATCGAAGAATATCGGTAGCCTCTTGATCTCGTTTGACATATTCTGGTGAATATTGAGGTGCCTTCTTGTCAGCGATGGCCATTGTTACATATATATACATGTTCATGCGATATATGATGCGTCGTAGTGCTTCCTCATATCGAGACGGCAGTTCGCGCCATACTTCACCTCGAGCAGCGACATCGTGAGGATGAGCTTTGATCATATATAGATTGCGTGATAAGACTGGAATGGTACCAGAAGTCTTGTATTCCGCTGGTATCTCATCAGGAACCATATATTGAATCTGGAAAATCGCGTGGAGTTCCTGCATCTTTTTTGGCGCGGTATCAGGCCAGTATTTGAAGGCAGATTGATTTATGGCAGGGGTGGAGACTTTGATGACAGGAACAGCCATTGGAGAAGCAGAGTTTAATGCTTGGGCAGAATGGAGAGAGAATTTCGGGTAAGTGGAAAAGGGCAAACCTCGTGTGCCAAATGGAGACATAAATAACAACCGGAATCACCTGATCCAATTTGACAACGTTTTAGGGTACGTGTTCGCCGCGTCGTGGATGACATGCAAAATACAGCCGTATATAGAAGAAAACATACCCAAACATACTTTGCTTTCTGTTTTTATTACGGTTTTGCTCACGAGACGGATATACAAGGGGTGTTGAACACACCATTATGAAATATATCAGGATGGATACTCAGTCTTAAAGATTTTCCTGTGTTCGTGATATTTTCAGTCTGACATAAACTGTTGTGACCTAAGGCTCACACGCATCGATAATGTATCTATGTATTGCGGTATTCTCATCTCATATATCTGAACGCAGCCGAAAGGTTAGTTGAATTTCTTTTGGTTCATTCCTTCCAGACTCTCCGTAGCAATTCGTTTCCATCCAACATTAGACAATCTCGATTTTCCTTAATCTATTCGGAATGTAAGGGTTAGTATACTTCTTACTGTTTATTGTTCAAGGAGATTGCAAGTCATGTAGAGTACGATTTGAGTTCTTCTTAATCATAGTATAGAGTGCAATCATTGCTGGACATTGTCATTCAATGTAGGACAATCCATTCTGCCTGGAATTTGGGCAGCAGCATCTTTTTTACAATTGTAGTGGCTTGCCGAACGGTTGACGAACGAATCGAACGCCGTTCGGCAAGTGTTTGGTAAGCCATATAATCACTCAAACATAATCCAGTGCTAGTAGATAATTGTTATATAAGTATTGCTCGGCATGCAGTACAATGACTTGCTAGACATTGTCATTCAATATAGGACAATCCATTCTGCCTGGAATTTGGGCAGCAGCGTTTTTGTTACAATTGTTATGGCTTACCGAACGGTTGACGAACGAATCAAACGCCGTTTGGCAAGTGTTTGGTAAGCTATATAAGCACTCAAACATAATCCAGTGCTAGTACACAATTGTTGAATAGCTATTGCTCGGCACGCAGCACTATGGCCACATTTGTTGCTGGACATAGGACAGTCCATTCTGTCTCATAGTTGGGAAGCAGCGCTTTCTTTACAATTGTCGTGGCTTGCAGAACAGTCGGTAAACAGGCCGAACGCCGTGCAATAAGTACATCAATATATTAGCAACCATGCTAATCCTTAACCACCACTGTACATGACATCAACACTACCTTGACTAGGTTGAGCAGTCATAATACGTTGTTGCCTTCGGTACAATTTTCTAGGCTTTCAGGCGATTCAGAGAGCACATATCGACGTTGACAAGTTTTACAGATTACAAAGCGATGATATTCGATGTCACCAGGACATCATTTCGGCACTCCCAACACCATGACCCATTGAACATTGAGGGAGATGCTCTTTATCAAGTCCTCCGCACGCTTGAAAGTACTAATTGTATGCCCAACAACGACACAGGAATCAGCTGGAATGTCATGCGGGAAACGTGGAAGCTGTTGGAGACTCTTCAGCATTGTAGCAAAGTCCGTTTTGACCTTTCGTCCATCGAACATGGGCACTATCATTCCTTTAAAACACAGCTATTCTGTATCCATGAGCACTTACCAATATCGTGAAAAGAAAGCGCTGCCTTTTGATAGGATGGTGCTGCCCGACGAGTGAAGGGGCTGAGTTTCCCCGATTTGGAAGGCGATGCCTCTGTACAACCCGATTTAAGTTAGTCATTAAGAGTTAATATTAGACGTACTACTCGGAGATACGTCCATTGCACTTGCAGAAGTGGTTGCGAAGGACACAAAGTCCTTGAATAGTTGTGCTCGAAATTCCGCCTCACCGATTACCATTCCAATTGCACCAATATATCGCTCCCACTCGCCTTGGAACAGTGCGCCCTGGATAACCTTGACAGGTTTCGTGTTACCACCCACCTTTGGTTCGTCCAGGTAACAAGATTCCACCATGATGACAGATGTGAAGATAATTGGATCGCCTCCTCCAACAGCATGGAAGAAGTTTCGCCCAAATCCACCTGTAGAGATTCGGGCTGGATCATCACGAGAAAGATTCGAATATTTGCCAGAGCGAACGAAGGTTATGGCGGAAAACAACAAACTGCATTATACGAAATTGAATCACTACAATCATTGTGAAGATATCGAAACAACTGACTCTCTGTTGATCTTATAAACGTTGGAAAGGATTTGGCTAAACTCCGGATTGCCATTTCCAATGGCACTGGACCAAGATACCATTGCCGCCGCCCTGAAGTCGCTTCAGTATATCATGGATACATTGAATGAAATACATATACATACTTGATGTTTACACACTCCTGATAGGTATCGATAAGCTGTGCATCTCGATTTCCAATATCGGACTCATCGACATCCGGAGATGGTAAACTTAATACAGGATGTTCATCATGAAAAGATCATGTTAAGACTAGGTCGAACGCACCTGGTGATCCGGTGCTGAAAATAATTCGCCTCTCCATCATTGCTACTAGACTCTTTGTTATCATCACTGTCACCAACCACCGCAGTCTTGGTAAAGGTAGATGTCGTAGCTTTGGAGGTGCTGACATCATTCACGTGTAAGGAACGCCCATACCAATGCATAGATAATTTCACAATACATACCGGAACACATCATCAGACCTCTTGGTCAAACCGAATTTGACCTTGGTACGAATCCTAGAATGTCCAGCATAAGCTAGATGTCATCAAAGGCAGACAAGTCAACTCACTTGGAATCGCCGCCTTCATCATCATCAGTGTTTTCAAGGTTGTCCAATTTATGATGACTGGATTTCTGCTTCTTGGAGGGAGAATATGTATCACTAACGATGAGATCTGAATGATGAACGAGACAGATAGATAATAACATGATATTTACACATCATTGTCGATGTCTATAATATTGGGCGATGGTGAAAGATAGCGTCATTTTCCTCTGGAAAAAAAAGAAAAGCAATTAGCATCATAAGACATACTGTCATATTAAATGACTTACTTCGCTTTGGTTTCGGACAATTTCTTGGTAGGCCTAATTAACAGAATATATTAACAAAGCAGAGTGGAAATGAAGAATTCTACGAACGTTTTAGACGCTTTGGAAACTACAACACTGCCAATGCTTCGAATGCTAATAATATCATCCTCTGCCTCCGATAGAGCGACACTGTCCAAACGTTAGGAGAATGTAACACAATTAATATGTGAGTACATACACATCATCATCGACCCATTTGGCAGCGGCACGTTTCCCCTTCTTCCCCACTGCCGCATGCCTGTTATTTAAACGGATTAGTGACGGAACAGACAGGAAACATATGAGGTTACATAGGAGCCCTCGATCTGAGCTTTGAATTCGGTTTAGCGGTTGCAGACTTCTTGGGAGGCATTGAAACAAGAGGAACTAACGCATAGCCGAATGTTTCCTCGACTTTAAATCCACCTGCATGGAGGATGAACAATAGGACATATGACATCCCGATGACCAATCACCTGATATGCTGGTGTATGCTACAACACCACAAATATGGAACCTTTTGAGTGGAAGAAATGATGGACGGACATGTTATCAAAGCCAGGATAACCGGGATTCATGAAAACCGGATATCGTTGACTAACGGAAATGATGGATTAACATGTGATCAATGTCATGGTGGCCGGGTTTCAATAAATGCGGAATATCTTGAGCGGGCAAAGGGTGCGTTAGCTCCTAAACAATGTCGGGATAACCGGGTCTCAATAAACCGGAAACGGTCTGAGCGGGAGAAATGATGGATAGGCTGTTAACCAATGCCAGGATGACCGGACCTCGATGAAACAGCAACCTCTTTGGCGAAAGAAATGATGGATGAGCTCGATCAATGCTGACTAAGTTCGTTCATAAATAGAAATTGGCTAACCAAAAGGAGATATTGCCAGTTCGATACATATCGGCTTGGCTGACAAATACAATCAAATCGGTACAGGGGCTACAACAACAAAAGGATCAAGTATTGCGGCACCGTAGCTGGCTGTGCAAACGTATTCTGTTTCGAACGTAAATGCAGAAACGCTAAACGACATCCACACAATACCTATAATCAGAAAGTTGAGAATGAAAATGTCACATGTGTATTTTGTGCTGAAGCATGTGATCAGGATATAATCATACATTCCGAGAAAAGTATTTCTCTATATCAATCAACCTTCTCTTCCATATTCAACGATGGACGACCATTATAATTTCGCAGACGCATGTGAGCCATACATACGCATACATTCACTCATACCTGATATGACATTGACAGCCAAATACTTGGAAAGCCTCATATCCACACGATTAAATGACGATAATACTCAACTAGCGAATTCCGCAAATGTCAGTAATCACACTGAAAATATTATCATGTTGATCATATGCACAGATTTTGAATATCAATGTCATACATAACGATTGCCCAAACTGCTGGAGATTTATATTGCCGGCGACAGATACAACAGAACCGGAAGAATTGGTGTTAAGCCTGCAAGCAATATTGGCAAAGAAGGATCTACCGCCCATCACAATGATGTAAGGGTAATATATCTTATATTACAAGAATACTTTATAGAACTCCAATAGTCCACCCAAACGCCAAATCCCATTTATCCGTCAAAGCGTTATCGTTACAGGTCTTAATACCACAGGCTTCAATTCCTTTATCGATAACCTTCATATTCTGCATCGGAAGCTAGCTCATTATTTCCCCGAACGTGCGATACAGGACTTTATGCCAGCTACCTACATGGAATACACCGCATTAGCAATAGGAACCCGATATTTCACTGATCGCCGATCCAATGACACCTCCCGTGAAATCCCATTCGACCGCAATGTTGATCCCAAAGGCATCCTAACGTCCATGGCCAATGAATGATATTTCCATGGAATGGACAACCGGGTCCTTTATTTCAAGTTGGAGTCAAGTGGGAATCGATCTCAGTGAGTGTTTGATCATTATGATACAAATACCCGGATTAAAAGAAAAAACATATTAGCTTTGTGGCTGGAAATCCTATTTGCTTCAGAGTCGGTGATATCGTTGAGGTTCAATTCACCGTATTGGCGGTTCCTGTGAGGGGAGACAAGTTTAAGATGATTTTATGCCTGCGATCATTGGCGTTGGTTGAAAGTGACTTTACAGAGGTATCGTTCGTATCTTTGCTGTAATTCAGATGTCCACTAATTTGTACACTCTCTCAGGATGCGGCCATGAATCGAAAGAACACGAATGTATACACTCCGACTCCATTATCCAGAATTTCAATCAAACGCAGAGTAGGCTACGACTATCTAGACGATAATGCGGATGATATCGTGGAGACAAGGAGGCGTCTCAAAAATATGAATATCGATCCAAAAATTTTTGTAATACTTACTGTGCCGAGATTTTTGTAATAGGATGTCAAAGCATTCCTCACAGTAGTTTAAAACATTTGTAGAAGTCCATCAAAGGAACGCGGAATGTACTTGAAAGAATTTGTTGGAGTGCTTCTTCAGGTATTTGTAATACCACAAGATATTTGTAGCAGTTTTCAAAAATTGTACAGGTTCATGGGTTTGTTATGCAGCTTACATAGATGTGTAGTAGTACTTAGTACTTAAAGCCTTTGTGGTACTCCTCATTAACACGTAATGCCTTCAGGTATTTGTAATATTCTAGTATACAGACGATGTCAGCAGGCGAAATTCCGAGAATCCCATTGTACATGGCTTGTCAGATATATGTCAAGTAGGGAGTTGTATAATGGTCTCAGAACATGCATACCAGCATCCAAACATATGACAAACCATATTTAAAACTGTTAGTGCAGCTTATTAAAATTGTTTGTTGCTGAATCTTATCACCAATTGTATGAGAATGCATTCTATATGGGATTTGGGCATCAACATCTTTTTGAGAATTGTTGTGGTTTGCCGAACGGTTGACGAACAGGTCATGGAAGCACCATTTCGCAGATTCTCATTAAGCACAAGTACACTAATGCATGCTAAATGGCTTGGTGAACAATTGCAAAATGGGTATTGCTCGGTATGCAGTACTATTCCGCAATCATTGCTGGATAATATAATCCAATGTATTATGCCTGGTATTTGGGCAGGAACATTTTTTTGAAGTTGTTGTGGCTTGCCGAACGGTTGACGAACGAATCGAACGCCGTTCGGCAAGTGCTTGTTAAGTCATATAAATATGTGTTAATTCCAAAATCTTGTCTTACATGTCTTGTGGGTTATCACACACCTGGGCGAATATTTATGGCAATCATTGTGTCAATGGTACTGTATACTAAGCAATACACATTTGACAAGTATCTACTCAGACATGTAAGACAAGTCTTAGGCATTAATATATGTGTGACGGTTTAGATGGCTTTACATGCACTTGCCGAACGGCGTTCGATTCGTTCGTCAACCGTTCGGCAAGCCGCAACAACTGTAAAAAAATTGTTGCTGCCCAAATTCCATGCAGAATGGATTGACACACTTAACATTCAAACGATCCGGACTGATCGACAAGGCATCGTCGGTTTTCTTTGTTATTGCTACAATAGTTGCTTAGTATCATTTTATAGGCTATTGTAAAATTATGTACAATAAAGAGTAAAGCTGACATTGTGATGGAATTTCCAGTCGTTTACTCCTGCTTCAATTTCCATACAGCAATGAGGAACCCTAAGACAAACGCCAGGACCATCACGATAACACTATCGGGAAGCGTCAACCATGGTCTTGGAACATTTGTTACGACATACCTCTTGATCTCTTGTTGCAAAGCCCTTTCACGCCATTGCGCCGCCTTTCGCAATCTTCTTTCCCGCCTCGCCTCGGAACGGTCATTTGATAATTCGGCGATTGCTAAAAATATGTTAATACGATGCCATAAATGGTTAGTAAACTTACTTATGTTTATCTGATCACCCGCAATGTCGGTCAGGTCGCACCGAGTGAGTTTAGAACGTTTGGCTTTCCCGAAGAACATAGTACTGGGTTGAGATGATATAAAGTGGAAATCGAGTAAACGTCTAAAGACTACAGAATGAAATTACATAGAAACGATTGAAATTACACAGAAACGATTGTAATTACACAGAAAGAATCAGGCTCTCAGGAATTAGTGCTACATCTGATGTTACACTATATTTGAACGCTCTCCTGATCATACTATTTGCCTGTCTAGTGTTGCCGTGGCTCGGCTAGCCGGTCGGCCGGCTATGCAAGCTGCAGCTACGGCTACATTAGCTGGCCGTTTTTTGTCCTAGCCGTAGCCGTAGCTGCAGCTCAAGCCGACTAGCCGCAGCTCAAGCTGACTGGCTGCTGGCTAGTTGGTGGGGGACGGTGACCAGGCCATCAACCTCGCAAAGGCCGTGTACACGTCAATTGACGTGATGACGCCATTTGCGAGGTGAATGGGGCCAGGGACGTTCCATGGCCGTCCGTGCGTGCTACCTACCTCGCGAAGAACGGGGACACGTCAATTGACGCGCCCCGTCTGTTTTCGCGAGGTTGGGTGGGGCCGGGGACTTTCCATGGGCGTCCGCGCATGCTGACTACCTCGCGAAGAACGGGGGCACGTCAATTGACATGCTCCATCTGTTTTCGCGAGGTTGGATGGGGCTGGGGCTTCCCATGGGCGTCCGCACGTCAATTGACGCAGCCGGGGCGTGTTCGCGAGGTGGGACTTTTGTTGCTGTGTCCGTCTTCGTCGTCGCCTCGTACATTCCCCTCGTTAGCCGATGTCGTTGGGACTGAATTTGGGGGGACGTACCTGGGCCGGTAGGTGGGCGCACCACCCTCCTGGACTTGCTCTCCATTGTCGTCATCGCTGTCGTCGTTGCTTGGTCCTTGTGGTTGTTGCCATGCGGGTTGTGCGTGCCTTTCGCTGGTCCGATTGTTGTGGTTCTTGCAGGACATGTAAGAGGAGGTGGGAGATGGGGAGATGGTGGGAGATGGTGGTGGTGGGTTGTGCTGTTCGTCGTCGTCGTCGCCGGTGTTGTAAGGAAGTAGGCTGTATGCATATTTGAAGCCAGTCGATCTCAGCTTGTGCAAGTTTCAGACTCAGTTTTAAATTTTATTTTGCACGAAAGCCTTGCAATGTAGATATATCATTCAAGTTAGAAGTAAATACACCAACTGGACTTGGGATAGATAGTACCGGCTAGCCGGCTGAATAGCCGCAGCTAACGGCTACAGGAAATACTGTAGCTGCAGCCGTAGCTGGTTTGTAGCCTAGCTGAGCCGGTCACAAGCCGAGCCGATTTGGCGGCTTGGCTACGGCTAGTAGCCGGCTTCTAGCTGTAGCCGCGGCAACACTATGCCTGTCTCTGCAGTGAATGCCAGAAAATACTTTTCAAGATATTTTCAGCGGGGCAATCCAATATGACTAACAATGCTAAGTCCTGAAACGACAACTACATAACTAACTTAACAGTATTCTCCTTGTCCAATAAGCATTCATTCATGTGTATCAGCTACAATAGGTGAATATTGTTATGTCTATCATTTATAACCCATATAAAGTATAATTCCAACATTGGCATTCCTCTTGATATTCGTATTGATGGCACTAGATGACATATCAAAAATCAGAATAATACATGTAATATTTATTTACGGAAAATCCAACGGATTTCTCTTGACATGCCCTTGCATGAGATAGTTGAGAAAAATTTCACTGAGATGGTTGAAAACACTTCAAACCTACCAAATATCGCTCGACATGCATTTGTCAAGCAATTAAATTATGATTCACCATACCTATTGTAAGCACATTACCTGTTATATGTTATTGTCATGTGACCTGTTCCGATCATTATATAGTCAGCAACTTTAACTTAAACTTGGATAACCCACTTCCTCGTGACCAACTCCAGCAACAAATACCCGTATCTGGTACCTTTCATAGTTCACATTATCAAATCATTTACACACCTTCATTTCTGTAGTTTTGAAATATGCCTAGAGCTCAGGAATTTGGCTACGAAGTTTGCGCCCATATCTGTCCAGGACGAAAATGCACATCAGTACAGACACGAACCATCCTTTGGAACAAAGAAGGGAGCTCCTGTCAGCGACATTGTGGATCAGCATTGAAACACCCGAATTGTATTTCATCTGGAATCTGCCCACAGTCTGTGTGTCTTGGCCGGAGGTTCATAGAGAACTCTCAAGGCGTCCGAAATCCTACGGATGAGGAGCGTTCACTATTGCCACCAGCACGCTCACCGTCTCCCTCCGATCTCGAAATGGATTATACCCCAATGAATACAACAGCGCCAACTGCCAACGAAAACCGAGTCTTCCGAATTATTTTTGTTCTTGATCCTACGACATGCGTTGTCAGCAAATCTGCCGCAACAAACGACCTGGCGTTTGTTACAATCACAATATCAAAGAAGGAATACAATATCGTTTCACACCTTGAGGGGTTTATACATAGCACCAAGAACCACAAGTCTCGTTATGGGGTTTGCATTCAGGAATGGGTATGTACTTTGCCTTGGTGATCTACATAAGTTTATACGTGATGCAATCTATAATCAATAGGTTTATGTGGCCATGCGAATGCAGCATTGGCAATGCGATGATCCCAGTACACCAGCACAACGATTCCAGGTTAAATACATGTTTTGGCCAGAATTTCATCATGCGATGCTCCAATACAATCGAAAAAACGAAACATGGGAAAAGTTCAAATCAGCCGATTGTGTCTTTGGTGGAGTCGACATGGGAATGTCATACATGTGAGGGTTTAAATAATTGCCATCCGGTCTTTGATTGATGGAAGAGTTTATAGCGGTAATCAATATGGTATAACGCTGGAAAATGTGTCAAGCTTCTTGGCTGGAATCGAGGAGCTTTGTCGAACGGTCCATGTGTGGCCACCACCGAAACAAATGAATACCGTTCATCTGAAATGGACGCAGATGCAGAACCTGCTCCACATAGCCCTTACGAAGACAAACACAATATGCCTGCAAGCGAGGTTGTTGATCGATGGAGAACCATTTCCGGCAAATATTGTGTTGAAAAGAACGCATAGCGACACCGGCCACCACGTTTTATTCCCGGGTGATCCAAGACGTAATTGGGATTATATGCGTCAGAATAGTGAGGTGCCCGGTTCACGTTGGTTCGGTCAAACCTACGTTGAGCCACTAGCCAAAATTGGAGAATGGCGGGTGTTTTTGGTGGGTGGAAGGGTCATCTATACGGTCCACACACATTGCAACAAGGAAACGAAATCATGGAAGTGGGACATTGTGACGACATTTTATACGTTGGAGGAATTGAGGTAAGTACAAACACCCTCTCTCACACCATAAGCCTTAATCCCTCATCTCGTTTAAGATCGTTCCAATCACAAGGGATTTTGTTGAAAACAGATGTATGCAATCCGGACCAAGGCTCCATTGCGATTCGAGACCAAGGCAAACAACAATTCTTCGACTTCGTTCGAAGCACATACGAAGGCTTGTATGCGATTGAGTCAAGCGTGATTGGTGGAAAGCCTTCAATGAGTGTATTTTGTCGGATGGACATCTCACTCATCGTTGATTCACAGACCAACCACGTTTGCTATTTTGTGAACGAGGTTGAAAGATATCACACTACAAGCCTGTGGTCCAACATGAAGCAGGGTGCAAAGTCTGTTCAGGCTCCACTCGGATCTTTTGCGGACACGTTTTCGAGTGTCTTCTACAAATACCTTGCAGATATTACAAATCCATATCAGTATCTTTAAACAAATGTCATTAAGCACAGTTTAATCAAGCATTTCAATACAAAACGGATTGCAGAGTCTCCGATAAGGAGAACTATTTGATATAAAATAAGGACATCCATCAGAACAACTGTAAATAGTTGTACAAACGTCCTATGGAGGGTTGGTAACAGAATCCAAACAAACATATATAGAATTATGCCAACCGACCATAAAACAGATGTACAACCAGCTACAGCATATTGGACAAGTCATACAACTGTAGTACAACCATCTAATACATGGGCATGACACGGGTGTATTGATTCTCTGATCCACTGGCCACAAATAAATTCCACAACCATTGACAGCATATTAGATGGATGCTGACGATGTTTGTAGCATTTATTTGATTTTTTATGACTGGGAAACCCCTGCCGAACGGTTGACAAACGGACCGAACGGCGTTCGGCAAGCCTTTGTAAGCTCATACAGAATGTGCTTATATTTATTTCCTTACCAACTAGTCATACAACACTTGTATGGTCATATATGGCATATCGAACACATGGGCATGGGATTGGTTGTACTGATCCTCTTATCCACTGGCTACCAATAAATTCTGCAACCATTGCCAGCATACCGTACAGATATTGATGACATTGCATGCAATTATCTTGATTGCTCATGAATAGGCAAATTCTCCTGAACAGTTCTTGACCAGGCTAGATTGTAATTCATTCACCTTGCGCCACAGGTATTTACAGGCCATTATAAATTAAACAAGTACAGCCGAAACCTTCAACATCCATCTAAATTGTGGGCTGTATATGGCTCTGGAATTTATTTGTGGGCAGTGGATGAGAGAATCAATATAACAGTGCCATGCCCATGTATTAAATGTGCTATAGATGGTTGCACAACAGTTGTATGACTAGTTGGTAAGGAAATAAATATAAGCACATTCTGTATGAGCTTACAAAGGCTTGCCAAACGCCGTTCGGTCCGTTCGTCAACTGTTCGGCAGGGGTTTCCCAGTCATAAAAAATCAAATAAATGCTACAAACATCGTCAGCATCCATCTAATATGCTGTCAATGGTTGTGGAATTTATTTGTGGCCAGTGGACAACAGAATCAATACATCCATGCCATGCCCATGTAGTAAATACGCTATAGATGGTGGTACAACAGTTGTATGACCAGTTGGTAAGGAAATAAATACAAGCAAATTCTGTATGAGGTTACAAAGGCTTGTCGAACGCCATTCGATCCGTTCCTCAACCATTCGGCAGGGCTTTCCAAGTCATGACAAATTACATAAATGCTACAGATGTTGTCAACATCCATCTAATATGCTGTCAGTGGTTGTGGAATTTATTTGTGGCCAGTGGACAACAGAATCAATACATCCTTGCCATGCCCATGTATTGAATATGCTTAAGATGGCTGTACAACAGTCGTGTGACTGTTGGTAAGGAAATAAATATAAGCAAATTCTGTATGACCTTACACACCCTTCTCGAATGCCATTCAGCTGTTCGTCAACTGTTCGGCAGGGGTTTCCCAGTCATAACAAAGTAAATAAATCCTACAAATGTCATCAACATCCAACTAATATGTTGTCAATGGTTGTGGAATTCATTTGTGGCCAGTGGATAAGAGAATGAGCACAATCAATGGCATGCGCATGTGTTAGATATGCTATGGATGACCCTACAACAGTTGTATCAGACCAATCCAGACCAAGCTCCATTGTAATTCAAGACCTAAACAAGCAACAAATCTTCAACTTTGAAAGTCTGTATGCCAGCCCATAATGTGAGTTCTGGAGTTTCTTCTTACTACACTTTCTACACTCAATTAACCAAGCAAGTTGGGAGAATGGAGCTCATTCCACATTCCAAATTCAGCAGCTCTGACAAATTCGGTAGCTTTGATCCAGCTACCTTATTGTTCTTACTGATTAGGTCAACAAGTTCTCACAGTTACAAGAGGAAAAACTCACACGGTTTCATAATTATTCCCAGGACTTCAAATTTGTTCTCACAGTTTGTTAAATTTATTCCCACGGTATGGCGAATTGGCGTTTGTGGTGTTTGCGACCCTGAACTGAAAACTGACCGTATACAAAACGATTCCCTAATAGGGACTCGTAACTTTTCATGTACATTTACAGTTATTTGATGGCTGGTAATCATGTTTATGTTGGGGTATTCCAATACTAGCAAATCAGGTGTCTTTGTATAGTATATGGTACGCATCATTGAACCATTGCATTGTGGACATTTATTTCTAACATTGTGTGCAATGGTTTGCACCCAATCAGATGTTGAGCCAGAAACAGATGGATTAGTATGCAATAGATAGGCAAGGTTGTCATCTTTTTCTTGTCCTTCATAGTTACAGTGAGAGCAAATGAGCTTTGAGGATGCAATACAAGCTTGTGGTTTCAACATTTCCATACATAGTGTAGCAACACTGGTACCATTCACACCCATGGGGAATTGCAGTGGATCCTTTGCATGGAGTTTCGTTCTTACTGCATTTCTTACATTTTCAAAGCTCAATTGTTGATCCATCATATTAAACCCTTGTACAAGTATGGACATACAAATGTTTCCAATTGCCTGAAATCTGGTTGTCCAAATTGCAGGATGTTCTGCCCACATATTGTACAGAATAACAAAGATTGAATTATATGCACAACTCCAGTTGATTTCATCCCAACATAAGCCACGGGGTGCAAGGATAGTGGAACTGCTGTCATGAGTTATATTTCTCTTTTTCCTGCTCAAAGATTGTGGCTCATGATGTTCATTGTAAGTACGTTTCAAAGATTGCTTTACTGATGAGCTCCCTTTTGCAGCCACAAAACCAAGACTGGCTTGTTGAAGTGAATTTTGCTTTGTAAGACTTGCATTAGTAGATTTGCCAATGAGCTGCCATGAACTATCAACAACCACAGGAAGCATAGATAATGGATCTCTGGCAGACCATTTTAATGCTGCATCTACCTTGGCAGGGACATAATCAGTGCCTTTCCATATTTGATATTGACGAATCAATGTATTGCGGAGTTGTCCATTCAAGTGGTCAGGTAGTTGTTCTTCATATCGCAGTCTTGTGATATCATCTAATATTTCCTGTTCTCTGAATTCTTGTCTGAGATAGCCACTGCAACCTCTTGTAATCACATTGGGGTCAAAGCCTTGGATAATAATGGTGTCTGCTGCACTTGCACTTCTGGACAGAGCTGTGTAATAGGACATGTGTGAAAAGCAGCTGTTTAAATGTACAACATTGTAAGGGCGGGTTTTGCCCTGAGATGCATGGGCTGTCATAGCAAAGTTGGGCAGGACCCACACCTGTTGTCTTTCAACAGATTCTTTGAGATCACTTGGGAACAGACATTGAATTGTCTTTGTATTCTTCACAATTGGAACAACATTATCTGGTAGACCTGGTATTTGAATCAACTGTGGTGGATTATCCAATTCCACAAAAAGTGTATCCAGAACACATTTATCATATGGGCCTTTCATTGATTGCCAGCCAACAACAAACCCTTCTTGGCCTTTAGTGATACATAATTCTGTTGCATCATTATTTCTGATCATAACAGGCATACCAAGACACAATGAAAGCTTGCCAGGAAAATGTTCAGTTGCGCCATGGTTGAGTCTCCAAATCTCAAGTTGCTCATCAAAATCAATCTGATTTGACTTGTGTATAGTCTTTGAGGCTGCTTTGAATTTCCCCCATTTAGTTTTCTTTGCTGGGTCACTTTCTTTGCCCCATTTGTTCATTGAGTAGAAGTTGGTCAACTTTTGATTTGTATCTTCTGCAAAACGCTCACATCCAAGCTGGTTGATTCTGTCTTTCTGAGAGTGCACTCCACAGATAATAGCAACATTTCTGAAATTTTTTGCAGCTACATTTGGCTGATCTGGACGTTTGCCAGCAATTCTCTTTCTCAAAAATCTGATGTCTTCAGGAGTGCATGCTCCATACCGCATATTTACCAGGGCAGTTCGCAATGATGCATCTTCAGGTGTGTGTGTTTTTTGACGCATGTTTTCTCTCAAAATCACAATAGTGGTTATCTGATGCCACAGTGCCTTGCCAATAGCTGCTTCTTGATAATGTGGCTTCAGACCAGAGTCTACTTGTGTTCCTACTGATCCACTATACAATGATGCACCTCCTACTGGTGGCAATTGTGCAAAGTCTCCAGCAAAAATCATATTGATGCCTCCAAATGGCATGTCAAATACATTAAGAGCTTTGGCAAGCTGTGAACTGATTTTGTATAATTCATGGCATGACAGCATAGATACTTCATCTATGAAAATATAATCAATTCCCTCCAATCTTGCTTTTACTTGTGCAATTGTTACACTTTGATTACCAGTCTCACTGTTCATGCGGATTCCCAAGAATGAATGATAAGTAGAACCACCCAATAATGCTGCTGATGTGCCAGTTGGACCCAGTATGACAAGACGATGTGATTCATGTCTTTGTTGAAACAAATGCTTGAGTGCTTTAATCACTTGACTTTTGCCAGTTCCACCCATGCCACCTAAGTACATTTTTAGCTGATCTGAATTTAAAGTCACGGTGTGATTGGCAACAATTCTAAATGCTCTTTGTTCTGTATTTAGTTTGAAAAGATCAACTGTGCCATCTATCAATTCCTGATCTGCTTGCATCTTTGCTTTGAAATTGTGTCTCAAATATGATTGGTCAACAATTTTGACTTCATTTTCAACAACACCAGAAGCATGAGTTGTTTTAGTATGTTCAGCATCAGCAACACGTGCATTTCTATCAGCAATGATTTCTTGTCTTTTATCTTGAACAGCTGTTTTCCATTTACCACCAGGCTGTACAATGTCAGGTGTGAGTGGAGTCGTATCAATTGTATTAATGCCATCAGAACTGGTCTCTAGCCAGCCAGCATTTCTTACACTATCCTCAGTGGCATCCATTTGGGCTTTGATTAATCGTCCTTTTGAACCAAGGGTGGAGTATTTATTTAATCCATAATCCTCATTGTCAATGCCTTCATCATCACCAAAATCATCACCAGAGCCATTCTCATTTTCATCCATGTCATTTATCTCATCTGATGTCATCCAAGAATAAAATATGCCAGTGGTACCATCATTCTGTTTCAGCTGAGTTGAATAATCATCTTGAGCATCATTGCATTCATATCTAATGTTAAAGTGGTCCATTATTTGCATTTGACTTGGTGTGAATTTGTAATCTGTGAATGCTTCATCCCATGATTGATTGTCATCCTTGAGATCATGACCTATCCTCCAGGGCTTGAATAATGTCAACATAGTGGCACAGTAGTACTCTCTGTCTCCTCGATCTCTTCTTGGAAAGGAACCTCCTACAAAGTTAGGTACAACTTTTTTATATGATGGATAATATTCTATCCAGTGTGTTCCATGCAATGGATGAACTGACAAAAAATATTTATCAGCATGTTTATCATCTGTGTCTTCAGAACCAATTGACTCTGAGCATCCATCAACATCGCTAGTATTATCACTGTCCTCTTCAGAAATATCATTTCCATCTTCATCAGCAATAATAGACCCACTTGAATCAGTATTGCTATCATAACTGCTACTGTCATCACTATTTTCATAGCAACTGTCAACTCTGTACTTATTATTTCCCAGATTGAGCTCATCATCTATGTTAACATCAATGTTGTCTGGTAAAATGAAGTTGTATTCAGCTGTTGCTTTGTATTGTTCATTTGAATCAATCAAGTCCAGCTCATCATCACTGGTTTGTGCAGGATTGATTTTTTGTGTTGGAGTAGGTATTTTTACTCGTCTTGCCTTTTGTATCCATTCATATAGGCATGTAACATTATAAATATCAGATCTATAAATGTAATCATGAACTGCAGAGAAGCCAACATATTGATTTTGGTTTTTTTGCAAGAGAATCTTGTCTGTTGCACTGTTTTCAGCAGAATCCTTGTCAGATTTGAACACATTCATTGTTTCTCTCACATAACTTTTCCAGTATACTGTTACAAACTTGTGGCTTGTATAGTGATCTGGATTACCTAGCAGATATAAAGATGCCATTGGACCACCTATTTCCATCTTTGATGTCAATGAATTGATTATCTGTATTATCAAACGTCTAGCTTTGTCTTTTTGTTTCATAGATCCACCCAGCATTTCAGAATTTTTAGTGAAAACACTTCTGATAGAGTCAAAAATACTGTATGTTTTCAGACCAGGTTTTGTAACATAATCAGTCACATATGCTACTATCGCTTTGATGGCAGTACCTGAAAGAAGACTTGTTACATCTGAGTTGCATCGAAGTAGATATGTAATGCATGGTGTCAATGTATTGATCCAAGCTTCACCTTTTTTCATGTTCAAAGCTCCTGATTTAGAATCGACTTGAGTTTGTTCAAAGGTTTGTCTTGGAAATCTAGCTTTGCATTTTCCATGCTTATTCATACATGTTGGTCTATCTTTTTTGGTAGCCTTTTCACCAGTTGACATATTTTTACCACAATTATGTATATTGGACCGCATAATCAAATCATCAACTGTACTTGAAAATTTATTCCACCAAGCATGAAGTCGTGATTTATTGGAACAGTGATCATTACAAACATGATCCAGTTTATTACACATGGGTGGAGGTGCTTCTGGTAATGTCTGAGTTGGGTCTTTGTAATCATCATCATGACTATTTTCTTCAACTTTGGCTTTGACATCAGCCATGGATCCAGTGATGAACTCTCCAATGTGAACACTCTCAAGGTATTCCACCAATCTTTGTTGAAAATCAGAGGTTGGATCCATTATTCTGTCTCTGATTTGTTGTGGTAATAATATCTCTTTAAGCCACAAGAGCATATGCATATGCAATGTCAACCGTCCTTGTTGTTCAACTGTTCCATAATATACTTCTGTATTGCCATAGATTCCTGGATGATTTTAACACCAAGTATATGCTTAATGAATAATTGTGTCATAAAATGAAAAAACCTTGCACCAGCTACTGAATTAACCGATATCCTTCATTGTAGTCTCTCAGAACAGGATTAAATGTTTCTTTAGTGTCTGCAAAATATAATGATATTGGGTGCTTGTTGTCCGCAGGAGCAAATGTAATAAACCAAGATGGTGCACCAACAAATGAAATTAGAGACCAAATTTCATTGCGCATATATTTTTTGCTAATGACAGATCCCTTTACACCACCTCCAACATGATCAATATCATTAATGAGTTTAAAACACAATTTTTCCTCATCTGTTTCTGGTGTGACTTCATCATTATTTTCCATTCTTTTAGAAATGTCAGCCAATGTATGAATGTCAACATCCAACAACCTATTAGAAATTTCTTGAAATTTTGACTTTTCTGCTAACAAATATCCTGCTGTAGTGCATTGTTTTATCTGTTCATGATTGAATGCAATCAATGGAAAATATGGATCTTTTTGAAATCTTTTGTTATAATACATAAGCAAATGTCTTTTGTGCCTAATATCTGATAGTTCTCCCTGTTGATAGGCATTGCCTATTCCACCAAGACCATATGGAAACAACCAGGGTATCATTTGAGGAAATAACTGTGGATTGCTGTAGATGGATTCAGGATAAGTTGCATGACCAACAGCCAGAATCTTTTGATTTGAAGTTAAATGTTTTATTGCAATAGCTTTGAGAGCTTTGGTACTTTTGTTGAAATATTCTTCACCTGTCAGCCCATGAACCACAAATGGACATTTTCCTGATTCAACACCATATTCTTCCTCAATATCATTAATAGCTGTTGACTCTGGATTTTTGTTTGTAAATGATTGATGATAATCTACTACAACTGGTGGGCCATTTTCTGGATACTGATCAAGATTTCTCTGTGATATTTCCAGATCATAATAATCACAATGATTCAACTTTAACCATTCCAATGCAGCTTTAACCTTGTTTCTTCTTACATGAAGAGGTGTTCTCTCAAAGTCTGATTTAGTAGGCTTACATGGCCCTGTATAAATAAATGCTAACACTTCATCCAAGTCTTCAATGGGTGGAGGTAGAATATCATATACTTTAGGACTTGGGGGAGTGGGCCATTACAAGCATGGCATGAACGAGTTCTTCTTGGTTCCATCAAATATAGTCCTACTGCTATTGGACAAGGTTATTTACACTTTTTAATGCCATACAAATAGTCAACATTGTAGTGGACTGGATGTCACTTGTACAACAGTTTACTCTGGCTTTCACTATCATCACTATTATTATTATTTGTAAATACTTTACCAACAAATAAAAATAAAAATTTTACATATATATATTATTATGTAATTTATTTCTAATTTATTTTTATTTAATGGCCCACTTTCCTACCCAGAAGATATCTTTAGAGCCTGATATCTTAGAGCTTGATATCCAATATGAATTTACACATTTGGATGTCTCACTTTCCCACCCAATGACCAATTTTTCAAGATGGCCACCACCACCACTTATTAAAGGTAGAGTCTATGCTCATCTAAACTGGGATAGAGGCAATAGTGAATACTAGGTGTAAAGATACAGGAACTATACTACTTATCTGGGATAGAGACAACAGTGAATACTAGAGACTGTTGACTCTAATCCAGGCCATGTCCACTTTTGCAAATAAGTACAAACAGATTAGTAAGCTACTTGGAACTTGACCAAGTCCATACTCTATATAGAGTGGCTCATCAGAATCCAACACCACCACCACCACAAGGACAAGGACATGAATAATTACAAGATGACCAGGATGACTAGGATGACAGCAAAAATAACAAGAATGACAAGAATGACAGGGACAAGGATGATGATGACAATAGAGTTATGGGTGACAATAAGAATGACAATGACAATGACAGTCATGGCCATGACCACCACTAGTGAATAGCACAGGTATGGGTAACATGTGTGGGTTTGTACCCAAGGTTCCACAGGTATGGGTACAGATCATAAAAATCTAACTTGCAGCTAACCCAGACCCACCACTGCAGGTTGGTGGGTATGTTATTTTGTAATACAATATTATTATTGTTATTATTATTAAGACTATTAATAATTGAATATCACAAAATAAATGTTTTGAGGAATTCTGAGCCATTTTATATGGGATTCAAATGGCACATGAACCATGCATGGACCATGTGACCTGTCACTGGGTCATCCTTCAACAAATGTGGTCACATGTTGTAGTGGTGGGTAATGCCCCACTACTACTAGTAGATCACATAACTGTCCCCACACTCCATAGATTATCTGATGTCTTAGATAGGTCATAGGATCTGAGCTTGTCATACCACTCTAGACTAACTGAGGAGATCCAGTGGGGGCTGTAGCCCCTGCTACAACGTCTCTGAAACAACCAACAACCCATGGTCACCAGCACCAACAATAGTACACTGACAAGAACAATGAGGATGATAACAATGGGCGGTGAGACCATCACCCCCTCCACAGGCAACACAAAGATGATGAGGATGGTTGATGAGGACAAGTACAACAAGATGACAAGGACAACAATGATGGCAAGGACTACAGGGGCAATGAGGACAGGACAATGATGAGGACAGAGACAACAATGAGGACAGGGACATGAGAATAGGGACAAGAACAAGAACAAGAACAAGAACAAGAATAGGAACAGGAACGATGATGACAGGGACCAGGATGACAATGAGAACAACAACCATGGCCACCACCACCCTGTCCCCCTCCATCCCCCCCATCTCCCTCTTCCAATCACCCCTTCCCCCTCCACATCTCTCTCTCTGCCCTCTCTCATTAATTAATTAATTTAAATTTTGTAGTTTATCATATATTAATCAATATTAATCCATATGTAGGTTATAACCCATGGATAAACCCACAGGTAATCTGTACTCATGGCCATCTGCAGGTAACCTGTACCCTAGTGTTGCTGAAGTTCAGTTTGGTCTAGCTTTTCAAGTTTTTTCAAAAACCAGAACTGAAACCGGCAGTTCAGTTCAACCTTTGGCCAAACTGGAACCAAAACTGCATGGAACTGTTTAGTACAGTTCAGTCCACATTAAAATGCAGTTTAAATGCCAAACCACAGGCAGCTGCAGGATATTCATAATATTTTATTATTAATAGCACCATTACTACTAAGTACTAACTAAATTCTATGAAATAAATTTTTTGAAGAATGGATGGGGGATTTTGAGCCCCTTATATAGGGATTCAAAGGGCATACAGATCATGTGACTTTTTTGGTCACTTTGGTCACACCTCAACAAAACGTGGCCACATGTCTCTGAATGCATGACCACCAACAACCCATGCACCACCAACACCATGCGCACCAACAATGAAGATCATGACGGACAACACGAAGACAACAAGGATGAGGATGACATGAATGAGGATGGCCACCACTGCCATCATGGCGACAAGTAAGACAAGGATGAGGATGACGAGGATGAGGATGGGGAAAAGGACAACAGGGACAAGGATGATGACGTGGATGATGAGGACATGGACGATGCAAACATGGACAACAAGACCAACAATAAGAATGAGGACAACAAGGATGACAATGGGGATGAGGACAACAATGGGAACAATGATGACAATGAGAACAGGCATCCCCCCTCTCCCCCCCTCTCCCACTTACCCCCACTCCCACTTCCACTCTTCTCCTCCCATCTCTCTCTACTCCCCCCTTAATTAATTAATTGAATTAATATTTATAGTTTATATATTAATATATATTACAGTATCTATGTAATCTGTTCACAGTTCAAACTGCATTTGAACACAATTTGAACCTGGCCATAAGGCCTGAACTGCAAACCAAACCGTGGTTTCGGTTCAGCATTTTGCTGAACTGAACCTGAAGTTCCAGTTCAGTTCGCGATTCAAACCAGGTTCAGATTGGTTCCAAACTGAACTTTGGCATCACTACTGTACCTATGGCCATGGGTACAGGTTTTGACTGGTATAGGTGCAGGTAGTCCTGGTCCAGGGGTTTGTGCTGTTCACTAATGACCACCACCACTCTCCCACCTCTTCCCCTCCCACCCACTGCATTCAGTCTCCCCCTCTCACAACCTCCTCATCTCTCCCTGCTCTCTTAATCGAATTTGAATTTTATTATATACATATCTTACCACCCATGGGTATTCCATACCCATCATTGTGGGTTCAGGTATTTGGCAGGTCAGGTGCAGGTTGCCCAAGAAAATCCATGGGTTACCATTGCAGATTTCTAATTAATATGTATTATTACATTGGAAGTGGTATGATTCTCCTCATTGAACCATGCTGACATCCTCCTCCTCATACTCCTATAGTGTCGGATCTTTACTCTTGGACATTAGATTAAAAGAAATATATTGGAGTATGTTTATCACAGCAAAGGTGGTATGGTCCTGTTCTGTTGTGCCAAGTTGACCTTCAGTGTCAGATCTTTACCCTTGGATGTTGGAGGATCAAATGATGTGAGGAGCCATTGGAAGAAACCCATGAGAGTGTGCCTGTCACTTTGTAAGTGGTACAATCCTCCCCACTGAGCCATGCTCACCTCCTCCTCCCCATACCCCTATACTATATTGTCAGATCTCTGTACTCAGCCATTGGTTCATCAAATGGTGGGAGGAACCATTAGAAGAAATTAAATAGAGTGTGTCAGACATATCACATCAGAAGTGATATGGTCCTCTCTATTGTGCCAAGCTGACTCCACTTCATGGTTTGAGATGACTACACAAGGAAATTTACCAAATATTTAATTATTGTAATGATTTAATATTTGATATATTGTTAAAACCATATTTGGCCCTTATACTGGCTAGCAAAATCACCTCAATGCCTGAGGGGATTTTGCTAGCTACTTTTTGCTTATTCAGCACCCAAGCACCCAAGCACATTTCCTCCTGCCCCCATAATGTCAGATCTTTGCTCTCAGACATCAGATCATCACATGGTGTGAGGAGCCATCAGAGGATATCTATTCGAGTACATCTATAACATTGGAAGTGGTATGATCCCCCTCATTGAGCCATGCTGATCCCTTCCTCCTCATACCTCCCATATCCAGATCTCTACCCCTGCATTACAGGCTACAAAATGGCATGAGGAGCAGTGAGGGGGAACCCAATGGATTGTAAGAATGGTCCCAGAAGTGGTACAATGTATCCCCTTGAGTCATGCTGACCCCCTCCTCCTCATACCCCCCTTCTATATTCAGATCTCTACCCCCAGACAACAAATGGCCCAACCACATGGAGAACAGTTAGGGAGGACCCAATGGAGTGTAGGGATCCCCCCAAAAGTGGTACAATGTGTCCCCTTATGCCATACTGATCTCCTTCTCCTCATGCCCCCCACACATCAGATCTCTACCCCCAGAGGATGGATGGCCACATGGTGGGAGGAACAGTTAAGGGGGACCTCATGGACTGTAAGTATTCCCCCAGAGGTGATCTGTTGCCTCTCTATGTTACTTGAGTTCCACTTTACTTGGATGATATTATTATGAGTTGTATCTTTTTATTGTTAAGTTGTTATCAATTTATTATATTATCAATTTATTATTATTTAATCCAATTAATTTCATTAAAATGTCAAATTATTTACCAAGTATTACACTATGGCTACAATGGGGGGGGGTAATGGGGTATAAAGGACAGGAAAGAGAGGGGGGGTAATAGGAGAGTGAATGAGAGTGAATGAGAATCATAAGACAGGACTGAAGGGGAGAATTGGTTAGGGAGGTGAAAGTCAGGCCAGGAGAAAGTGAAGAGGGTGAAAAATAGGTGCTGGGGCAACAGGGGGGCTGAAAGGAGGCTGGAAGAGTGCTGGACAGGGAGTGGGAAGGCTGGGAGGAGAGGGTGAGACCTGGGTGAGCACTCTATGGTCAGGTCACATCTAGAACAGCCAAAAAAAGGCAAAACTCACCTGGTACAACAGGAGGTGGGTGCACCACATTCCCTGCTGCCCTCAGAAACCCTCCCTGGCACTCACAAGCAGCCGGAATGTGCCCATGTTGCTGGGGACAATGGTGGCACTGCTGCTGGACATGGGGAGCCTTTTGGGGGCCAAAAAGTTGCCTAGAGAGGGTCAGTAGCCAATAGAGGGAGATGGGAAAGTTGTGGGGCAGCAGGGGAAGCAGGGAGCTGGCAGCAAAGTTCGGAATGGGGGATGGGATGTTGAGCAGCAGAAGGTTTTGGATTCATCTGAGCTCGAACGCTCTCACTGTATATTTCAAACTCCGCTTGAATTTCAGCCACAACTCCGGACCATCCTCATTCTGTAGACTCAAATACACCACTTGGCAACTACTTGTAGTGACAGAAAATGTCTAGAATCAGATGTAGAACCCACTCTAAATTCCTCAAATTTTATGGGTCCCTATTTCTACAGCCAGTTCCCATATACTGTGTGTGTTTACACAGATCACTTCCCAGGCAGCCCAACAATGCTCTGCTTGCTCCCAAATTTATTCAGGGCCTACAGCATCTCCATGCCATGCTCAATACCAATCCTTAGAGCTGCCCCTGGCCTGTGGAGCCCACCCCACCCCTCCCAGTCAACCTCAGAAATCACTTTTGGGTCATGTGATCTAGCATGTGATCAATGACATCAGTGGAGGCGACACTTTGCCTCTCGACTGGCAAAGTGTCGCCTATCATATCACATCACATGATGTGCACATGACTTTTCTCTGGTTGGGGATTGAAGCATATGGGGAGGGGGTCAGTATGGCTCAAGGGGGTACATCATACCACTTCTGGAGCCATCCTTGCACCCCATTGGATCTTCCCTAGCTTATTCTCACATGGTTTTGTGGTAGGTGATCTGGGGGTAGAGATCTGGATACAGGGGAGAATGAGGAGGAGGGTGGTCTGTTTGACTCAAGGGAAAGAATTGTACCACTTCTAGGGCCATCCCTACACTCCATTGGGTCCTCCTGAGCTGCTTCTTACATGGTTTCATGGTCTGTGATCCAGTGATATGCATAGCATATCTCTGACCTTGGATTCTTATATTTTACGGTTTTTATGATTTACTTTCTCATTATGTACTAATAAGTACAAATAGGTCTGATTCTCCCTTTCACCATCATTTTCGAGAGCTCGAAGTCTCCCTTGGATCATACCTTGCACCCCACACCTTGAGGATCCCCTCAGTGTATCATTTTTGAAGCCCATGGTGAGGCATTCAACAGGTTTCAGCTCATTTCTAGCTCTTTTGCCACTTGTCTTGAGTGGCTCGGCCTCTTGCTCCAGCTTTTGGCAGCATACTCAGCTCTCATCATCTCTCAGCTATCATATAGGTCTCTCTTAATGTCTTCTACACCTTGGTTTTATGTTCTAGTCCCAGTCACGCCTTCAGGGCTGCAGAACTCAACATCTTTCTTATTTAGTTGCGGTTTTTGATGCACCCAGCTGCATTCACCCCCATTTGGCCCCCTGTTCATGTCTATGGACTCACCATCATCCTCTTATTAGAGTGTGTCTGTCACTTTGGAAGTGGTACAATGCTCCCCACCGAGCCATGCTCACCCCCTCCTCCTCATACCCCTATATTGTCAGATCTTTATACTCGGACATTGGTTCATCAAATGGTGGGAGGAACCATTAGAAGAAATCTATTAGAGTGTGTCTATCACATCAGAAGTGGTACAGTCGGCTCCATTGCGCCAAGCTGACTCCCCATCACAGTCTGAGGTGACCACACAAGGAAAATTATCAAATATTTAATTATTTTGATTATTTAATATTTGATATATTGTTAACACTATATTTGGCCCTCAAACTGGCTAGCAAAATCGCCTCAATGCCCGAGAGGATTTTGCTAGCCACTTTTTGCTTATTCAGCACCCAAGCAGGTTTCCTCCTGCCCTCCATAATGTCAGATCTCTGCTCTCAGACATCAGATCATCAAACAGTGTGAGGAGCCATTAGAGGATATATATTAGAGTATGTCTATGACATTGGAAGTGGTATGATCCCCTCCATTGAGCCATGCTGATCCCTTCCTCCTCATACCCCCTATACCCAGATCTCTACTCCCGGATTACAGGCCATAAAATCGGATGAGGAGCAGCTACAGGGAACCCAATGGAGTGCAAAAATGGCCCCAGAAGTGGTACAATGTATCCCCTTGAGTCATGCTGACCCCCTCCTCCTCATACCTCCACCCCATATCCAGATCTCTACCCCCAGACCACGGATGGCCAAATGGTGGGAGGAGCTATTAGGGGGGACCCATTGGACTGTAGATATTGCCCCAGAAATGGTACGATGTTCTCCCTTATGCCATACTGACCCCCCCTCCTCATACACATCATGCTTCTCAATTGGGACTCATGTGCATTGCAAAATTTTATTTTGAGATACCGTATATATACGCTACTACAGCACCAATGGTAGGCAAACTCAAATCTGTTGACTGGTGGAGGCACCAGGTGAAGATGGGTGGGACTGGGACCCCCTGAAGTCTCATTCTCGACGCGAACAAGACGTGGGGCGTATACGAGCCGGGCTGGTTGAAAATGGCGTGGGGTGGTCCCAGATGGAAAACAGTTGGGGGGGGTGGGGGGGTTGCATGTCCTGGGTTCAAAAAAGTCAGGGGGGCTTAGCCACTGGGTGGAAACGGGTTGGACTGGAAACCCCCCCCCCATGTTTTCAGGATGTGGGGGGTCTATTCAAGTCAGGGGTGGTCAAAAATGAGTGGGAAGGGGGTGCCATGGATGTAAAAAAATGAAGGTGGGATAGGTTGGACATAGGGTGAGGGGGTGATGGTTCTAGGGCCCTTGATGTCTCATTTTCAATCTGAACTAGACATGGGGGGTCAATTTGAGTTCAGGACATGTAAAAACGGGTGGGAAAAGGGTGCTGTGGATGTTAAAAAAATGGGCATGGGGTGGGTTGGACATAGGGCAGTGACACGATGGTTCTAGGGCCCTCAACGTCTCATTTTCAGTCTGAACAAGACGAGGGGGGGTCTATTCAAGTCGGGGGTGGTTGAAAACAGGTGGGAAGGGGGTGCCGTGGATGTTGAAAAAATGGGGGTGGGGGTTGGACATTGGGCAGCGAGGCGGCGGTTATAGGGCCCTCAGCATCTTGTTTTCAACGTGAACGAGACGCGGGAGGTCTATTCGAGTCTGGGGTGGTCGAAAACGGGTGGGAAGGGGGTGCTGTGCTTGTTGAAACAATCGGGGTGGGGTGGGTTGGACATAGGGTGGCAAGGTGACGGTTCTAACGCCCTCGACGTCTTGTTGTCAATCTGAATGAGACACGAGGGGTCTATTCGAGTTGGGGCTGCTTGAAAACGGGTGGGAAAATGGTCCTCTGGATGCTGAAAAAATGGGGTTGGGGTGGGCTGGACAGATGGCGGGCACACAAGGCTCTGAGACCCCCTGAGCCTTTGGTTTCAACGGAAACAGATTGCGGGGGCCATACACGATCTGGGGGTGGATGAAAACGGGGCCGGATGGGGCATCCTGGTGGTTTGAACAAGGGGGGAGATGGTGCTTGGACAGATGGCGGGAACACGAGGACTTGAGACCCCCTGCCTGCTCGTTTTCAATGCACACGAGGGCTGGGGGGTGTACACGAGCTGTGGGTGGTCGAACATAGAGCAGGGGGGGGCATCCTGGTGGTTGAAAAAGTTGGGGGGCACTGGTTGGGCACAACGTGGGAATGTGAGGTCCTGAGACCTCCCGACTTCTGGTTTTCGATGGAAATGGGTTTTGGAGACCATTACTAGAGCAAGGACAATAGGGTTACATACATACCTTTGTTACACCACCCCCCCCGACGATGTTGCTGCTGAGCAACAGAAGGTCTGTGCACTCATCTGAGCTCGAAAGCTCTCACTGTGGATTTAAGACTCCACTCTACTTTCAGCCACAACTCCGGACTACCCTTTTTTGTTTGCATTCTAGAGACTCAGATATCACATTTTACAACTGCCTTCAGTGGACAAAAGTGTCCCATACATACAGTAAAATATTGTTAAAAATTACCACATTTTTATTTGCAGTATCACAATACTTATTGTATCTATACTCATTTCCTTGACAAGAAATGGCTCACAGGGAGTCCAAATCATACCAGATCCCCTACATAATTGTTTTCCAGCAGGACAGTCCCCATGACATCCTCTTTGTCAAATCTGGTGACATTCTATGCTGTGTGCAAGTCAATAGAGGCTCTGAATGGTGGAATGAAACCAGTCAAAAGGGATTTGAAACTCAGTTGCCATATTGGGACACAATTTTCGCTCAGTCCCTGAGATGAATGAATCACCCCAATGGCTGAAAACCGGGTTGATAAGAACGAGTTTTCCATAAATGGAAGAACTCGTAACTGCTGAAGATGCAAAGTTCAGAACTGCTTTGGTGAATATGCGATATGGAAAGTGTACTCCAAATGATATCGTATTTTTGAGAAGCAGAATTGCAGGGAAAAGGCCTGATCAACCTAATGTTGCTTCAAAGAATTTCAGAAATGTGCCAATCATCTGTGGTATTCACTCACAAAAGGATCAGATCAATTTGCTTGGCTGTGAAAGATTTGCCCAAGACACAAACCAGAAATTAATCAACTTTTATTCCATTGATAGATGGGGAAAGGAAAAAGATCCTTCTACAAAACACAAATCAAAAGGCAAATCAAAGGCACTTCATGAATCTAGTGAGATAGACTTTGATACTCAAAGAGAAATATGGAAGGTGCACTATGGTGGAACAGAAAACTTTGCTGGTAAATTATCACTGTGTATTGGAATGCCAGTCATGCTTAGAAACAATGATGCAACTGAACTTTGCATCACAAAAGGACAAGAAGGATTTGTTGTTGGTTGGCAGTCATCAAAGGCAGATCATGGAAAACGTGTACTGGACACATTGTTTGTGGAGCTTCAGGAGCCACCAAAGCTTGTGCAAATTCCTTCACTGCCAGACAATGTTGTGCCAATTGTAAAAAACACCAAGACAGTTCAGTGTGTATTTCCCAGTGATTTAAAAGAAAGAATAGAAAGACAACAGGTTTGGGTTTTGCCAAACTTTGCCATGACCGCACATGCTGCTCAAGGACAAACAAGACCATACAATGTTGTGCACTTAAACAGCTGCTTCTCACACATGGGATATTATTCATCGTTGTCAAGAAGTGCTACTGCAGCTGGCACTGTAATCATACAAGGATTTGACAACAAAATGATCACCAGAGGATGCTCAGGATATCTCAGACAAGAGTTCAGGGAACAAGAACTCCTTGATGATATTACAAGAATGAGATATGAAGGCATACTACCAGAACATATTGCACAAGATGTCCGGTCATCAATGATTCAAAAGTTTCAACAATGGAAAGGCATTGCATATGTTCCTTCTAAAACAGATGCAGCTTTGAAGTGGTCAGACAGTGATCCTTTGGTTATTGCTCCATTGGATGTCAGTCCATGGCACATCATTGAGAAAAACAAGAATAAGCAAAAATTAATGTCCACTCCTACTCCTTTTGTCCCTGCAAAAGGATCTGTTCCACTTTTATCCAGAAAACATTTTATTGAGACTAGTGAACTGCCACCAGCTAAAAGACAGAAACAGGGAACAAATTTGTTGGCTTCTCCAACAGGTCTGCCATGGGATGACAATAATTACAGTTGTGCATATGATTCTATTCTGGTTGTATTGTTTGATCTCTGGAAGGGGAATCCTATGGCATGGTCTGAAGTGTTTCATGATATGAATAATTATCTGGCCATTTTATCTGATGGCTTCTCAGATATATTGAAAGGCAACATGACATTTGTTCAACTCAGAAATAAATTAAGAGCTGTATTGCATGATGAACATCCTGAGAAATATCTAATAGGACCTGTTGGAATTAGTGTTGCCACTCTAGCCAAGGATCTTTTACATGTAGATACCACAGTTGCATCTTCTCAACATCAATGTACTAGGTGTAACTTTGCTGAAACACCAGTGGATGATCAACTTGGTTATGTTTTACATGGAGAAACTTCAGTTCAAAGGTCTACTATGAATTGGATTGAAACATTGTCCCAACAAACACACAGAAGGTGTTCCAAGTGTCAATCTGATATGCAACAAATCTTATTCTACAATACAGTGCCATCTATGCTTGTGCTTGAATATCCATTCATGGACATTGAAACCAGTCATGCACTTGAGTTTGAGACTGACAAAGGCATCAAGTCATTGCATTTGAAAGGGATTGTGTATCATGGACAATATCATTTCACTAGTAGAATTATTGGTGCAGACAAGAAGGTCTGGTTTCATGATGGTATGACCACAGGAAATACTTGTTCATATGAAGGCATGCTTGATAAATTATCTAATGCTGATCTGAGATTATGCCGAGACAAAAACCTTGTGTTGGCAATATATGCTTGAATGTATCTGTGTGGGTGGGTGGGTGGTCCAAGTGTAGTTCAAATTTGCATACAATAATTAAAATAAAGGATGATTGTGTTGAGTAATAACTTTGGCACTATGGGTGGGATTGGTGGGCTTAGTATTACTCAATATTATTTGTAACAGACCAGTGAATCAATTCAGAGTAAAGATATGACCTTTGGAAGAACTCGTTCATGCCATGCGAAGCACTGGCCCACTACACAAGTTATTGCTCCCTTGGATGTCAGTCCATGGCACATCATTGAGAAAAACAAGAATAAGCAAAAATTAATGTCCACTCCTACTCCTTTTGTCCCAGCAAAAGGATCTGTTCCACTTTTATCCAGAAAACATTTTATTGAGACTATTGAACTACCACCAGCTAAAAGACAGAGACAGGGAACAAATTTGTTGGCTTCTCCAACAGGTCTGCCATGGGATGACAATAATTACAGTTGTGCATATGATTCTATTCTGGTTATATTGTTTGATCTCTGGAAGGGAAATCCTATGGCATGGTCTGAAGTGTTTCATGATATGAATAATTATCTGGCCATTTTATCTGATGGCTTCTCAGATATATTGAAAGGCAACATGACATTTGTTCAACTCAGAAATAAATTAAGAGCTGTATTGCATGATGAACATCCTGAGAAATATCTGATAGGACCTGTTGGAATTAGTGTTGCCACTCTAGCCAAGGATCTTTTACATGTAGATACCACAGTTGCATCTTCTCAACATCAATGTACTAGGTGTAACTTTGCTGAAACACCAGTGGATGATCAACTTGGTTATGTTTTACATGGAGAAACTTCAGTTCAAAGGTCTACTATGAATTGGATTGAAACATTGTCCCACCAAACACACAGAAGGTGTTCCAAGTGTCAATCTGATATGCAACAAATCTTATTCTACAATACAGTGTCATCTATGCTTGTGCTTGAATATCCATTCATGGATATTGAAACCAGTCATACACTTGAGTTTGAGACTGACAAAGGCATCACGTCATTGCATTTGAAAGGGATTGTGTATCATGGACAATATCATTTCACTAGTAGAATTATTGGTGCAGACAAGTAGGTCTGGTTTCATGATGGTATGACCACAAGAAATACTTGTTCATATGAAGGCATGCTTGATAAATTATCTGATGCTGATCTGAGATTATGCAGAGACAAAAACCTTGTGTTGGCAATATATGCTTGAATGCATCTGTGTGGGTGGGTGGGTGGTCTAAGTGTAGTTCAAATTTGCATACAATAATTAAAATAAAGGATGATTGTGTTGAGTAATAACTTTGGCACTATGGGTGGGATTGGTGGGCTTAGTATTACTCTATATTATTTATAACGGACCAGTGAATCAATTCAGAGTAAAGATATCACCTTTGGAAGAACTCGTTCATGCCATGCGAAGCACTGGCCCACTACACAAGTGATTACATTTATAGGCCAGATATTTATAATATTACATGCTTATATGAATGGATACAAAAGGCAAGACGAGTAAAAATACCTACTCCAACACAAAAAATCAATCCTGCACAAACCAGTGATGATGAGCTGGACTTGATTGATTCAAATGAACAATACAAAGCAACAGCTGAATACAATTTCATCTTACCAGACAACATTGATGTTAACATGGATGATGAGCTCAATCTGGGAAATAATAAGTACAGAGTTGACAGTTGCTATGAAAATAGTAATGACAGTAGCAGTTATGATAGCAATACTGATTCAAGTGTGTCTATTATTGCTGATGACGATGGAAATGATATTTCTGAAGAGAACAGTGATAATACCAGTGATGTTGATGGATGCTCAGAGTCAATCGGTTCTGAAGACACAGATGATAAACATGCTGATAAATATTTTTTGTCGGCTCATCCATTACATGGATCACATTGGATAGAATATCATCCATCATATAAAAAAGTTGTACCTAACTTTGTAGGAGGTTCACTTCCAAGAAGAGATCAAGGAGACAGAGAGTACTACTGTGCCACCATGTTGACTTTATTCAAGCCCTTGATTATGGATTAAATAAATACTCCACCCTTGGTTCAAAAGGACGATTAATCAAAGCCCAAATGGATGCCACTGAGGATAGTGTAAGAAATGCTGGCTGGCTAGAGACCAGTCCTGATGGCATTAATACAATTGATACCGCTCCACTCACACCTGAAATTGTACAGCCTGGTGGTAAATGGAAAACAGCTGTTCAAGATAAAAGACAAGAAATCATTGCTGATAGAAATGCACGTGTTGCTGATGCTGAACATACTAAAACAACTCATGCTTCTGGTGTTGTTGAAAATGAAGTCAAAATTGTTGACCAATCATATTTGAGACACAATTTCAAAGCAAAGATGCAAGCAGATCAGGAATTGATAGATGGCACAGTTGATCTTTTCAAACTAAATACAGAACAACAAAGAGCATTTAGAATTGTTGCCAATCACACCGTGACTTTAAATTCAGATCAGCTAAAAATGTACTTAGGTGGCATGGGTGGAACTGGCAAAAGTCAAGTGATTAAAGCACTCAAACATTTGTTTCAACAAAGACATGAATCACATTGTCTTGTTCCAACTGGCACATCAGCAGCATTATTGGGTGGCTCTACTTATCATTCATTCTTGGGAATCCGAATGAACAGTGAGACTGGTAATCAAAGTGTAGCAATTGCACAAGTAAAAGCAAGATTGGAGGGAATTGATTATATTTTCATAGATGAAGTATCTATGCTGTCATGCCATGAATTATACAAGATCAGTTCACAGCTTGCCAAAGCTCTTAATGTATTTGACATGCCATTTGGAGGCATCAATATGATTTTTGCTGGAGACTTTGCACAATTTCCACCAGTAGGAGGTGCATCATTGTATAGTGGATCAGTAGGAACACAGGTAGACTCTGGCCTGAAGCCACATTATCAAGAAGCAGCTATTGGCAAGGCACTGTGGCATCAGATAACCACTATTGTGATTTTGAGAGAAAACATGCGTCAAAAAACACAAACAACAGAAGATGCATCATTGCGAACTGCCCTGGTAAATATGCGGTATGGAGCATGCACTCCTGAAGACATCAGATTTTTGAGAAAGAAAATTGCTGGCAAACGTCCAGATCAGCCAAATGTAGCTGCAAAAAATTTCAGAAATGTTGCTATTATCTGTGGAGTGCACTCTCAGAAAGACAGAATCAACCAGCTTGGATGTGAGCGTTTTGCAGAAGATACAAATCAAAAGTTGACCAACTTCTACTCGATGGACAAATGGGGCAAAGAAAGTAACCCAGCAAAGAAAACTAAATGGGGGAAATCCAAAGCAGCTTCAAAGACTATACACAAGTCAAATCAGATTGATTTTGATGAGCAACTTGAGATTTGGAAACTCAACCATGGCGCAACTGAACATTTTCCTGGCAAGCTTTCATTGTGCCATGGTATGCCTGTTATGATCAGGAACAATGATGCAACAGAATTATGTATCACTAAAGGCCAAGAAGGGTTTGTTGTTGGCTGGCAATCAATGAAAGGCTCATATGATAAACGTGTTCTAGATACACTTTTTGTGGAATTGGACAATCCACCACAGTTGATTCAAATACCAGGTCTACCAGATAATGTTGTTCCCATTGTGAAGAATACAAAGACAATTCAATGTCTGTTCCCAAGTGATCTCAAAGAATCTGTTGAAAGACAACAGGTGTGGGTCCTGCTCAACTTTGCTATGACAGCCCATGCATCTCAGGGCAAAACCCACCCTTATAATGTTGTACATTTAAACAGCTGCTTTTCACACATGTCCTATTATACAGCTCTGTCCAGAAGTGCAAGTGCAGCAGGCACCATTATTATCCAAGGCTTTGACCCCAATGTGATTACAAGAGGTTGCAGTGGCTATCTCAGACAAGAATTCAGAGAACAGGAAATATTGGATGATATCACAAGACTGCGATATGAAGAACAACTACCTGACCACTTGAATGGAAAACTCCGCAATACATTGATTCGTCAATATCAAATATGGAAAGGCACTGATTATGTCCCTGCCAAGGTAGATGCAGCATTAAAATGGTCTGCCAGAGATCCATTATCTATGCTTCCTGTGGTTGTTGACAGTTCATGGCAGCTCATTGGAAAATCTACGAATGCAAGAACACTTCAACAAGCCAGTCTTGGTTTTGTGGCTGCAAAAGGGAGCTCACCAGTAAAGCAATCTTTGAAACGTACTTACAATGAACATGATGAGCCACAATCTTTGAGCAGGAAAAAGAGAAATATAACTCATGACAGCAGTTCCACTATCCTTGCACCCCGTGGCTTATGTTGGGATGAAATCAACTGGAGTTGTGCATATGATTCAATCTTTGTTATTCTGTACAATATGTGGGCAGAACATCCTCCAATTTGGACAACCAGATTTCAGTCAATTGGTAACATTTATCTGTCAATGCTTGTACAAGGGTTTAATATGATGGATCAACAATTGAGCTTTGAAAATGTAAGAAATGCAGTGAGAATGAAACTCCATGCAAAGGATCCACAGCAATTTCCCATGGGTGCTAATGGTACCAGTGTTGCTACACTATGTATGGAAATGTTGAAACCACAAGCTTGTATTGCATCCTCAAAGCTCATTTGCTCTCACTGTAACTATGAAGGACAAGAAAAAGATGACAACCTTGCCTATCTATTGCATGCTGATCCATCTGTTTCTGGCTCAACATCTGATTGGGTGCAAACCATTGCACACAATGTTAGAAATAAATGTCCACAATGCAATGGTTCAATGATGCGTACCATATACTATACAAAGACACCTGATTTGCTAGTATTGGAATACCCCAACATAAACATGATTACCAGCCATCAAATAACTGTAAATGTACATGAAAAGTCAGTAAATTTGTATCTAAGAGGTATTGTATATGCTGGAGGATATCATTTTACCTCTCGATTCATATCAAAAGCTGGAACAATTTGGTATCATGATGGTATGACAACTGGAGCAACATGTAAGCACAATGGCCATATGGGTATGATGTCAGATGATTATCTTAGCAGATATGACAATAAAATACTTGTACTAGCAATTTATGCCCGAACATAATAATAATTTATATGGCTGGAAGTTATTCATTGGGTGGGAAAGTGGGACATTCAAATTTGTAAATTCATTTTGAATATCAAACTCTTAGGGATATCTTCTGGGTGGGAAAGTGGGCCATTAGATATAGAATTGTTGGAAATAAATTATATAATGTCATACACTACAGTTTTTATTGATAATTGTTGGTATAGCACTGAAAAATAATGATAGCAGTGGTGATATTGAAAGCCAGGGTAAACTGTTGTATAACTGACATTCAGTGCACCACAATGTCCATTGTCCAGTTAAAGACAAGTATAGCATTATGAAATGTAAATAATATTGCTCAATGGCAGTAAGAATGCTTGATCAAAAATTCTGGAAGTAATAAAGGACATGAAATGAGTGAATAAAACCAAGAAGAACTCGTTCATGCCACGCTTGTGATGGCCCACTACCCCAAGTGCTGAATTGCTCTGACATTGTCAAGAAATAAAAGTTAAAATCACAAAAAGAAGAAAGAAAAGTAATACCCCTGATACCCTGTGACATCAACATAGGTGCTTTGGTAGATGCCATAGGCCTGGCAGCTACCACAAATTCCATAGCATCCAGCTTGATTCTGTACAGTAAATTAATCAAGCTGGATGCAGTGTGGCAGGAGGTGACTGAAGTGGTTCAGGAGGGGATCCAATAGGAACCACAAAACCAAATCGAGAGTATGTGATGTCCTCGAGAGTCTCCACATGATCTATCATTGAATTCTGTTCCTCCTGTGTACTGTGAATTTGTTCTAGATCCAATATCAATGAATATGGTCCTTAATTGTGATCAGGAAGATTATTGGGGTGATCATCAGGAAGGAGGGAAGGGGAAAGAGGAACACCATATCTAATGTCATCAGAGTCATCAGAGTTATCATCCAGTTGGTCATCAGGGGAAAATTCTGTACAGAGGTCCCACTCATTGTTGAATGAGTTGTATTGACATTGACTAGGAGTATAGTCATCCCACAAAAGCTGATACTTTTGACGACCTGCTGCTCTATGAATGAAGAAACCATCAACATTGTCCCAATAATAAACTCTTGCTTCTTTTTTGCCAGGTGCAAGACCCTTGGCTGCTACTGCCTCATGCTGCATCCTAGGCTGCCTCTGTTCAGATGTTTCCCTCTCTGGTTTTAAAGCATTATGTGTGGCACGCCCTCTTGCTGACCACTGTATCATTCAACAGGTGGGAAGGACTGAGGGAAAGAATCAGAAATGGAGGGGTTGGTCATATTACTTTGGCTAGAGGCAGGTTCCTGACAAGTACCTAGAGGGGGTGAGGTTGGTTGTTGACTGAGAGAGTGGAGATGTGTGATTTCGGTATGATTAGGGACTAAGCCATGGGTTACAAAAGAGTTATCAACTCGGAATGGACGGTCAAACAATATTTCCCCAGCAGAGAAAGAGTGGCATTCTCATCCTCCAAAGTAGTGGCAATATGGACTTGAATTGACAGGAATTCATGTCAACAATTCTACCTACTCTTGGAATGGAATTGAAATTTCCAACAGTGGATAATTCCAGTTCGGCAAGCCATTCTGGGTGTATGCCAGTGCTTTCAAGTACTTTGCTTCGCCATTCAACACCATGACTTGAAGATTTGGCATCTAGAATGAGAAGACAATATGTGATTGTTGCCATGAGAGGGATGAATGCATTTCGAGATCATGTAGCAATGGTTTGTGTATCCCGACGAGTACGGTAGGAAAGTTCATATCCATAATGAAAGGGGACAGCCCAATGTTGAAACAAATCTGGCATCGATCCAACCCACAAGCATTGTGAGTGCAGAGCACATAGCACAGCCCATAAGTTGAGTTCAAGGCTTTTCCAGTCACGAATCACACTGGATGCCAAAGCCCAGCCACCTGGCTGCTTTTCCAGAGGAAATCCACAAGGGTAGTGAGACGACTGAAAAGAGAACCATCAAAATGTTGGTGAACTGGAACAAGCATCATGTAGGGGAGTTTGTTTGTGATCCAGTTGAATTGCTGAATATCGCCCAGAATTGCAGATGATGGGTGGGCGGCAGTCCTATGAGAAGGAAGGGGGCTTAGCAAATTAAAGTCACTCCTATTGAACTCTTCAGTAGCGATGGTGAAAATCTCATTATGAATGAGTGTGTGTCGGTGAGAAATTGGGGGATTATTTTGAATTTCCATAAATCCAGATGTGTGGATGCAAATGTCAATGTGGCAGCTACAATACAGGTGAGGAAGCACAAGATTTATGGCCCACTTGGTGTTTAGACAGCAAGCAGGAACAGATGCCTGAACACAGGATTATATATAGTGCACTTGGTGTTTAGACAGCAAGTGATATCAGATGCAGAACACAGGAGAAGGCCGGTGGATGTTTGGTCACAGTAGTAGCCTAGAACAGAGAATCCACCTAATGTTTAAACATTAAGCAGTTGTGTGTGTGCTGGTCAGGCAGGCTGGGAGATTCAACTTAGGGTGTAAACCTTGAGAGTATGAACTTGAATACGTACTTGAGAAACAAAAGGCATACACGTGACCAGTAACAGATCTGTTGATTATTTAATAATAGCTGTAATATGCAAGGTATTTAAATATGGTTCAAGAGCATAATGGTATGCCATGTCTAGCAACATTGTGACCACACAGAACACTTGTGAGAGTTTGAAAATCATTTTGCTGCAGTATATGTGACTTTGTAATTAATTAGTTAATTAATTATTACAATGGTTTAATCTATATTAGGGGCTGAAAGTGACCTAACGATCGCCTCAATGCCCAAGGCAATTTCGCTTAATCAGCAAGCAGTCTTGGCCACAAGGCCCACCACCACCACATCTGCCCTCATTGGACCCCCAGGAGTTTATCCAGGAGCTCCCATGGCATGTTGAGGACCCCCTGCATCCCATTGGTGGGGAGATGTGAGGGACTGGTGGCCCAGGTAAGTTATGTTTTTGCCTTTTGCCCAAACAGCCCCCCTGTCTTTTTGACTACCAGGACAACCTGTGCCTGGCCATTTCCCACCATGCCCAGTCCAGTTAGACCCCCCACAGTCCGTTCATAATGCAAACAAGTGCTTGGGGGGTCCCAGCCGCTCACATGCCAGCTTTTTGCCCACCCAAGCCCCCACCAACTTTTGTGACCACTAAGATCCCCTGTGCCTGGCCATTTCCCACCACCTCCAGTCCCATTAGACCCCCCGCAGTTCGTTCATCACCACGATGAGTGGACAAGGGGTCCCATAGCCCCTCACCTTGTAGAATACATTATGTTATTTTATGTAGGCACATACTTGATGCATTTACTGGTACAGATTATTTATTCACAATAGCCAACTCTACAGTAGTCAATTAGTCAATTTACTTATTTATTGATTATCACTCCACTTGTGTGAGCTACATAAGTGCCTTCGTGCAGAAGTAAGAACACATTTTTGTGCTCACTGAGAACCTTCACTTATCAATTCTCCCCATAAGCTCTTGTGTTCCCAGTGTCTAAACATTGAGAATATTTTGCTCTTAACTCCCTGGGCTTTCTGATTTGAAGTGTTTAAACACTGAGAATCTCTTATCAACTTCTTTGGCTGTCTGATTTGTGGTGTCTATACACTGCATATCTGTTTCTGTCCGCTGTCTGCCTTCTTGGCTGTTTCATTCACAGTGTCTAAACACTGAGAATATCTTCCTTTCCTTATTGTCCTCTGGGATAGTATTTTGTCATACTTATTAGTTCTAGCTGTCGTTGTCTGCTGCACATTGATCTATTAAGAGGAGATTAGACCAAGGTGAATTACTGAGAAGTGCTACCTCTCTGGGCTCTTTTCAACTTAAGAGTGTTACCCCAGTTATCTTCTGATTTGGTATTTACCTGTCAGTGCACCACTCTCTGTAATACAGTGTGTTGGGGAATTGGGCTGGCGGGTTTTGCAGTTGCCTCCCCTTCCATTTGGAAGACTCTCCATTATCAACTTCCACTGTTCACACCAATTTCATCTCTTCAAGAGTAGATTAGTTGTGTGTATTCAATATACAGAGCACTGATTTTTGATCCAACAACTATACTCGTCTTTTGATACCACATTCAACCAAGCTGGAAGCTATGAATCTCTCAGAGATTATTCATATGGAAATGTGTGAAGCTAATGTAGAGGCAGGTTTTAATTCATATTAGTTTTGTATCATTCTCTTATGCTCTCATAGGCCAATGCTAATCAGGTTGATGGCCAAGCTATGGATTCAAGTCTCATTACCACATCCTCTCAACTTCAAAACTTTGGTTCTTCTAGTCAGTATTCATTGTTTTAATAATGTTTTGTTTTTCATTATAAACTCATCACTACAGGTACTATGCCAATATCTCCAATTACAACAGCGGTTGAGACTTTGTCAACAAGCACAACTTTGGTTTGTGATGTTCTATTATATACTATATTTCTTTGCTGAATTTATTTTTGATTAATCTAAGGATACCGATCCAGTTATTTTTGGAATTAGAGACTTATATTCCATATTGCCTTTGGATCCATATACTGTTCAGCCATGCTATCCTATCTGTTGGTCTGAGGACCAATTATCCTGGTTCCACCTCCTTCTGTTGAGCCTCCTGCTGGCTCCGGTTTTGTGTACCCTAAGGCACCTCCATATACTCTAGTTAAAGACACTCGCTATCGCAGAGGATATGTGTACATGGTTGACTTTGACACCTCCAAGAAAGACATGATCTTGGAACAACTCCTATGCACAATCACACCTCTAGGAATCAATCCTATCCTGGTTAATGGAAAACTGGAGAATATTCCCATCCCTGGAATGATTCTCATGCCCATTGGCATACCTTTTGTCAATCGCATCAATGGTTCTGACAAACACATTATAACCGTTGCATGCATACAAACTGTGTCTTCCATGCAACAATATTCATGTGGCCCCGAAGTCAGTAAACTTGCTGATGAAATATTAGAGATAGCTTTTGGCAAAAAAGCTACTGAAGATCAACCAGCTATTCCTGCAATATACAAACTTGGACTCAAACATAACAATAGGTCCACCAAAGATGTTGGTGATCCCAAAAATGGCTCTTCAAGCTTGGCCACAACAAAAATTGAAGGAGATGGACAAGGAACGAGATATGCCGTCTTCTACAAGTTTGTTACCGGCTCTTCCGACTCATTATGCCTACTTGTATTTCCAAGTTGGAGTGGGACATGTTCGAATGGGTTTTTAGAGACAACAATGTACCTGGTTTTGGTGGCCATTACCCAACAACACTGGCTTGCAAGTCAATGTATCCTCAGATATAGGTGATTTGGCTTCCATAATTGGTCAATTCCAAGGCAGATTGCATATGGATCGCAATGATTTCCATCCTGGATTTACACTGTTTATTATAGCTCTGCGTTTACCTCCAGGTATGTATTTTTTGCATGTGCTTTATATTATTTGCTAATAAAATTTTGATTTTGTTACAGGGAGTGATTCTGGACCATTCTTCTTTCCCAGGCCTGCTTTATATTTCAGAGAAACTGGCATTTCCGTGTTTTTTGCTGTTTTCAAGGGACAGGATCTTCATGGTGGTGAAAAACCAACTATAAATCCAGATCCAGTCACAGCTGAAGAATGGCTTAAACAAACTGCTCTTGGTCAGTTGGCTGACTTGGTTGGCATGCAAAATTGAGTTGATATTGTTCTATATCCTAATCATGCAGCCTTTATACGTTCTACTCCATTTCTCATGACACCATTAACTGGATTTGGCAACATGGGCTCACAATCTCATTTCACTCGTGGATATCCTACTTTTGCAAATGATGGTCTGCACATCTTTGGAGATATTCAAACTCACCACAATTTCCTTGCAAGAGACCTTGTCTTTAATTCCTGGAATATTGCCCTTTTGTCCAAGTTAAACTCACCCATGCATCCCTCCATTATGATGTCCAACATGACTTATGTCAATGAAAACGGCAATGACTGTCACATGGATCCTCTTCTATATGATCCTGTGGAAGACCAAGCTATGGTTAGAGTGATGAGAGGACATTACTCTTGGTATGTGCAAAATATATGTGACCAACACCATATCCGCATTACCAAGAAGGCATATGGAACTTCACAACGGAAATTACGGGACACCTACAAACACTTTTTGGAATCTTCATCTCATCCACAGCTTGCACCAGATAATGTGCGACTTCCCATCAAACCTCGACTTGTAGTTACTAGGAATGAAACATCAATCCCAGCTACTACAGCCACTGCTCATTCCATTACTATATCAACACTATTGGCTTCCCCACCAGCATCTGTATTGGATTCTGAACAGAATGTTCAACCTGTTAGCATTGCTAGGCTACAATGTTCAAAGCGCAAAGAGCTGTCTCCACTAACTGATGAGTCAGATGACTCTTCTCAGTCTGGTGAAGATAGTAATGTTGAGATTGAATCCATTCAGGAGGTGAAGATAATTGATGTCAGTTTACTTGCTCTATTTTTATGATGTCTCAACTCATCTTTTGAATGTGTAGGGAATTCCTCAGTGGCATGTAAGTTTCAAGGAGTATGGGAAGATGATTTGTGGTACGAGTATGAGAGTATTATGTATGTTTTTCTGATGTGTTTGTTTTTTGATTGTATTGATTATTTGATGTGTAGGCAATATTACGAGTTCTTTTAATTTATTAAAAGACTTGTTCTTTATCAGACCAGGCTCAGTGCAGGTTTGTAATTAATTAATCAATTAATTAATTGATTGATTAATTGATTAATTAATTAATTGATTGATTAATTCATTAATTAATTAATTAATTGATAAAGTTGATCTCCTATAGAGAATTTTTTGTTGAGTACAAGATGTGCTTCTGGTTTCTATATTGGAAAATAATATAAAGTCCAGGCTATGTTTCGACATAATTACATAAGCATCCAAATATGGGTTCATGTACAAATGTGTAAGCAATGGTCAAAATATATTCAGTTTTGAATAAAATATTCATAACAGCTTCAATTGTTGATGGAATCAGCTGAAATTTTTTCTGACAACTGCTCTAACTATTTCTAGCAATGTGTGATGGTATATAAGGCAATTTTTCATATAATGTGCGAAATTTCATGCTAATCACAGTGGTGACAGTCACATGTCACAGATCTAACCATATATGGTAATTTTGCATTGTATGTTAATAAATCTCATGCAATTCACAAGTGTGTCATATATATCACAAATATGTACAAATAGATGTAAACAAAAACAAATCATACTTACATTAATCTGATTATTTCTAAATTTATTGTACATGATATGTACATTTCTTTGCAAGACAAACAAATACAAATAAACAAAGCCCAAAATGGTTGGAGTGCTTTGTATTTCAGATTTGATCCTAGTCAAATTTATTTACATAATCATGATTATGTAATCATTAGTCACCATTTGAACCCAGACTGAGTTTTAATGTGCCTTTTGCTTCTTGAACCTGAACCACCACCTTCCTCATTTGGCACGTAAAATTTCGCGTTTTTCCACCTTTTTGGCTTGTTTAAGCTGAGTTTTCCACTTATAGACTTCAAATAAATGCCTTCTGGATCAGGTGATGTATCTGCACCATTCAAGGTCCAATGCTGACATAATATTTCCTTATTTAGACAAAAAAGTCGAAATTTTATTGAAATTTCGTGCTTTTTCTTTTCTTTGCCTCTGTTTTGCTTTGTCCACCATTTGTAATGTGTTCTACTTGTGTATATTCTTGTTTGTTGACATTATCTATCATTTTATAGGTCATCTCCCTGTCAATATGCAAAGCACGTACAAATTTCGCGTTTTTTCATGTTTTTAGCTTGTATAAACTTATTTTTTGACTTGCAGATTTACTTTCGATATTTTCTGGCTCAGGTATGAATTCCACATCATTCAGGGTCATATGCTTACATAATCTTTCCCTTTATAGTCCAAAAATGCGAATTTTCTTGCATTTTTGGCATTTTTTCTGCTCTATATGCTGTAATTTTTAATGGTATGTTATTGATTTGTCTTTTTCAGATATATTTGACATAACCGTTTCATTATTTAGTCTTTCCAACCAAAAAAATATCTAAAATGTTCATCACAATGTTAAAACTGTCATTTATGTCACAATGCTTTATGATTTTGATCATTGTAATGCCTATGGCACAATGTACTGTCACTGGAATTGGCCATGTGCCTTTTACAAGTGTCATACAAACTGCCCATGTCATTAAAACTGTCCCTGTTACATCACATATCCATGTCACTCCATTGAATTTGTACAAAGTTATTATTCCAAATAATAAAATGCTCACCATGTTATCAAGTTTTGTACCATTTGATGTGAATTCATCTACCAATGACTGTGGAACCAAGTCTATTGATTTTGTCACAGTTCACAAGTTCCAGAAGATTGAAAATATTCACAATAATGCTCACTTTGTTGTTTCAGCCAAGCAATCAAATTCTAATTCCTTCTTGGTTGAACTTTATGTCAGAATCCTTTTAAACATGCTTCATTTGCTCTCTGTGTATCATTGTACCACTACTATTGCTGATAAGTGTCTCTATATTAAGTTAAAAATACAACAGAATTTGTTTCAAAAACATGACTTCAGAGCTTACTTAAAATCTATAACCAGACAACCTGTATTAGCCAATGGAGCAATTCTCTTGTTCTTATTGGGACTATATCATTTTTTAGCTTATCAAATGGCTGTTCATTATGTTTGTGATAAAACCTTGCAAGTACTTGATGGATTCAACTTTGAAAATGCATCTGTCAATGCTGATATTCATGTCAAATGTATTGGTGGAGGCAAAGCAAATGTATTTTCACTTCATGAACTAATTCCTGATTCATACAAAGACAATGATACAGTTGAATGTATATTCTACTCTTATATGCTGGAAACTGAAGCATTCCTACTGGAATCATCACCTGAAAAATCACTTGTAATTGTCAATTGTCCAATTGCACAGTTGATTTCAAAATTGACTATTGCCAATCTGAAAGTGATTGCAGCCAGCCATAGCATTCATGTCCATTCAAAAATGAATCGTACATCAATTCAAACTGCAATTGAAAGCCATATGTGCTTCAATTGCGCTGTTTATGTCTCTGTTTTTGAAATTATTGACAAAGAAGCAATTGCAATTCAGAACAAAGAATTACATTTGCAAGCTGTTAACAAGTTCAAATTTCATAATCCAGAAAAGCATTCCAAACAAAATCTTGCTGCTGTTCTCAAATTCAAAACACAATATCCTGACAAGCATGCATGTCAAAATTTAGCAGCTGTGCAGAAATTTCAAAGTGAAAATCCTGACAAGCATGCAAGCCAACATTACGAGTTCTTCCATTTATGGAAAACTCGTTCTTATAGACCCGGTTTTCAGCCATTGAGGTGATTCATCTCAGGGACTGAGGGAAAATTGTATCCCAATATAGCAACTGAGTTTGAAATCCCTTCTAACTGGTTTCATTCCAGAATTCCGAGACTCTATTAACTTTTACACATCATGGATTCTCCCAAAACTTGCCAACAAGACTCTGATGAATACTAGCTTTACAGAAAAAAAATATGGGGGCAATCTGGTCTTATTTGAGCTTACTGTGTGTCATTTCATGCAAGGGTATTGAGTATAGGGAGAATGACAGTTTGAATACTGAACATACAAATGTGGTAAATTCAAGCTGTATTCTATGGTATGTATGGCACACTTTTGTCCACTTAAAGCAGCTGTGAAATGTGGTATTTGAGTCTCCAGAGTGCAAACAAGTAAGGGTGGTCCAGAGTGGTGGCTGAGATTCAAGGCTGCTTAAATAAGCGAAATCCTCTCGGGCATTGAGGAGATTGTTAGGTCACTTTCACCCCCTAATATAGACCAAACTAAACTAAACATTATCCAGTGTACTAATTAATTAATTCATTCAAAGATTGTTTTTTTCAAGTACATATACAAGTCCATCCAACTCACAGCCTGTGTGGCTTCTGAATAAATTTGAGGGCAAGCAGAGCATTGTTCAGCAGTGATCTGGGGCAATACAGACAGTATATGAGAACTGGCTGTAGAAATAGAGACCCATAAAATCTGAGGAATTTAGAGTGTGTTCTACAACTGATTCTAGACATTTTCTGTCACTACAAGTAGTGGCCAAGTGGTGTGTTTGAGGCTACAGAATGGGAATAAGTGGGGATGGTCCGGAGTTGTGGCTGAAATTGAAGCGGAGTTTGAAATATACAGTGAGAGTGTTCGAGCTCAGATGAATCCAAAACCTTCTGCTGCTCAACATCCCATCCCCCAGATTCCGGGATCTGCTGCCAGCTCCCTGCTTCCCCTGCTGCCCCACAACTTTCCCATCTCCCTCTATTGGCTACTAACCTTCTCTAGGCAACTTTTTGGCCCCCAAAAGGCCCCTCATGTCCAGCAGCAATGCCACCATTGTCCCCAGCAACATGGGCACATTCCGGCTGCTTGTGAGTGCCAGGGGGGGTTTCTGAGGGCAGCAGGGGATGTGGTGCACCCACCTCCTGTTGTACCAGGTGAGTTTTGCCTTTTTATGGCTGTTCTAGATGTGACCTGACCATAGAGTGCTCACCCAGGTCTCACCCTCTCCTCCCAGCCCTCCCACTCTCTGTCCAGCACTCTTCCAGCCTCCTTTCAGCCCCCCTGTTGCCCTAGCACCTATTTTTCACCCTCTTCACTTTCTCCTAGCCTGTCTTTCACCTCCCTATCCAATTCCCCCCTTCAGTCCGTCTTATGACTCTCATTCACTCATTCACTCTCCTATCACTCCCCCTCTCTTTCCTGTCCTTTATACTCCATTACCCCCCATTGTAGCCATAGTGGTAAATAATTTGACATTTTAATGAAATTAATTGGATTAAATAATAATAAATTGAAATTGATAACAACTTAACAAGAAAGAGACAACTCATAATATCACTCAAGTAAAGTATAACTCAAGTAACATAGGGAGGCATCAGATCACTTCTGGGAGAATACTTACAGTCCATGAGGTCCCCCCTAACTGCTCCTCCCACCATTTGGCTGTCCATCCCCTGGGGGTAGAGATCTGGTGTGTGGGGGGTATGAGGAGAAGGGGATCAGTATGGTATGAGGGGACACATTGTACCACTTCTGGGGGGATCCCTACACTCCATTGGGTCCCCCTTGACTGTTACCCATGCAGTTGGGCCATCTGTTGCCTGGGGGTAGAGATCTGGATATGGAGAGGGGGGGTATGAGGAGGGGGGGTCAGTATGGCATAAGGGGGAACATTGTACCATTTCTGGGGCAATATCCACAGTCCAATGGCTCCCCTCCTAATAGCTCCTCCTGCAATTTGGCCATCCATCTGGGGATAGGGATATGGGTTGGGGGGGGGGGGTATGAGAAGGAGGGCAGCATGACTCAAGGGGATACATCATACCACTTCTGGGACCATTCTTACACTTCCCCAAACTGCTCCTCATGCCATTTTGTGGCTGTAATCCAGGGGTAGAGATCTGGGTATAGGGGATATGAGGAGAAAGGGATCAGCATGGCTCAATGAGGGGGATCATACCACTTCCAATGTTACAGACATACTCTAATATATATATCCTCTAATAGCTCCTCACACCATTTGATGATCTGATATCTGAGAGCAGAGATCTGACATTATGGAAGCAGGAGAAAACTTGCTTAGGTGCTGAATAATCAAAAAGTGGCTAGCCAGTTTAAGGGCCAAATATAGTTTGAACAATATATCAAATATTAAAGAATTGTAAATTACAATAATTAAATATTTGGTAATTTTCTTTGTGTGGTCATCTCAAAGTGTGAAAGGGAGTCAGCTTGGCACAATAGAGAGGACCATACCACTTCTGATGGGATAAACACACTGTATTCGATTTCTTCTAGTGGTTCCTGATGAACCAATCTCCAAGTACAGAGATCTGACAATATAAGGGTATGAGGAGGAGGACCTGAGCATGGCTCAGTGGGGAGGATTGTACCACTTACAAAGTGACAGGCACACTCTCATGGGTTTCTTCTAATGGCTCCTCACACCATTTGATCCTCCAACATCCAAGGGTAGAGATCTGACACTGAAGGTCAACTTGGCACAATGGAACAAGACCATACCACCTTTGCTGTGATAAACATACTCCAATATATTTCTTCTAATGGTTCCTCACACCATTTGATGATCCAATGTCCAAGAGTAAAGATCTGACACTATAGGAGTATGAGGAGGAGGATGTCAGCATGGTTCAATGAGGGGAATCATACCACTTCCAATGTAATAATACATGTAAGAATCTGCATGGGTAACCTGTGGATTTTCTTGGGCAACCCACACCTGACCTGCCAAATATCTGAATCCACAATGATGGGTATAGGATACCGGTGGTAAGATATGTATATATTATTATATAATAAAATTCTAATTCTAATTAATTAAATTAAGAGGGCAGGGAGAGATGAGGAGATGGTGAGAGGGGGAGATTGTGAGAGGTGAAGGCAGAGAGTGGGAGAGGGAGAGGGGGGAGAGTGGTGGTGGTCATTAGTGAATAGCACAACCTACAGGTTTCCCTAGGCTACCTGCACCTGTACCCATCAAAACCTGGAGGTGGACATGGATACAGATTACCTGTGGGTTAAGGAGAGGGGGGGATGAGGACAAGGTGGTGGTGGTCTGGTTGTTGTTCTTGTTGTTGTCCTCATCCCCATCAACCTTGTTCCTGTCCTTGTTCTTGTTCCCATTCTCATTCTCATCTCTGCCCTCATCATCTTAATTGTCTTTGTCTTTGTCATCCTTGTCCTCCTTGTCCTTGTCATTGTCCCTGTTCTCATTGTTGTCCTGTCCTCATTGCTCTCATAGTTCTCGTCCTCATCATTGTCCTCATCCTCACCCTTGTTGTGGTGCTATCTTCATCAACTATCCTCATTGTCTTCATGTTGCCCACAGAGGGGGTGACAGTCTCACGCCCATTGTAATCATCCTTGTTGTCCTTCTCAGTGCACATACTATTGTTGGTGCTGGTGACTGTGGGTTGTTGGCTGTTTCAGAGACATGTGACTGCATTTGTTGAGGCATGACCCAGTGACCAACTAGGTCACATGGACCATGTATGGTGTAACGGCTAGTTTGGGGTGGCTGTAGAATATGAATCCTAGCCTGTGGGTGTCAGTGTAAAAGTAACCAGGGTAATTAGTGTCAGGAATAGTGGTAAATGAGTAATATGGAATATAGAAGGTAAAGCTGCCATGTAAAACTACAAAAACAGATAAATAACGATGAAAACAGCATAAAGACTCTGAAAATGGATGAAGCTGACAAAGGATGGACAAATAAAGGCAAAGCCAATGACAAACTATGAAAACCGATGAATAATAATGAAGCCGACGATGCCGACATTGTCGGGTGCAGTGGGTTGGGTCAGGTATGATGAATGACTAAGGCAAAGATAACAAGGTCATAACAAAAGTCTAAGGGGCTACAAGGATGAGCATATGAAAGGATTAAATGGGGATTCTGATTGTAAGGAAATGGGGGCCAATTTTATATCTTTTGTACAGTCATCAGGGACCCTTTTATAGTACATGGTTGAGTAATTCTACTTTTGGTCATGTCTACTTCGGCTGATGGGAAACTACAAAGGACAGTGGGATTAGTGCTACCAAAGTTCAGGTTTAGGTTCAGGTTCAGGTTCAGACCCCTGGGGATATTCTGAACAGTTCTGAACCCGGTTCAAACCACTCCAAACCGATTTTCTGCCCACATAAGGATACTATGTCAAAATCATGATATTTACTCAGATTTTGATATTTTTGGCATTTTATATGTTCTTGATATCTTCTACCATATGTAATAAACACTAATAGATGAGTTGCAATTATGTACATGTGTAAATAAAATCATATTTGATGATATCATAATATTTTATAATATAGTCACTTTAGAATATTAGTATGATACAGCATGACACGGACATATTCCTGGCTGGAGACAGTGGCAGGAAATAATTCAATTAAAGAATAGACCACACTGAAACATAATTTATAAATTTATAGCCGCTATATCTCGGGGAAATCTCACAAAGTCACAGTAGTCTATCAATATTAGTATATTGTGATATATAGGATTGCACATCACTAAATTAATATGAGATGCTTGCAATATGGTGAGAATAGATGCTTGAGGACTAAATAACACTCACAACAGTGTCAAACAATATCTTAATAATGCATTATATGTGAATCCCTGACATATGTTAAGATATATGGAAAAATGTGGTTTGGTTTGGGTTTGAACCCTCCTGAACCTGAACCGAACCAATTTAAACAGTTCAGGGCAGTTTAGGTTCGGTTCGCGGTTTGGCCAAAAAGGGCAAAAACAGACCAAACTGAACTTTGGTAGCACTAGTGGCAATGGGGATATGAAAAGGGGGGTTGCAATGCAATGAAGAAATCAATAATGGAGAGGAAAATGATGAGCGGAAAAGATGTAAAACCTGAAACATATCTCCATGCAGATAAGGGGTAGACAAATCAGGCAAGTCTGAAGTTCAGTATGGAATCTGCAAGGGGCACATGCAATCATTTTTGGAAATGTGTGATTGGTGATATCGGCATGAGAGCGGCCTTGGGCAGAGCATGTCAGATTAGGGGTATGTTGGGTAAGGGTTACATTGGGTTATGTTGGGTTCAAACATGGAGTGTCGGGTTCGATAGAATACATGAAGAATCAACAATATGCACTCAGAGAGATGTTGAACCTCTACAATGGTCCATGTGCCATTTGAATTCTATATAAAATAGCTCAGAATTCCTCAAAACTTTTATTTCATAGTATTCAATTATTAATAGTATTACATAATATAATATTGTATTACAAAGTAACATACCCACTGGCCTGCAATGATGGGAACAGGTTAGCTGCAAGTTGGATTTTTATAACCCATACATACCTGTACCCATGGAACCTGGGGTACAAACCCAGACAGGTTATCCATACTTGTGCTATTCACTAGTGGTCATGGCCAGGACTGTTCTCATCATTGTCCTCCTCATTGTTACCCATGAACTTATTGTCCTCATCATTCTTGGCTCTGTTATCCTTGTCATTCTTGTTATTGTTCCTGTCATCTTAGTCATCCTGGTCATCTATTCTTGTCCTTGTTGTTGTTGTGATGGTGGTGGCCATCTTGAAAAATTGGTCATTGGGTGGGAAAGTGGGACATTTAAATTTGTAAATTCATATTGGATATTAAGCTCTAAGGATATCTTCTGAATAGAGAAGTAGGCCATTAAACATAGAATTTTTAGAAATAAATTATATAATGTTATATGTAAGATTCATTTTCTTACTTGTTGGTAAAGCACTAACAAATAATAATAACAGTGGTGATAGTGAAAGCCAGAGTAAACTGTCGTATAATTGACATTCAGTCCACTACAATGTTGACTATTTGCAGACAAGTATGGTATTAAGAAGTGTAAATAACCTTGTTCAATAGCAGTAGGACTATATTTGATCAGTGGAACCCAGAAGAACTCGTTCATGCCATGCTTGCAATGGCCCACTCCCCCAAGTCTGATAGCTGTACAGAAATGTCAAAGTCAAAATCCTGACAAGCATGCAAAACAAAATCTGGCAGCTGTACAGAAATTTCAAAATGAAAATCCTGACAAGCATGGAAAACAACATCTAGCAGCTGTACAGAAATTTCAAAATGAAAATCCTGACAAGCATGCAAAACAAAATCTGGCAGCTGTACAGAAATATCAAAGTGAAAATCCTGACAAGCATGCAACACAAAATCTTGCAGCTGTTCGGAAATATCAAAGTGAAAATCCTGAGAAACATGCAACACAAAACCTTGCAGCTGTCAAAAATTTCAAAGCCAATCATACAGAAAAACACCTGCAAGATACATTAAATGCTGTCAGCAGACATACCATGAATCACCCTGAGCAGCATGCACAAGTTAATCAGATTGCTGTTCAAACATACAGAGATAACATTCAATTTCCTCCTGATCCACCTTCAATGAAATTGCAATATGCTATCATTTCAGAATTTTGTAGAGATATCTCTCCTAGCAAATTCAATGAATCTGGCTGTGCTGTTTGTGGGAGGTTGACACCAGTCTCTCAATTGCAAAGCTACACAGAGTTGAATCTAAATTGTTTGAAACAATCTGGTATAACTCAAAAAGAGCGCTTCTCACTAAATGATCCCATAGAATCTTCTGATAGCCCTATAATTCATGAAGATCTTTTTGGCATTTGCAAGAAGTGCTGCAAGTCGTTGGTTAAAGGAAAATGTCCCACTATGATGTCTCTGGCAAATGGTTTATGGCTTGGAAAAATTCCAAATGAATTAATTGGTTTGTCTTATGCAGAACAACTTCTAATTGCTAGAGTGAGACACAATAGATGTATTGTTAGGGTTTCTTCAGGAATGCACAAAATGAGAGCAAATGCCATTACTTTTGCCAATCCAACTCCCAAGATTTATGACATCTTGCCTCCACCTGTGGATGAATTAGATGAAGTGTTAGCATTCATTTATACTGGTCCTTGTAAACCAACAAAGTCTGACTTTGAGAGAACACCATTGCTAGTGAGAAGAAACACAGTTGCCATTGCCTTGAACTGGTTGAAACTCAATCACTGTGATTATTTTGACTTGGAGATTTCTGAAGAAAACTTGAAACAATATCCTGAGAATGATATACCAGTTGTGGTAGAGTACAGGCAATCATTTGTTAACAAAAACCCTGAAGCCACAGCTGTCCATGACATGGAAGAGGAAGAAGGAACTGAGACTGGAATGTGCCCATTTGTAGTTCATGGTTTGACTGGTGAAGAGTATTCCTCCAAAAGTATCAAAGCTTTGAAAGCCATTGCTTTGAAACATTTGATAAATAATAAAAAGATCTTGGCAATTGGACATGACAGTAATCCACAATCTATCTACAATAATCCTCAGTTATTCCCCCAAATGATGCCATGGTTGTTTCCTTATGGACTTGGTGGAATTGGTAATTTGCTGATTCAGGGCAGGATATCTGAAATCAAACACAAAAGACATTTGTTGATGTATTATGACAAGAGATTTCAGAAAGATGCCCACTTCCCTTTGATTGCATTCAACCATGAGCAGATAAAAGAGTCCATAACAGCTGGCTATTTGTTAGCTGAAAAAGCAAAGTTTGAATACATTTCACAAAGGTTGATGGATGTTGATCTTGGAGTTTTGAATAACATTGCCAGAAAAATGGAAGATGGTGAACATGTTATGCCAGAAACAGATGAGGAGAAACTATGTTTCCAGTTAATCAAAGACATTGACCATGTTAGCAGCCATGTAAAAGGATCACTCACAAGCAAGAAATATATGAGAAATGAAGTATGGTCTTTAATATCATTTGCTGGAGCCCCTTCATGGTTTATTACATTTTCACCTGCTGATAACATGCATCCACTTTCTTTATATGTTGCTGATACAAAAGAAATATTTACACCTGAGCTTAGAGAATATGATAAGCGCTATAGACTTATTGCAAACAATCCAGTAGCTGGTGCCAGATTCTTTCATTTCATGGTTGAACTATTCATCAAACATGTCCTTGGTATTAAATCAAAGCATTCTGGCTATTATGGTGACACCAAGGCATACTATGGCACAGTGGAGCAACAAGGACGTTTAATCCTTCACATGCACATGCTACTGTGACTGAAAGGATCTTTGTCACCTCAGAAAATTAGAGACAGAATAATGGGTCCAAACTCTGACTTCCAACAAGCTTTTGTTGAATACCTGGAAAGTGTGCACATTGGTGAATTTATGACTGGAACTATGGAAGAAGTAAAAGCAAATGTGAATCATATATCAGAAAAAGTGAGTTACAAAGATCCTACTCAGACTTTACCTAAATCACCTCTTCTTATGTGTACAACCATGCATGATTTCATCAGTGACAACAATTGTAATGCTTGCAAGCAGGTCAGATCATGGTGGGACAGTTTCAGAGATACTGTTGATGACTTGATTTTGCGCTCTAATGTTCACAATTGTGGTAGAAACAATTCCAGCAATGACAAAGCCCAGAGAAAAGACAGACCCAGTTGCATGAACAAACATGGAAAATGCAAAGCTAGGTTTCCCAGACCTTTGTTTGAAACAACACAGGTAGATCCAAAGACAGGTGCATTGAATGTTAAAAAAGGCGAAGCTTGGATTAACACATTGACACCTCTTGTGACTTTTCTACTTTGTTGTAACTCTGACATAACAAGTCTTCTGTCTGGCACTGCAATCAAAGCCATTGTAGCATATATTTCTGATTATGTCACTAAGCCAGGATTAAAAACATACACCATATTTGATACCATTAGAAGTGTCTTTGACAGAAACTCAGAAATGCTGGGAGGCTCTATGAAAAGGAAGGACAAAGCTAGAAAACTAATCACACAGATCATAAATGCATTGACTGCAAAACTTGAGATTGGTGGACCCATGGCTTCAATGTATCTTCTTGGCAATCCTGACCATTACACAAGTCATAAATTTATTCCAGTTTATTGGAGAAACTATGTGAGAGAAGTTCAGAGAGCTTGGAATCCAGATGATAATCTTGATATACAAGTTGAATCAGAAAAAGTAGTTTTGCACAATCAAAAGGGAAAAGTCATTGGATTATCTGCTGTACATGACTACATTTATAGACCAGCTTGTTATGAGGACATGAATTTGTATGAATGGGTGCAGGGTGCAGAGAGAGTCAAGATAGATGTTCAACCAGCTCATGATGAAATTAACAGTGATGATGAGTTAGATGTCTTGGAATGTGAACCCAATACTTCACTTCCACACAAATATTCAAAGTCAAATACGCATGTCAACAATGACTTGAATGTAGAATTTGATGACCTAAACATTGGAGACAATGCCAACTTTATAGAAGATGACTCAGATGTTGATGAATCTGATGGCAATGAGTCAGTACTAGAGAATAACCATCTTTTCCTCGAAGGTCATCTGTTGTATGAAACACATTGCATAGCATTTAGTGAAAAGAAAAAAAGTGTTGTTCCAAATTTTGTTGGTGGTTCATTGCCTAGATGTGACAGAGGAGATAGAGAATATTATTGCACCACTATGTTGACTTTGTTTAAACCATGGAGATCTGGTTATGATCTCAAAAGTGAACTGGAGTCATGGGATGAAGCATTTACTAATCATGAATTCACTGATAGACAATTGGAAATATTAGACTACTTCAATCTTAGATATGAATGTCTTGATGCCAGAGATGACTATTCTGCTCAGCTTAGACAAGGAGCAGTGTTGGATGGCACTTGTCCTCAATTCATGACTTCAGATATGATATCACACTTGGATAATGATTACATTCAGAATGGTGATGACTTTGGATATGAAAATAAAGTACAAGATAGTGATAATTCAGACTATGGTACTAACAAATATTCTACACTTGGTACTCATGGCAGATTGGTCAAAGCTCAAATGGATGCAACTGAAAATGTTGTTAGAAATGTAGGTTGGCTGGATGACTGCCCAGATGGGGTATCTGAAGTGACTACAGCCTTGGTGAATTTGGACATAAACCAAACTAGCTCTCAATGGAAAGCAGTTGTACAAAACCAGCGACAAGAACTTCTGGCTGAGCGAATGCAACATATGTCTGCAAAGTCAAGCGCAGTGCATTGATAAGCCCATTTTGATTCATAATTTAAATAACATGTGCAAATCATGTCACAAGTCATTGAAGAAGGGAAAACAACCTCTTCATGCACTTGCAAATGGGCTGTGGATTGGTGATGTGCCAGCAGCTTTACAAAACTTATCATATGCTGAATAGCTGATAATTGCAAGGGTCAGACACAATAGATGCATTGTCAGAGTCTCTTCAGGCATGCACAAGATGAGAGCCAATGTAATCACATTTGCAAATTCAGTTCCCAAACTATATGATATCTTGCCACCTCCAGCTGATGAATTAGATGAAGTTCTGGCCTTTATATACACTGGTCCATGCAAACCAACCAAGTCTGACTTTGAAAGAACACCTCTGCTTGTCAGGAGAAACAAAGTAGCAAATGCATTGAATTGGCTAAAGTTAAACCACTGTGATTACTTTGACTTGGAAATATCTCAAGAGAATTTAAATCAATACCCTGAAAATGATATACCAGTGGTTGTTGATTACCGCCAGTCATTCACCAACAAAAGTCCAGAATCAACTGCAGTTCATGATATGGAAAGTGAAGAAGGGACAGAAACTGGCAAATGTCCATTTGTTGTTCATGGCTTGACTGGTGAGGAATATTCAACCAAGAGTGTCAAAGCATTAAAGGCTATTGCTTTGAAGCATTTGAAGAACAACCGCATGGTGCTTGCTATTGGACATGACAAAGATCCATAGTCAATCTATAGCAATCCACAGTTATTTCCACTTGTTTAGTGGGCCAGTGCTTCGCATGGCATGAACGAGTTCTTGTATCTCCATCTTAGAATGTTTAAATCACAAACAATAGGATTTTCTTGTTTAGCAGATTAATGTTCATTCAATTTTCTCTAATTTATTCAATGTCATTTCCCATCACTACTTCTTCTAACTAAGACAACAATACTTTCCCTAACTGTAGCATGACACTTCCACAACCAGCACATGAATGAGACACCTTGTGGGCTAATGAGCACTGACACATAGATGTCATTCATGAAATATCCAGCACCAACAATGACAACTTTGCCACCAGCCATCTTGTGAACGTAGCTTGCACATCAATTGACATGTAGGCGTTCTTCACAAGGTATTCAGCATGAAGAGCACTGAGAATGGCGTATGGCTCATCTGAGTCCCCACCCCATACCTCGCTAAGGTAACAGACATGTCAATTAATGTGTGTCTGGCCTGAAAGAGGTGTTGGGATCTTGGCTTGCCACCAGTGATGCACTCATCATAGCACTCAGATTCATGGTACCCACACGGTTACACCAGTGATACGCTGTAGGTAGCTATAGAAGGGGAGATCCCCAAACAAACTACCTAATAAGTGATTGCAAAAATGCGAAGATGTCTACTACATGTATGAAGGGATAGGAAGGTGTGGAAACTACTACTAAGTTTTCGAACAATAAGAATGTACATGCAACAGTTGTGATCAACTGTGCGACTTCACTAACACAGTTGTAACAACAATATTGATATTAGAAGATGAAGACTGATGGACTCAAGACTAAAATTTGAGTGCTAGCTAAAAAGAGCTTTATAGCTCTTAAACTATGATTGAGAGGGAGGGAAAGTTGTATTTTCTCTGCTGGTAAAGCTATAATACATGAGCTTTTTTATACTATGACAATTGGAAGGTCGGAAAGAAATGTCAGAGAATCGAAAAGGTTGGAAATAAAGGATGGAATAGGAGTAAACATCAGAAAGGTTTCTAGGATAAAGAAATATCAATAAGAGTTAGTAAAAGTGTGAAGAAAGGAATCAAAAATGACATCAGAACAACGAAGTATGAAAGGAAAAGATAGGAGAGCGATATAATATGTGAGATAAAAGGATATGTGATGGAGAAGTGATGTGAAAAGTGAAACGGAATGAAATGGCATGGTGTCTGATGGGAACGGTATTGGTTCAATGTAGGATGGCTTTGTTTTTGAAGGTGCAACAAGTGTGGAATGGATCAATAGTTGTTGAGAGATATCGGAAAAGTTCGCAGACATTCGTAAGATCATGAGATATCAGCATATGGTCAATGGAGAGGTATAGTATATCTGATTCGTATATTCGAAGCATAGGATCGTATGATGCGTATCACCGGTAACTGCTATACACATGTTTGATGGTGGGTAATGCAGACCTGTACCGCAGGTATGGATATGGTGTCAGGCTTAGAGACCTACTGGTCATCCATATTACACTCAACTTCATTATTTCCCTATATAGTTAGATTTGTCACATGTGACTATCACCATAATGATTCTTGTTAAATTTAGCCCATACAGCTCAAAATTTCCTTATATGGTTAGACTAGTCACATTTGCCACATTAAACTATAATGCCTACTACTCAAATCAGATAATTGATACTAAAACTGACCCCACTTGCTTTAAATCACTAATATTCCCTTATATGGTTAGATCTGTGACATGTGACTGTCACCACTGTGATCAGCATGAAATTTTGCACATTGTATCAAAAATTGCCTTATATGGTTAGACTGGTCACATGTTAGTATCACATCATGCCTGAAATGGCTAAACCAGTTGTCAGTAAAATTTTCAGCTGATTCCATCAACAATTGAAGCTGTTATGAATATTTTATTCAAAACTGAATATAATTTGACCATTGTTTACACATTTGTACATTGACCTATATTTGGATGCTTATGTAATCATGTCTAAACACCGCCCCAACTTTATGTTATTTTCCAATATAGAAACCAGAAGTACACCTTGTACTGAAAAAAAAAATCTCTATAGGAGATCAACTTTATCAATTAATCAATTAATTAATTAATTACAAATCTGCACTGAGCCTGGTCTGATAAAGAACGAGTCTTTTAATAAATTAAAAGAACTCGTAATCCAAGCCTTTGATGGAATCTGTAGCAGTAAACCGCTCTGATTGTGTCACATCTGGATTTTTTAATATTTTCAAATCTATGTTGACATCAGAGAGTTTTAATAAATCTTTCATTGGTGTCAATTGACCACATACAGCACATCCTGATTCTGATATCTGATCAGGTGACATATCTTGACACACATTGGCAATGATTGTATGTTGTAGTGCAGATGTGAGAGAAGAAGGTGGAAACAACTCTTTATTTTTGTTTTTGTTTTTATACTTTTGATTTGATTTTGCATGATTTACTTTATATGCATTACCTTTTTTCTGTTGATATTTAGTCACTGAATATAAAGTTTTTGCTTTATATTCAACATTTTTCTGGCTTTGATATTGTTTCACTGCTCTTGTATTAGCCATCTTTGATTCATGATTTAGAATATCAATATCAATAACATCAAATACAGATAGATATTGAGCACAATTTGTACAGATATGACTCTTGATAGAGGTCTGAATATCTACACTACGAGATCTAGCATATGTGATAATATTATGAGTTGCTGCAACAAACTTTAATTGATCTATTGTTAGCAGTGGTAATAAGACCTCCCATGGAACAGAACATGTAACTGCATTTAATGTATCACACTTTGTTTCTGATTGTTCTATATATTCTCTGAATCTGAATTTCACATTGGTAGAATATATTATGGTATTTGATAAATATGGAGAAAGTTCATTAAGTTGAAATAATTTTGAACCACCACCAATAATTTCATGCAAATCTCTGTTATCCTTGACAATATTGTTGTAATATTTATCTAATGTAGTATGATATTTCAAAGCATTAATACATATAACATATTGCAAATAATATACAAGAAATATGTGAATGATAAACAATATACTGGATAGTATTAATGTTCGATATCTTTGTATATATATGGAAAAATCATGTGCTGCATACATGTTTTGCATTAGAGTCACATGTATTCTTTGACACTTTTTGTAGATTATTTCATGTATAAATAATAAGTTATGCACAGATGCATTAATATATAGAAGAAATCGTATGTAAAATTCAATAATAAAAGATCGCTATGTATTGGCTGTTGTAAACCACTGGCCTGAACTAATATAGTTTGAGTGGAAAAGATCTTGTTTTGTTTTGTCTGTTAGGCTTGAGATGTTATAAAAAGAACAGTAATTAACTATGAATGCATACTTAGAATAATAAAAATGCACTATATCCTGAGATATATTATTATGATAGGATAATATGTTGCTTTGAAATACATAAGCAAAATGATGAGAGGATATCTGTGTTCTTGAACTCAAGTTCTGTGGTGAATAAACAGAACAATCAAAAAACACCATGTTGTGGGATGTGTCAGGATAATGATATAAAAGCATGTCTTGGGACACATGAGCAAGATGATATGAGGATATTTGTGTCCTTGAACTCAAGTTCTGTGGTGTATAATCAGAACAATAAGAGAACACCATATTCTGGAGTTTGTCAGGAAAATAATTCAACACTCTGTCTTGGGACACATAAGCAAGACGATAAGAAGATATTTGTGTCCTTAAACTCAAGTTCTGTCGTGTATAAGCAGAACAATAAGAAAAGACTGTATCCTGGGATGTATCAGGATGATAATATAACATCCAGCCTTGTATCTTGTGGACAAGGCCACTAGACAGTTCTGTTATGTTGATCATAGGTTAGAGCAATCAACCGGTCTTTGCGAAACAGTTTACGTACTTATTGATGCATTGGCATCTATGTATGATTATTAATAAATGATAATGTTTCAATTTCAACGCGTACTTGTGAAAACATCTAAATTATCAATTCGATGCCGCACAATTGAACCAGCCTACCGTGCAAAACAGATCAAAGGTAAAGTCAGTATCCATGTATGTTCAGAAAAGACATTGCAAACAAACCAAAAGACTGGAGAGAACAGAGGAGAGCAGGAGCACTAGAAACACAACACAGTAGGCAAGCATGATATGCAGTAGCAGATGATGTATCGCAACCAAGTTCAAATTGTGGGAAAGTTAACAATTTGTAATCAAATAATGACAAATATAGGCCTGCTATTGATTGTATAAGAAAAACTACGTACAAGTACGTACAGGGTATTCAAAAACCAGTCAAAAAAGTCGTGAAAAATATACTCGGTTGTCCATTGAAGTATGAAATTGATATCACTCATCGCACAAAGCAAGAACAACAACCCATTGCATATTGAGAGACAATTGCGTGGACTGTTCTTTGCCGACCCAAGTATTTGCCGTATATCCAACAAGGCAAATTGTACCAGCCAAATCATCGGTCCAAGGTTTCAAGGTTGCATTGAGAGATTGAAGTTGACTTATATTGAAGTTGTCCATTATTCTATTATACACAGGCACTTTGGGAAATGTCAACTCGTTAACCAAAGCCAATATTCCTGAAAGAAATGTATAACTAACCGGGATCATCAAAATTGAGAGCACCTTTAACCGCTCCAGTTTTGGATGATCCTGCAACCTTAATGAGTGATTTGCTAGGGGAGCCTCGGGACAATAAACGGCTGAACCCTTGTTGAGACTGATCTACAAGTCAATCAGCAATCAAACGTACGCAAATTAATTAATGATGATATACCTGTGCTGTCCTTGGGTCTGGCTCTAGTGCTGATTGATATCGCATCCTCATAGATTTGAGCATGAAGTTCTTCGGCTTTGAAAACCATGCAAAAGAAAGCACAGAACCGCTCCCACTCCTGAGTGCCCAAAGTACCAGTTATCTGGTGGAACATTCCTTGAGGATCAGTGTCAAGCAAATTGGAAGAGTTAACCGCAAGAACAGATGTGAAGATGGTGTAGAGATAACTGTATGAGGCATTTGCCTGAATAGCATATCTGGTGCTTCGAATGGACTCAGAGGTGGCAGACTTGATAAGAGACGGAGCTGCACGTGAGGGGTTGACGAAAATCCCCGCCTTAGTAAAAGTGATTGCCTTGATGAGAACACTATATTGACGGCATGATGAGTGGCCAATTGTTAATTTAATTGCAAACAAATCTCACTTCATATTGACACCAGGACAAGCAGCAGGAATACGGCTCAAACTAAATGGACCCATAGGGTTGGGACCATTATTGGACGTAACAAGAGCACCAGCACTACAGCAAAGGTGAGAGATATAACATGACATGATAACTAATATACATACCGGAGAGGCGGAAGATTTGCATAAGAATCAGCAATCATCGGATCGAACAGCTCTGGATTGGTAACTTCACAGTCCACTGGAGCTTGCTCAGCAGATGGATTCATAAATGCATTTCTGCTTCTATTTAGATACTGATATGGCATTATATAAGTAACACATACGCTTCAGGGAGGTCCTCAAAGTACACAGGTTTGTCGACCTCTTCTTTGACTTTGTTCTTGCCTTTTATCATTCTATAGCAAAATCAAAATGACAATCATAATTGATAAATATGTTGCCTGACCTATTCTCAGCATCTATTTGAGCCATCATCTCCTTCGAGATCGCTGGCTTGAATTTGCTCTTAACCACAATTCTAAAATAAAATGAGAAAACGATAAAATAAATAAAACCATCAAGGCACCCACTTGGCGTTCTTTCCAGAAGAACGTGTAGTAGCTTCATCATCCTGGCCTTCAGATCCATCTGTAATATTTGAAGTTTCCTGTACATATGCTCTGATATTGTGTAAATTAAGAACATGAACTTCATAGCTGGATTAGAAGACGTACTGTTTCTTTCTTCCTTTGACATTTGCACTATAAAGTTTAATGAGTAACAGAAAGACTACTAGTACTGCACGACAGACTAACTTGATATGCTCAACAACATCACCATCATTATCAACAGACCTATAATCCAATATTAGAAAAACTACTTGGATTTGAATCAAACGTACTTCTTATGAGTCGCTTTGGTAGATACTATGTCCTCGGAAACATTGTCAGGGACCGTATTATCATCAATGGCAAGACTATTTATAGAATCTTAACACATACTTTAGAATTAAACACAAAAAAATGTTACGTACCCTTCAGATTCTTCAGCATCGACATCGATCAATATTTTCTGAGCCCGATGGCTAAGGGATTTTAATAATGAATAAGAAATCTAAAGATGAATTATAAATACCCTTTCGGTTGCTTGACCTTAGATTTAACCCTAATATTTATAAACCATCAGTAAGTTGGATACTATGAACATGTGCTTACGAAAATACATCAACATCATCAATCAACGGAACAGCTTTGGAGTTGGTCTTTTGTGTATTTCTAAATTCTCAAATCAGTATTATAACACACATATTCAGGTAAGTTGACACACAAAGACTTTTGACGTTTGACGACTCTATTCTGAGTTTAATAAATCTTCTGGAATGAGAAATAGTAGCACTTACGGTATCTCCTCCACAACAGATTGTTCTGATTCTGAACCAGGCACAGGGCGTTTCTTGGAACGTTGTAGGGATCTGGAAGATTTTGCAGGAGTTGGCGTACTAATCTTTGATGACATCTCTCTATTTCATTATAAAGTGATGAGTGATGAGTGATGAATGGTTACAATGGACAAGAAAGGAAGTATACTTGACGATATCATTGTCTGATTCCGCACTGTCCCCAAGTTAAGTCATAAACTGATGTATATAATAATTTCAACGTACAGTAAATCCATGTCACTATCAAAAAGATGAGTTAGCAATTGACTTGTATTGAAAGAAGACCGGTTAATACCTGGAAACGGGTTCATGCTTGATTTGCCTGCTCGTTCGTTGGCGAGAAATAGCTCTAATTGTACCACAAATAACAAGTCAATAAACTGGAAAAGTCATGATATCTAAAGACATGAGAACCCACTTGGAAAAAGCTTGCTTTGCTGCAACACGGCGAGACATGGTGGTCGTGAAAAAATGCTGACAATGTTAAGTTTGTGTTCGACAAGCCTCCTACAAATAACAGCACACATACAAACGTGATCTTGTTTCCAGAACATTCCATGCTACAAAACACATACCAAACAAACAAACATGTACGAAACAAATATTTAGTTGTTAATTATTAGAAAGAATGTTGAATTCAAACATATTTTGTACAGAGAACAGATAGCAATATTTTCTGTTGAGAAACTTTTATTTAGAGGGAATAAAAACCTGTAAGCAATCTTTAGTAAAAGATACACTTTTATTACTTGAATACAATGTGTGAAAGCATATACCGTATCCAAACATTGCTCTCTCCTAGACTTATTCATGAATCAGTTTTACGATTTAGTCGCTGCTGGTGAGTGAATTTTTCTGCTCTGATACGTTGACTCAAGACTTCATATAACTGTTAAACCACAGGTGAACAGGTGGAAGTTGAAGCTTCCGCACAGTATAATGGCTCCAAGCAAGCTAACTATCTCTGTACTTTGACTAAAGTGAGATTCAAAATATTTTGCGAGACAGAAAAGCTTAGCTGTTAACAGGAAAATGGCCTTCATGCTTTACTGCAAGTGCACTATAATAAAGATCGTCATCAGTATCAACTTGTAAAGGAAGAACCTGGAGGCGAACCTGAAGAAATGTGCTCCGTCTTACTGGAATTCTTATTCGCTGTGAATTACCACCCATTCTTACACTTCCTAGGTATTTCTGGTGGATTGGGATAAACAATTATTAATATATGCTGACAAAATTCAGAAACCCGATGCATATCAGACAAGCAATACAATTGACTGGTCTCGATACTCACAAATACAAAGCGGCATTGGAGGGTATTTCTGCTATTTGCTCTACCTTTGCCAAGTATATGCGTTCCGACAAGTTACAAGACTGGAATCCTGATAGGTTTAAAGAATGGATTGTTGTTGGGGCTGGGAACCGATATTTCAGCACTGGGGCAATTGCAGCATCTGCTCAAGTTGTACCTTTTAATGACCTTGTTGATCCCAATGGAATTTTGGCATCTGTAGATTCCAGATACCGCCATACTGTGGACAACGAAGTTGGCTATTTTCAAAGGAAGAAAAAGGATGACGGTGGTTTCCAGTAAGTTGTTCAGCTATATGTGGATTGCCATGCCAAATACTGTACCTTAGATATATTCACATGAACCCGTCCAATATTTCCATTGGAGATATCGTTGAAGCACGACTCTCATTTTTGGTTGTCCCAGTTGCCAGTGGTCGCAACAATAATGTCAGCAAAGATTTCAGACTTGTGACAATACTTCGATCGCTGGCTTTGATTGACGATACACTCACCAAGGTCTGAAGCTATTTATTATTTGTTATCTGAATAGCTTAAGACTTCTTTCCAGAAAGCTGCACTTGCACTCGCACAGGCATCATTTCGAATGCCTAAAGTCATAAAAACATTGAAGCGGAATGCAGACTTTTCTGAAGATGAACAAGAGAATAAGTAGTAGTCAATGAACAAATTACATTTTGAAGTAGTGCTTGTATGCAAATCAAAATATTACAATCATGGCAGATCAAAGAAACAGATAATAGATGTTCAGATTTCATGATGAGGGAACTAAAAATACCAAGAACATTAGAATGGACCAGTAAGTAAGTGATAGACAAAAGACAACCCACCGCTAACCAAGAGCTCAGTCAAACGCTCTGTACTCATTGTCAGAGGGATTGGAAAAAGTGACGCATCATTGTAGTTCGCTCCCTTGGTCCATTGGATCTCTCTTTCAACCACTGCATCTCCAAGCCCAATCAGACTGGCCTTTTTACCACAATTAAAGGCCAAGCGACTCTGCCACCGAACAACCTTGCAAAGGATATGCTCCACAAAAATAACACCACACCCAATATCGAATCCCATGGAAGACTGATCTTGCACCGACAAGTTATCATCAAAGTGTCGGAAAACACAATTGAATGACATGTGGGTCCTGTGAAGAGATGTGACATTGAATCCCAGTTCCTGCAGGCCACGATAAGCGCCAGCCTTCTTCATCTTCCATATCCAGGCTGTGACGTTTTCCACAAGAGGTGGTGTGCAGATTCCAGCAAATGCAAGATTATTTGTGAGTTGAAAAGCGGTAAGGGTGGGTTGTGTGATTGAACCTAAGCCAGTTACACCAAGCTTGTGAATAAACTGATGCATATCGTTCCATGTTGGTAGATTTTCTGGACGGCTGGCAGGATCTATGCCAACGAGTGGTCCCAAGAACTTTGTCCACTTGGTCTGGAAAGCATTACTGAAGAGTTCAGTAAACCGTTTCACCAAATGATCTCGATGTGGCACATCCAGGAACAAACTGAGCTGACTAGAAGGCTGACCCCATATTGTTGGCGAGTCAAGATGAATATACCCCGAGGCTGCTTGCTCACGTCTATCGAGGGCATGAAATCCAGTTTTCTTCTTCGGCTTGCCCGTTCCAGATGAAGCTGGTGAAATTGGATTGTAGTGTAGATCGGTGTAGAAATGCGAGTTTCTTCTGACAATCTGATCAAACATCTCTATACATTCCTCCAGTGTATCGGACCAGAAAGTAACGTCATCCAAAAACTTGACAGTGTCCTCACATTGAGAACTAACCATGAAAACCAACATGTTGGCTAGACCCAGACGTCCAGTGAGCTTGTTAGCGGGCAAGTGTTTTGCAAACAGAGTTGCATATGGACTAGTATGTGGGAATGGATAAGTTTGATTGAGCGTGTGGCTCTGTTGGTACTTTGGCTTGGTTTGGCCCAAGAGAATGCGACTGAGATCAAGGTGTTGAACACCTTTGTTGCGACCAGCAGACAAGGCTTCACGGCAGATTAATCCAAGAGCACCAAAATGTGGTGCTTTAGAGTCTGTCAATATATCCAATTTCTGGACAGGAAGAGCAGGATTGAGTGGGGACCGCAAGACAGATTTCTTGTTGGCTCTTGACTGCTTGGAGGCACCACTTGGCAGAGCAGAGAGGGTTCTATCACCAAGATCCACCAATGCACCACTCACCAAACCGCCAATATAATTGCACCATTCCTCTATTTTTGAGTTAAAATCCAGCAAGGCTTGGACATGAGTAATCAGAGGTTCCATGGCAGTCGCATAATCTCGAAGGAGTTTACTGGCAAAGGCATCGTCCTTTTGCACTTTTTTTGCAAACATCCTGGCAGGACTAGAAAGGAAACTGTGAATTCCATTAGATGCCAGTATGCCCTCCCCAACAGTATCGACCAAGGCCATAACAATACCACCTCGAACAATTGAGCGATCAATTACATTCTTTTTATGAGTGGAATTGTTGGGATTTTTTCGACGTCTTGATGTGTTGAAGATGTCATCCACTCTATCCAGGGAAGGGACAATGAGCGCATCACACCATAGCGCAAAGAGGACTTCTGAAACCATAGCATAAAGTCCTTCATCATTATTGGTGACAGTTCGATTGACCACTGGTAGAATTATGATACCAGAAGAACTGGGATCGATTCGAGTGTCCACGAAATGTGAGGATATGATCGAGAGGCGTGCAAATTCTTCATTGAGCTCTGAATCTGGACCTGGTAAATTGGTATTCTGAGCTGAGGTCTTGCGTACTTTGGCTTTGTGATTAAAACCATCTTGCTGTCGAGTACGAACGCAGGTGACATATTGCACAACATGATTGATGCAGTTTACGAATGATGGAAAGGTGGCTTCAATATTAGACAGCTGATGACAGTGAGCCATCTGCCTTGCCAGACGTGGGCCAATATCCGAGTACCATTGGAAGAAGACCAAGTAGGAACGGCACATCTGCCACTGGATAGCCCTTTGGAGAAAATGCAGTTTTTCAGATTCAACCACAAGAGTAGGGAGAATGTTGACTGAGCCAATTATCTGTTCTAACAGCAACATGGCTTCCTCATTGTATATCCCATGCTTGTCCTTTGATTCTGGCAGAAGTTCCATGAAAGCCGTCACTTGGTTATCCAGGTCAAGACGAGCTTGAAGAAGCTGAACAAGGGTTTTGGAATCCAGAGGCTTTCCAACAAAATTCCGACCAGCTTCTAGTGCAACAGCTTCCTGCTGGAGCCTTGCTGCATCAAGAAGCATATCAAGCATCTTGAAAGAAGTATATGGCACCGGTGCCAGGAATGGTAATACCACAGGCATCATGGAGCTTGCAGCTATGGAAGAACTGGATGGCTGGATACATTGATTAGATATAGTGACAAGTTGAGAGTATGCCAAAGATATTACCTCTGGATCTGGATCATTGTTATCCTCCCAGTCTCCATCTCCATCAGAGGTTCCCTCATCACTTAATTCAGCTGAAAAAACCAGATTGGCCAAGGAAACAATACGGTCTTGAGAATTCAGTTGAAATTCCTTCAGAAGACGGCCAGCATCTCTTCTAAATTCAACAGATTAAACTGATAAGATATTTGAATACAATAAACACATACGCAATAGCCTCATACTCATACCACAAGTCGTCAGCAGGTCCACATCCCTTGAATCGTACACGCCACTGGGGGATACCCTGAACAAATCAAGAGTTAAGCTACAAGAAAACACAGCAACAATATACAGCAGTGAAATAATACTCACATCAAGTGTTGCAACTTCCTGGATAGACTCAATCTCATCGGTCTCTCGAGCCAAAGCAAGAGCCTTGTGCTTTGATCGGCGAATAGGTACAATAGGCTCTTCAAAATTTGTATCCATCACTGATTCAGAGGGAGGAGGCAAGACAGTTGAGAGCACAGAACTAGAAGCAACTGGGTCAGCTGTTGATTGCTGATCCCCAGCCATAGCATGACGTGCTTTGATGGGAAGCCGAACATTTGGCAAGATAGGTGGTCGTGCATGAGAGGATTCCAAGGAATGTTTGTATGATTCTCGTAAACACTGCTGAGTACGTCCATAGGCCGTCTTTGTGATGGGAATATAATGTTCCTGGCATATTGTCTGGACATACCAGGAATAGTATCCCCTCATCCGTCGTACTAGTGAGCTGTCTTTGCCTGGATCATATGGAAGCGGTGCCATCTTACAGGTTTCCCCCCTCTCGTTGGTGTAAGTCATATCAGACAGCATTTTGGCAGGATGTGTAGGTGATATGTCACCAAGAAGACCGGTATTCCAGGCATTGAAGACAATGTCACGTGCCAGAAAATTCTTGTGTGTTTCAATATCGCCAAAGATGGGTAGACCGTCATTTGCAAAGGTAGGATATCCACGATTGAAATGTGATTGAGATCCCATGTTTCCAAAGCCTGTTACTGGAGTTATGAGAAATGGCGTGACCCACGTAAATGCAGCATGGTTTGGATATAGAACTATCCCAACACGATTTTGCATGCCAACCAAATCAGCAAGCTGACCAAGACCAGTCTGTGCAAGCCACTGTTCTGCTGTAACTGGGTCTGGATTTACAGTTGGCTTTTCACCACCATGAAGATCTGGTCCCTTGAATACTGCAAAGAACAAGGCAATACCAATTGCCCTGAAATACAAAGCAGGCCTTGGGAAGAAAAAAGGACCTGAATCACTTCCTATGGTTCAAAGGAATTAATAAATGCATTTGGAAATGAAATGTAATAGAAATATGTACCTGGTGGTAACCGTATGGCCAGAATAAAGAGAGTAAATCCAGGATGAAAATCATTGCGATCGGTATGCAATCTACCCTGGACCTGACCAATCATGGAAGCCAGATCACCAATATCGGATGATACATTTACTTGGAGTCCAGTGTTGTTCGGTAAAGGACCACCAAATCCTGGCACATTGTTTTCTAAGTAAATCCATTCGAACATATCCCATTCCAGTTTCGAGATGCAAGTGGGCATGATGAGTCGAAATAGAAGATAACAGATGCGAAGAAGCCGGCATATCTGAGGATGTTGGATTTGGACAGCTGGTGCAACTACTCCACGTCCATCACCCTCAATCTTGGTTGTAGCCAAGCTGGAAGAACCATTTTGGAGATCGCTAACATCTTTAGTGGACCTGTTGTTGTGTTTAAGTCCAAGATCATATATGGCAGGAACTGCAGGTTGGCCATCGACACCTGGCTTTCCAAAGGCTATTTCCAAAACTTCATCAGCAAGTCGACTGACCTCTGGGCCACATGGATACTGTTGCATGGATGAAACTGTTTGAATACAAGCCACAGTGATGATATGTTGGTTGGAGCCGTTGATTCGATTGACAAATGGTATACCAACAGGCATCAGGATCATGCCAGGAATGGGATCGTATGTGAGCTTTCCATCGACCACTCTAGGACCTATATCTGGAGGAATAATGGTATGGAGAAGTTTTTCCATAACCATACTTTTCTGAGCAGGGTTGAAGTCGGCCACATATGTATATCCTCTGCGATAACGGTTGTCTTGAACCAATGTATAAGAAGGTGCATTGGGATAAATAAATCCAGAACCAGCAGGAGGAGTAGTAGGAAGTGGTGGCTGCAATAGTTTTGGTGATGATACAGGTGTCTTGGATAGTTGCTCTTCAGGCCAGAATAAGTCGTAAGGTGGCTCAGTTGTGTAGGGATTCAAAGGAGGTATGCTATATACATCTTGAATACCAAAGCGAACTGGTTCATCTGGCCCAGCATCATAGGTCTCTACAACATAAATATTAAACAAGACCCAGGACATGTCATGTTATGCAAACAAACCTGTAGGATCTTCCTGATTGCTTGAGCTGGCAACCATAGTATCCAAGTCCATAAACACCTGTTTAAATAAAAATAAAAATCAATTCAGTCTATTATTATATAATAAACAAAGAAATAACTGACCGTGTCAGCATATTCAGATGGACCTCCAACATCAGGTATAAGTGGATATATTGGTATGGTACCTATATATAGTTAAGGTGAAAATAGATACAAAATTAGCGGAATTAAAAAAATAAACGGTGAAAACTGCTGACCCATGTGGTGAGAATTTACATTTGATAGGGAATCAAGTGGTGCAAAAGGATTAAGACCTCTAGAATTCAGATCCAGGACATTGAACTGATTGTCATTATGCTACAATAGCCTATGAGCAAATAATGCAATAAAAATGAGTATTTAAAACTCACCTCTGTGTTTTCTTCACACATTTCCATGTTAATCAAGACTGAGAGATCCATGGACACAAAGAGGATGTGCAGAGGAGTTAGGAAGTGAAGTTGAAACTCAGTTGTCTGTGGATCTAGCACACGCTACCAGTCTATTCTCAAAGAGATGAAATCGGTGCAAACAGCAGTAGTTGATAATGGAGAGTCTTCCACTGGGAAGGGGAGGCAACTGTAAACCCGCCAGCCCAATCTCCCTACACACTGTATTACAGAGAGCGGTGCACTGACTGGAAGTCAGGAGCAACTGGGAAACACTCGTAAAGAGAACCCACAATTCACCTTGCTCTAATCTCTTATCAATAAACCAATGTGCAGCACTACAGTCACAGTAACCAATTAGAATGATGTCTCCAGAAGCAATCCCAAAAGTTCCAGATAGGATCAAGACAAGATCGAGAACCAGTATCCCAAAAGGCAAGTACAGAGTGTTGAGAATGACTAGTCTCAGTATAGAAGACCAAGAGTCAGGCAGTTTATGTTGTCTGGGACACCCAAAACAACTATAAAGCAACAGGCAGAGAGTAAGAAGCAAGGAGCAATGTATTGTCTCCTAATTCAATAACCCCTTATTCACGAAATTTTTGGGAATTATATAATATTTAGAAATTAATATATAATATAATAGATACATCGGAGCCAAGGCCCTCAGTGGCCACAGTAACTAACGGGGGTGTGTAGCAGCTGGGGATCACCGAAAACCGGGTTGGGTGGGGGTCCTCTGTTGAGAAATTGGTGGGGGGGGGGGTTAGATGGGACAGGGCGGCAACGCGAGGCAACGACAGCCCCCGGGCGCTCGTTTTCAATGGAAAACAATGCCGGGGGTGTGTAGCAGCTGGGGATGACTGAAAACCGGGCGGGATGAGGGGTCCTGGCTGTTGAGATGTTAGTGGGGGGGGGTTAGATGGGACAGGGAGGCAACGCGGAGCAACGAGACCCCCCGAGCGCTCGTTTTCAACGGAAAACGGCGCCGGGGGTGGGTAGCAGCTGGGGATCACCGAAAACCGGCTTTGGTGGGGGTCCTCTGTTGAGAAATTGGTGGGGGGGGCTAGATGGGACAGGGCGACAACGCAGGGCAACGAGACCCCCCGAGCGCTCATTTTCAACGGAAAACGGTGCTGGGGGTGGGTAGCAGCTGGGGATCACCAAAATCCGGGTTAGCTGGGGGGTCCTCGCTGTTGAGATGTGAGTGGGGGGGAAATTGGTTGGACCTGGTTGGACCAGACGCTGACCCCTCGTTCTTACCTGTAATAGGATTAGTCATTTACACCAGGATACAAGGAGAATCATTCAGACTTACCTATGAAATCTCACATTTGTGGGCCGGCGTCGTGGGGGTTGCTGTTGAGGTTGTCACTGCTGAATAAGCAGAAAGTGGCTAGCAAAATCGCCTCGGGCATTGAGGCGATTTTGCTAGCCACTTTTGGTCCCATATATGGACTTACGCATTTACATAATTACTTCAGACATAATTAATCAATCACAAATTAGTAGCATTCCACTCACAAAAGACACAAAAATTCCTTGACAGCTCCAAGTTTCAATTGCTGGCCCTATAACTGTGTCCTGCTTTTCAACTGCAAAGTCATAACATCACTGGCTTTTCTGGGCATTTATACACAAATTTTCACTCACAAAATAATTCCCCCACGCCTTGAGATTTGACTGGAGGCTAGTGCATAATGTAGAAAATTCATCCAATAGATCTTTGAGGGTGATAGAGGCATATCTGAGGACTGTGAACCCACAAGGTTGGTAGAGCAACAGCAAGAATTTGAAGGGGTGGACATCGCAGGCAGAGCATTTTGAGTTTGTCTGAGTGTGAATGCTCCCACCATGAATTATAGACTCCGATTTAATTTTAGCCATAACTCGACCACTCTACTTGTTTCCATGTTGTAGACTTGAAAACCACAGTTCACATTTCATTTTAGTGGCATGAAATTTAGAATACATACCATAGAATACGTCTAGAATTTACCACATTTTTACATTCAGTACTACAACTGTTGTTTTCCATATACTCATTACCCCTGCATCAAATGGTGCACAGACAGCTCAAATAAGTCCAGATTGCCTCTATATTTTGTTTATAGAAAGCTAGTATCCATCACATTTCCCTGGACAATTCTTGTGAGAATCCATACAGTGTGAAGGCTAATGGAGTTTCTGAAATCCAGAATGAAACCGGTCAGAAGATATTTCAAACTCAGTTGCTATATTGGGACACAATTTTCCCTCAGTCCCTGAGATGAATGAATCACCCCAATGGCTGAAAACCGGGTTGATAAGAACGAGTTTTCCATAAATGGAAGAACTCGTAACATGTCACATCAGTTCAGTACTGTTTCACTTGTATCCTTTGCATTTTCAAAATATCAATAATTCACATGCACACATTCATGTTTTTCAAATTATTAATAATTCTGTGCACTCATGTAAACAAATTCTTTACTCCAATACCAGTATAATGCAAAAATACCATCAAATATTCAACATGAAATATCACTACAATGTTGTATAATGTATACTTACAAAGTTAATAATCCTTTTCATTATAAATACTGGCATCTAACTTGTTCAGTGGGCCAGTGCTTCGCATGGCATGAACGAGTTCTTTTATCTCTAACTTAGAATGTTTAAATCACAAAAAATGAGATTTTCTTGTTTAGCAGATTAATGTTCATTCAATTTTCTCTAATTTCAATGTCATTTCCCATCACTACTTCTTCTAACTAAAACAACAATACTTTCCCTAACTGTAGCATGATAATTCCACAACCAGCACATGAACGAAACACCTGCACAACCTGCAAAACCTGCACAACTCACATATGCACAGTGATATGCAGCTCTCCCCTCTGGACACAGAATCATTAATATTGTCATTTTCACCTTTCCTTAACCACAGCACAATATCTCCGCAATCAGCACACGTACAAGACACTTGCGCAACCTGTGATACTCACGTGTGTGGTTACCGATCTATCATCGATTTACATGAAGCTTTGTGTATACTCAAATCTCACATCGCTATCTTGTGATAACCTCTTGCTTTGTTCTAGCTGTGCAACCCGACCTCAACACGATAAAACACCACAATTAACATATTCTGTGCGTTCAGACATTGAGTCCGATACAAGACATGGAATTTGCTTGGTCTCTTCTCTTCCCACTTGCTAATTTCATGTGATTTTACCTTTTTATTTGAAATCCTTCGCTGTCTTCACCATCCTGAAGCTGATTCACCTCTTTTCATGTGACATTTACTATTTACTATTTACTATTTACTATTTCACTTGCTTACCCTTTAACCCCTGTCTCTATACAGTATAAAATCTGTTCTGTAGTAGGAAAATAACAAGAATCCAGTTTCTCTTTCTCCACCAGTTGCGCTTTAGTTTTAAAACAATCATCCTCACTCAGTCTGCATTGTTCCTCATTGTGCGTCCGTTGCTATTACAGAATAAGTCTTAGCATGGTCTCACTGTCTCACTGCATCAACCCCACATATCGCATCGTCTAGGACATTTAGCTAAGTTCCACATCATCGCTTTTTGTTGTATTTCAATCTCTCGTCACTTTGCGCATCTTCACTTCCGTTTATTGTACCGTGCGTTTCATCACGCTTTATCGCGTTGGTATCAGGAGTGTCCCAAGTCCCGTTTACACCTTGGCGATGTTTTTATCTTTTATTACCTCTTGATACGGGGTTATAGACGTAGAAACCACATCAACGGCTTTCAATTTCTTGTTGATTTACATAAACCTTCATGCATACTCAAACTTTGCATTACAATTTGTGATAACCTCTCACATGCAACCCAACCTTGTCATGATGAAATATCACATTTAACATATTCTGTGCATTTGGATATTGAGTTCAATGCAAGAGATGCAATTCACTCAGTTTTTTTTTTGTTTTTTTACCTATTTACAGGTGATTCTCACCTGTTATTTGAAATCTTTCACTGTCTCCATCATACTAAAGCCATCCCACCCCTTTTCCATGCAACATTGCGATATTTCTATTTCACTCACCTACCCTTTAACTCCAATTTTCATATAGTATAAAACCTGTCTTGTAGTAGCAAAATCACAAGAACCCAGTTCTTCTCTCTACAGCAGTTGTGCTTTCTTTTTAAAAACAATCAGTCTCACTCACTTTGTATCTTTCCTCATTGCATACCTGCCACTATTATGAAATAAGTCTTAGCATGGTCTCACCACTGTCTTACTGCATAACTCCTGTGTATTGCATCATCATCTAGGACATTAAGCTAAGTTCCAGATTATTGTGTCTCGTTGTGTTTCAACCTTTTGTCACTGTGAACTTTCACATCTGTGTGTTTTATCGTGCATTCTACCACATTCTATTGCATCAGTATCAGGAGTCCCAAGTCCCATTTGCACCTTTGCAATATTTTTATCTTTTATTGTCTCTTCATATGGATTCATAAACATAGAATATACATGATCAGGGAATAGCATCGGTACAAGTAAACCCACGGTTTTGGGCTGTGGATTGATCAGCAATCCGCCCATTTCATCTGAGAGGTCCCTTGGGACTTCTCCAACAGGTCTCTTGGAAACCCTTTCAGTATGTTTTTATTTGACCATTCAATCTTTATTGACATATTTTTTGACTCAGGAATGTACAAACACATCTTCAAAAACCACAAATGACAACTTCTACATCACCACCACTCACACAGCAAGAACAATGATACAGAGTGAATACAGCCTAACACATCAACTAACGTGTAAACATTCTTTGCAAGGTATCTAGCACCAAGAGCACCAAGAATGGCGCATGACTTATCTGAGTCCCCACCCCATATTTCACTAGGGTGACAGACAGGTGTTTAGACCTTGGCTTGCCACCAGTGATGTGCTCACTGTAGTGCTTGGATTCACAGGACCTACACAGTCACACTGGTAATGCAGACCCATACTCATGATGGGTACTGTATCTGCAAGTACAGATATGGTGTCAGGTATAGAGACCTGCTGGAATGGGTTCGAGGGAGCTCACGGAATTGGATGGGGAATCAGTCGGAAAAGTGTCAATAGCTGGAATGATGAACTCTCTACCACATCAAGAAGTGCTACTGATCAAAGATCTGGTCATGTGATATTACAGGCACAACTACTACACTGCAGGTCATCCATATTACCCCTTATACATGATTAGTTTGACTATACACAAAATTCTGCAATATATGGCAAAATTTATCATTATTGTAATAATCAGAATGACAGATAGTAGTTAATATTTGAATTGGTTACATTAAACTTGAACTTCATTATTTCCTTATATAGTTAGACTTGTCACATGTGACTGTCACACTTGCTATATTAAACTATAATGCCTACTACTCAAATCAGATGATTAATATCAAAACTGAGCTTGTTTGCTTCAAATCACTAATATTTCTTTAAATGGTTAGATCTGTGACATATAACTATTACCACTGTGATCAGCATGAAATTTTGCATATTATATCAAAAATTGCCTTATATGGTTAGACTGGTCACATGTGACTATCACACATTGCCAGAAAAAGTTGGAGCAATTGTCAGGAAAATTTTCAGCTGATTCCATCAACAATTGAAGCTGTTATAAATATTTTATTCAAAACTGAATATAATTTGACCATTGTTAAAGCATTTGTACATCAACTTACATTTGGATGCTTATGTAAGCTTGTCCAAACATGGCCCCAACTTTATGTTATTTTCCAATATAGAAACCAGAAGCACACCTTGTAGTCAAAAAAAAATTCTCTATAGGAGATCAACTTCATTAATTAATTAATTACGAACCTGCACTCAGCCTGGTTTGATAAAGAACAAGTCTTTTAATAGATTAAAAGAACTCATAACTATATAAAGCTTCTAACATTTCATAGTTTGCTTTATTTCCCTTCTCATTTTCCCCTACCTCTGATACATCCAAATCTTCATTAGAGTGCCACTCAAACATTTGGACTTGTGTTGCATCACCAATATCTCAACTTGGTGAAAACTCATATATATATAATTCAACTTAACTGAATCCCATGACTCAGACATTGGATAGAAACAGGTACACTCTAAAGTTCTGAACTTCTGCTTGCTAGACAATGCAAAGTTGACAGAAATAGACAACTTGCTATTTGACTAATAAAAATTATACCTCGCAACTGCCATACTACACTTGCCATGTCACACTTGGCATCTGCCATATTAGTATCAGAACAAAGTGCATAACTTTTTGTAATTGCAAAAAGACTCATTTGTTTTCTGCTTAGATTTGCCAAGAAATATGGCCAACTTTGTTTTAGCTGTTGCTAAAGGTAGTTAACCATGACACTGCACATGTATTTGTCACTCTTCCAGCACTCTAGTCTAGTCCAGGTAGACTTCAGTGGAGTATTCATATTTATGGACTAGATATAGAACTTAACACCGCTACATGATTAATGCAACTACAACCAATATCTCTAAAAAGCTGGCTTCAAGTTTGAAGCATTATTACTTGAAAGAGTATTTGAAGAAGTATCACAAAATTTCTGAAGCACTACTACAAAAGATTTTGAAGTAGCTTTACAAAAGTTCTGAAATATTACTACAAAAGTTTTAAAACATCACTACAAAAAGTTTGAACTTAGTACTTCAAATGTTTTGAAGCATCACTACAAAAGGTTTGAAGCTAGTACTACAAATGTTTTGAAGCATCACTACAAGTGTTTGAAGCAATACTACAAATGTTTTGAAGCATCATTACAAAAAGTTTGAAGCTAGTACTACAAATGTTTTGAAGCATCACTACAAACAAAATTGAAGCAGTCCTACAAATGTTTTGAAGCATCACTACAAAAGGTTTGAAGCTAGTACTACAAATATTTTGAAGCATCACTACAAGTGTTTGAAGCAATACTACAAATGTTTTGAAGCATCATTACAAAAAGTTTGAAGCTAGTACTACAAATGTTTTGAAGCATCACTACAAAAAGTTTGAAACAATGCTACAAATATTTTGAAGCATTACTACAAAAAGTTACAAATGTTCAAAGCACAACTACAAAAAAGTTTCAAGTAGTACTACAAAAGATTGTGAAGCAGTACTACAAAAGTTTTGAAGCACCAATACAAAATTTTGAAATACTATCAACAATGTGGAGATGGCCTACAAAATTATCGCCAGCTTTTGTCAAGTATTTTGAGAATAACTGTTCTAATACTTTTGCAAACAACATTCTATAAAAGTATATCAATGCTTGGAGTATATCTCCAGGATTTCCCCTTGTCGTAACTTCAATTTTGTAATAATAACAAAAATTACTATGAATGAACTATATGGCTTATTCATGTAGTGTTCACTTGCAATACCAATTGTAGTCAAAACCCACCATTACATCTCAAAAGCTATGGTGTAAAGCGTGTAGCCATTGAGGGCCAACGATCTCAAAGTTTGTAAATTTTGTCACTGGAGTTTGAAGTCCAAGAATTTCAATTTGTTTTATACTATGGACAGAAGCTACTGTAT